>OW971893.1:9507500-10082500 GCA_943193645.1 Acentria ephemerella
ATACTACTGCATCACTGATCCTATGATGAGCCAGGGGCGTGCATAATAATTCCATACATAATTTACTCTTGTGTTTTACTGGTTGACATACTCATGCAAAACTTCTGCTCAATAGGTGCAGTTGTCATATGATATTTAGTAGTCACTTGGGACATACAAACATGAAACTATTTGTTCTCTTTGGAACTTGAATAGTGTTATCCATTGCAGATACCAAACTTTTTAAAAAATACAAATAAATTAAGTTAAGCATTTTAAACAAATGAGGTACAGATACATACACTTATTGAACATCAATTGTCACCATCTGTTCATAAATCTACAGCAAAATTTGTCCCATCACTCAGAATTTACACAGTTTATTTAGACAAAAATAAAAAAAAATTGAAGATCTGAGGCTCCTTCAGTCCTATGCCATTTTATATCAGAATATCTTTATTTCTTGAATCTCAAATGTAATGCTACGCAAGTAATAATTATACAATAATATAGCACATCAACATTAGTGTAAATGTTAAGTGAAATAATAAATAATGAAAAAACATAAACAATAAAACTATTATTTTTATATAAGTATCAAAATATTTAGTAATTAGTGAGTATTTTTGATGAAACAAAGTAATGATGGAAACATAATAAAAATTCAACTTTATTTAACAGTAGTGTAGAACTATAAAATGGTGGAAACCACAAAACTGATTGCTGTAGGAGGATTTTACCAAATTAAATGAAAGTGTGAAAAATGTGTCACATTTAAAACAATAGATATTCAAATATGTGTGCATTTAAATTTCGAAAGGTAAATGAATAATTTACAGTCACATTTAGTTTTTTTCATTAAAATTGTTTACTTACAATAGAATATAAACAGAACTTTAATTTTTAAAATTTCAGAGTTAAATATCAGAAAAAGTATAAGTGGACTTAATCACTTCTACTTGTAATATTTATATTACTTATATTATTTATTTATTTTTATTACCAATAGTAGAAACTATTTTATCATAGAATAAAGACTTAAGTTATTTAGTTCCTCTAATAATAAATATTTGTTTACCTGGTAAAAGTCTTCAGTTCTCTCTTTACGTGCTAAACATTGCACTATGCTCTTCACAGGACTTGGCCCTAGTTTAGGGCCTAACAGATAGGGGCCAGCTTTACGAACATGTTTTTCTGGGACCGGAGTCCCAGGTGCAGGCACGTCACTTTTATTGTACATTATCTTAGTTTTCATCGGCGCTAACTTTTTGGAACCTTTAAGGACACCACTAGTAGATGCTCCCGCATAAGCAGACATTCTCGCTACCTTTGGACTAGGCTGCAAGAGCAAAGGTCGTGTCCTCTTTCCATGATTTGAACTGCTTTCTGGCCTTTCGTGGTCCATACCGTACTGAGTAGATTGCAATTTCTATCAGTCGCAATACTTTTGTATACGAATTACTATGACGTTTATTAGAAAAGAGAAGTCTTGGTTTAATTTAGACCTTTCCGTAAACGAAAGCGATCTCGACAATAGGCGAAAAAGGAAACATTATTTATTTACTACTTGCTAGAGTAGAGTGAAACCATAGTAAAACGAAACGAAAATGTCTGATTTTCGTTCAAAAGTAAGAACACGTCATGTTCAATCTGTTCTTATGTGACATTCATAGGGCCTAGTAAGATGTAATTCGATAATCGCTATCAAATCGCTTATTATAATAAAAATAATAATTCTAACCATCAGGCATAGCTGAAAGCTTGTATTGTGGATACTAGATAGCGAAGAAATGTATATAGTAATATGTATATAAATAACAGATATATACGACAGAAACATACAAACATCCATGTCACATAAACAAATATTCATACTCGTCGTATAAATATCTGCCCTTATCGAAATATGAATCTCGGACCTCTGGCTAACAGGAGTACTGACCACTCGATTCAACTCGAGATAGTCGTAAAATCCCATACATTTTTACATTAAGCAATTCGATCGTGAGAGATTTTGATAATCAAAATGCATCCTGTCTGGGCCCTAAGACTATTTATATTAGCATATCAATAATCTGAGGACTTTATTATTAAGATGGTATTATTTAGACATATCATCGCTTAGCTTAGTTTTAAAATCTCATTCACTTTTTATTTAGTGATCAATTACGATTGGGATTTCAGAGTTGTTATAATAGATGATAAACCATTACCATTGTTAAAATAAGAAGTAAATAATTCAAAATATAAAATTATAATTAATAAAAACCACCAAAAAATCTGATCGTTCTGATTGTTTCTGAACGAAAATAAATATTGTTATCAAAACATGGTATGTTAAATGAATGTTCAATTCATACAAATATTCGTAAAATTTTTGACTTAGGACTTCAATAATATTAAGTTTTCTGCTTAAAACCAATACTATTAGTAGTCAGCTACCTCTTGGCTGCATAGGACGTAAGCAAAATAAAATGAATTAAAAAGTAAATTATAAAATTCGTAGAAGGGTCGAGTAGTCATTGGTCAATATTACACTTATACAATAATTTGTAATGATGTATTATAGTAATTTTTTTTATTAGTTCATGAATCAAATATGTTTGTCTGTTCTTCACTGTAAATATAAAATATATATGTAAATGCGTCAAAAAACATAAGTGTGAAAATAGAAACACTCTTTATTTTTTTAAAAAAAGACCACAATACAGACTATAAAGGCTATGGATCACATTATTGAAAAACATCTTATCTAGGCCCTCTGGCTAGAGGATAACATTCAATTCTTTCAAATAGATTTATTAATTATATAAGTGATTTGACATTTGCAATCAATTTTGCAAGAGTAGCTCTGGTGATTATGGAAAACTTCGTGTAAATTTCAATCAAACAAACAATTGAACATATATTGAAACAATATATAGTTCAATTAATGAATCTTTTTGAGAGAGGTGAGAAATGAGAATGCGAGAAGAAGCAATTTCTATATACACCTTATTCTTTGCTCTTTGAAGCAATTGAAGAAAGGTGAGCTATAAACTACGCAAGAACAGCGCCCCTGCTACTGTCATGTCATATCAAATAAAAAATTTACAAGAAGTTTATTAGTCTGTGCAAGAATTTTATAATCATGTTTGTCATATTTCCTAATGGATTTTGGTGAAACAACTCTCAATTTAATTGTGCAATATTTAGATAAACATTAATTACTGTATATAGTCTTAACATTTCAGAAAAATGTGGAAAGGTCTGAGGTTAACTCAGTCTCACTTATCTAAGTTACATTTCAAGGGATATAAACTGCAGCCCATTGGCGTCCCAGCATTAGATTCAGTATTGAACCAATGGTATGAGTTTTGTAACAAGCCACCCAAAGGTTTTGAAAAGTACTTTCAACCAGGAGGAAGTAAAAAGCAACAGAAAATTCCAAACAAAGATGAGTCACCAACACCTTCCAAAAGTTCATCTTATTCTTCAAAGCCCTCATCTTCTCAAGATAAATGGAACGTGAACATGTTTTCGAACACAGGAGGTGGAAGAGGTGGTGGACGAGGCCCCTATGAAGGTCAAGATAGAGAAAAATGGATGATGTTTGGTGCCATGGGTGTAGTAACTTTATTGGCTTCAATAGCCTACTTTGAGCTCAGATACAGAGAAATTAGCTGGCGAGACTTCGTCAATCTTTACCTAAATAAGGGCTCAGTAGAAAAACTTGAAGTGATTAACAAAAAATGGGTAAGAGTAAAACTCCAACCTGGATCAGCTCTGGAAACAAAAGTTATATGGTTTGCAATTGGTAGTGTAGATTCATTTGAGAGAAATTTAGAAAATGCACAAATAGAAATGACTATTGATCCCCCAAATTTTATCCCTGTAATTTATAAAACAGAAGTTGAGGCTTCTAGTCTAACAGGCTTGCTTCCCACATTACTTGTAATAGGATTTTTAATTTACATGATGAGAAGATCAGCAAACATGATGGGGGGAGGTGGCCGTAAAGGTGGTGGTTTATTTGGAGGAGTCATGGAGTCTACTGCAAAGTTGATAAATCCCACTGATATTGGTGTCAAATTCCAAGACGTAGCTGGATGTGAAGAAGCTAAAATTGAAATCATGGAGTTTGTGAACTTTTTGAAAAATCCACAACAGTATATTGACTTAGGAGCTAAAATACCAAAAGGGGCTTTGCTAACTGGTCCCCCTGGTACTGGTAAAACATTATTAGCTAAGGCCACAGCAGGAGAAGCAAATGTCCCCTTCCTTACAGTGTCAGGATCAGAGTTTTTAGAGATGTTTGTTGGTGTTGGTCCATCTAGAGTGCGAGACATGTTCTCTATGGCACGTAAACATGCTCCATGCATTTTATTCATTGATGAGATTGATGCTGTTGGTAGAAAGAGAGGTGGAAGAAGTTTCGGTGGGCATTCAGAGCAGGAGAACACTTTAAATCAGCTTTTAGTTGAAATGGATGGATTTAACACAACCACAAATGTTGTAGTTTTAGCTGCTACTAATAGAGTTGATATCTTAGATAAAGCTTTATTGAGACCAGGTAGATTTGATCGCCAAATCTTTGTGCCAGCACCAGATATTAAAGGCAGAGCTTCCATTTTTAAAGTTCACTTGACCCCTTTGAAGACTACTCTAAACAAAGAAAATTTGGCTCGTAAAATGGCTGCTTTGACTCCAGGTAAATAAATGTTTAATTAAGAAATTTTAGGAAGTTGTTTAATGAAATTCTTTGGTAGTGGTTATTTCACAGTTAAGCTGTTGTTCACCAATAGTTAAACAGAGTTAGCTTGATCAGAAGTGCATTATATTACTTACTTATTATATCACTTAAATATATAATCATGGTTTCCAGATTTCTTAAGAACCCTTTAATTTACAGGGAAGTAGATATTAATGATAGCCATTGTCTTTCATAAAACTTTTCGTAATTGCATATCTACTATGTGGGTTTGTTCTATCTCTCCCTTCTAATCCCAGATGAGATTATTGCTACCCATATTGATCTTTAAAGACAACAACCCATTTTCATTAATGAGCAAATTTAAAAATGGAACATCTACAGATTTTATTTTAAGAGTTTCTTTGATTTATATAATTCAATAATACCACATACACTTTCATACATATACACACACATTCACTAAAACTCACAGCAATCTTATTTACACATACACACACCAAGTTACAACATACATGTAATATTATTAATTGACATCTAATTTAGGTTATGTATGTACAGATCATGGTTAAAAACTTGTCTAATAGATTATATGGTAAAAAATATGTTCTCACAAATTAATTTTTTATTAAAAATAACAATTAAATAGTTCATCTGAGGCTGAATTTTATTACTAAATCAGAAGGAGTGAATGCAATACAGTTGTATAAACTAATGCAAACACCAATGCAACAACCTAATGACCATTGTTAATACTTACAACACTACTATGAAAAAAACTTTAACTGAAAATGTACAATTCAAAAAGAAATAAATAAACATTTCATTTTTACGATATTTTATGTTAACAAAGAACTATTGCGGAAACATATCACGCTAGTTGATTCATGCAGGTGTAGACAAGACCTTAAATAATGCAGATGCTTATTACTGCATATTATAGCTTCCTTCTTCTGTATGCTATCTCTGGCTGCGTAACAGCAAAATGGGGGTGGTTGTTTGACCGAAAGCAATTATAAGTGATATCTGCCGTATAAACATAATGATTTCTACTGCCAATTTCTATTTGATCTATTATTTAACTGTAAGCGTTTTTTTTTTGTATTTCAGGTTTCACTGGCGCGGACATCGCAAACGTCTGTAATGAAGCTGCGCTAATAGCCGCCAGAGAGCTAGCTCACGACATCACGATGAAAAACTTCGAACAAGCTATCGAGAGAGTTGTAGCTGGCATGGAAAAGAAGTCCAATGTACTGCAACCTGATGAAAGGAAGATCGTAGCGTACCATGAGGCAGGTCATGCAGTAGCTGGCTGGTTCTTGCAGCATGCTGACCCATTACTCAAGGTATCCATCATTCCCCGTGGCAAAGGTCTTGGTTACGCGCAATACTTACCCAAAGAACAATACTTGTATAGTAAAGAACAGCTCTTCGATAGGATGTGCATGACATTAGGAGGCAGAGTCAGTGAAGAAATATTTTTTGGCAGAATTACGACTGGCGCTCAAGACGACTTAAAGAAGATAACGCAGAGTGCTTACGCACAAATAGTACATTACGGTATGAATACAAAAGTCGGAAATGTGTCATTCGAAATGCCTCAACCAGGCGAGATGGTTATTGATAAGCCTTATTCAGAAAAAACTGCTGAACTCATCGATTCGGAAGTGAGGGTATTAATAAGCTCTGCGCACAAACATACTACAGACTTGCTGAATCAGCATAAAGAGAATATAGAAAAAGTAGCCGAAAGATTACTGAAACAAGAGATTTTGAGTAGAGATGACATGATAGAGTTGTTAGGACCTAGGCCTTTCCCTGAGAAGAGTACTTATGAAGAATTCGTTGAAGGCACCGGATCCTTGGATGAAGACACCACCTTACCAGAAGGTCTTAAAGATTGGAACAAAGAAAAGCAGCCTTCAACGCCCCCTCCAAACAGTATACCTTCTGGAGCGGGAGCCAGTAAAAACTGAGTCATTATGTAGATTGTTGAGTTTTTAGTCTGTTTTATGTGAAATAAATATTAATTACCTTTAAGACAAAGGGAATATGTCTGTTAGTGGTGTGTGATAGTTTCTGTTAGACAGAAAGCAATCTTGAAAACACAATTTTGCAGTATTCAGTCTTTGAAAATCAAGAAGGAGATAACTGTAATTCTATCATTTATTTTGTACTAAATAACGTTGTGAGATTTATCGCATTTCAGACTTGTCACTAATACTGATTAGACAGCTGCTTATGTAACTGTATTGCGTTGATTTTGTAAAATAAATAAATTTCCAGTCAATTCTTGTATTATTTTGGGACTTTACAGCGAAAACTGTTACAAAATCGGTGATTTCGTTTTTGTTTATAACCAAAGTAAGTAAGCATAAGTTTATATCGTTAAATATTCGTCACACCGAAATGTATAATTATTTTATTATTAAAACAGAAGCCAAGACAAGATGCATTTCAATACTCGTTATCGAATCGCTAAATTAAAATTGTATGGGTTTTGACAATTACGCTCGAAAAGCATTTAGTTTAATCTCTCAGAAGGGCAGGAGCTTCGGGATGCAGCCAGTGAACGCGCGCCACCAGACCCTTTCACCGGCAGGTATCGATTTGCCTCTTTATTTCATACCGTCAGAAATACAGTTTTTTTACTCACGCCAATTATTTGGGGTAATATTTTATCAACGGTACAAGAATAATTTTAGTTTTGATGGCCGTTTGGTCGAGTGATTAGTAATGCGGTCAACTTCGCCCGAGGAATTTTGCGATCTTGAACCTCCAAATCCGCTAGACTGGTTAGAAGTTAGAACCAATGATATGATACCTAACTACCGACGAACAACTATATATGTATGAATTTCTTGCTTTAATTACACATACTTATAGCTTTCTAAATTCAGAAAGTGACCCCTTTATGTAACAAATATTCATTTACGTGTAGTGTAAGCATAATCAACAGCATCCCATGTCCCTAGCGGTGGGCTTTTCAACATGGCTGTACATAGGAGTTTGGAAAATAACACAATGCGGGATACAATAACATAATACGGTTGTTGGAACCTTGACAGGTTAACGTACTTTACAAAATACGGTGCGGCTCACAATAGATAATCTCGAATAATTAAGAACAGATTGACCCATCCAGGGACCACCATAGCGAAGGCTACTTAGTGTACGATACAGGAACTACTCCTAGTATAAGTTTTAATCGTAGCAAGACGTTTCGATCGTAGTTGCGTTCAGCTGATAATCGTATATATAAAAAGTCGTCTCTAATTCTTCACAACAGAGGCGCTGCTGTCATTTTCCACATGACAAGATAGAGCGGGTTCAATATGATTAAATTAATACTAGATACAAAACGCTTGAATCGCCACGCTACGAGCTCTTTCAGGAACAGAAGACTAGTCAACTAATCCTATGGTAGAGGTGTCGTCAGACCGGACGGGCTTGTTTCCGATTATGAACTTTTTAATACTAAACTTTGACGCCCTTTTTCTGTATGTACGAAAAGTATATACCTACATACTTTTATAGTAAGAATAATAATGATAGTAATATTTCTCACACTTACACCTATTTTCTAGCCCAAATTAAGAGCATGTGTTCTGGATAATAGAGAACGGAGAAATGTAGATAGCAATATGTAAATATAGTAATTACGAAAAATATTTAAAAAAATGTAAGCGTAGCCTGTGTTCTATTCCAATTATAATATCTATCTACACTAGACACAAATCCGTTCGGTTGTAATTAAGTAGCAAACATCCTAACTTATGCGTTTATAAATAGTAGTGATTTAAGAATGCTTTGAAAGTTCTGGTCCCCTGGTGCCATCTGACGATAATGGCGGGTATTTTAATAAATACTTTTCAAACTTTTGTGCATTGTTGCATTGGTCCTTTTTTAACACGAAGTATTACTCATACCTTAACCGCTTCCATCCACGTCGGTGCTGGCAATATTTATCCTCAAATATTTAAATTGTATAGCCTCATAATCGTAATGAATAAATTTAAATAGATCTATATACTTTTTGCTTTGTGCTCGTCTAATGATTGATTTTGAAATAAAAATGAAATAAAGACTCCATAATTAATAATAACTCAAATCACCTCCTGCCCGAAGCATATTGCAAATGCAGTGGGACTTTTCCGTCTTGTAAAACAGTGAAAAAGGGATTGGCTTTGGAGCATGGATATAATCATGTGGCTTGAGCTGTTTCTTCTATTCTATATTAAAAATGCTTTCAAATATAAATGAAAAATAATGTTATGAACAATAATTTGATGTATTGCAAATTAGGAATTTTACTCATAATTTAAACAATTAAAATCATGGGTAATAAAATAACATTGAACCTTATATAGAAAATAAATATAAATAAGTTGCATTACAAGGCTGTTGGAAATAATTTACAACAATTTCGAGTACCAATATATTTAATTGGCCACTGGCTGAAATCAAAAATTTACATTTTGCTTTCCTCCGCGTTAGTCGATGGCGAGGGCAGAGCCACCGCGCGATCTGACGGACCAACTACGCTCAACGAAGGGACAGTTGACCGGTCAGTCGATCAGTTGCCCAACAATGGGCCGCCCGAGAGGCCGCGCGGTGACACCATCCTCTATACATAAAATTGAAGGAACAACTTCAACAAAAAACAGGGTTATATTAAAATTATAATATGAAAATATTCAAATATCGACCGAAACTATATCCGGTCGTCTTTCTGTTTATTTAAATATGCAACTACATTAACTTTATACATCACCAATTTCTTAAGTAAATTCAGTTTTTGTACAATATAAAAAGAATCTTACATTACAATCTATGTTTACACGCGAGTTGTGTATAACACGCCCGCGGCGAATCTTGATCTAACCGAAACGACAAGTAAGAGAAATCGTAACAAAATAATCTAAATTATGGTAATATTATAATTATACAAGTGACTACGCTATATTCACGTTCAACATTTTATGTCAATATCATTATCTATTCTTAACTTAGTCTATGCGAAAACGTCAATCAACAAGAAATGGGCCAGAGCCCATGGCGGTCGCCATCAATGGTTCTCCCTAGGCTTATCGCCTTTAGGTTTGCGGCCGCGTTTGCGCGCGGACCCCGCCAGCGTGGCTCGCTTGGAGACGCAGGAGCGGCAGAACCAATCCTCGGTGGCTCCCGGCTCCTCCGTGATGCCCACGCACACCCAGTGGTACCAGCCGTCGCAGCCGTCGCAGCCGATCATGGGCGACCCGTTGTCGGGCCGCCCGCACGCAGGGCACACCCAAATCTTGTTCCCTTGCTCGTCTACGTAGTACGGCGTCGGGAGCGTCTCCGCCTCCTCGGGAACCTCTTCATCGAATGGCTCCGCGGATTTCTTCAGCGGCTTGAACAGTATCCGCTTATATTTGGACGAAGGAGGACGGCTACGACGCGCCTCGGGCTGCGGCGAAGGCTCGCGAGGCCTCGGCGGCCTTGTCACTAGTGCTGCTATCTGCGCTAACTCTGGAGAAGGCTCTCTGGGCTCCGGCGACTTCACTGGTTTTATATTCAGCTTGTATACCTCTGGAGGGGAACTAGGCGGCAGCGGCGAGTTTGAGTTCGAGCCGAGTTTCAGAGTCAACTTCGGCACGAGCCCGTCGCGCTCCTTCTTTTTCTCTTTCTTCTCTTTTTTGATCTTTTCTTTTATTTCCTCTTTCTCCCGCTTTCTCTCGCCTTTATCTTTGCTCTTATCCTTTTTATCTTTCTTTTTCTTTATTTTAAGTTCTCGGTCTTTCTTTTCTTTCTTATGGGATTTTTCCTTTTTTCTTTCAGAGTTCTCGACGTCCTTGTCTTGCGGAACGTTGGCGGATTCCTCTACCGGCTCAGGCTTCGGCACCGGTTTCGGCTCGGGCGGAGGCGGTGGCTCAGGCGTGGGCAATCGTGTGGGCGGTGGAGGGCTCGGCTCTCTCCGGGGCGGTTCCACTTTTGGCGGGTTCAACTCTATCGTTATATCTGGCTGGACGGGCGGCATCTTGTACAGATTCACCTTGTGATCTTTGCTTTTCTTGTGTTTCTGTAGTATATTCGGAATGGTAGGAGATTTGTGCTTGTCGTGACGGTCCTTGTCTCGAGCTAACTGCGACTTGAGGATCCCTCTGTCTTCGTCGTTGTCGACGGGAATGACCTCTAAGCTTGGTCTACGAAGCATCGGCGGTATCTTCATCGGCGACCTCGATGTGTGAGGGAAGTTACCCATCGACATCAAAGGGTTCGGCATACCACCGTGCAGGAAACTCGGCCCCGGTATTAACCCCGGACCTCCCGCTCCCAATGCAAATGGGTTAGTGAGCATGTTTGGAGATGGAAGACCTCTCAGTGCAGGGTTATTCGCTAGTCCCGCGAGGAAATCGCTTCCTGGTAGCAATCCAGGGTTTGGTATCAACCCTGGACCAGGCATCAACCCCCGCCCCGGAGCCATACCTGGGAAAAATGGAAATCCAGGTGGCATTTGTGGTAATTTTCCGTCATTCTTTGGTCGACTCGATTTTGACTTCGTACTCGCTTTTGAGGTCTGTTTATCAGCATGCGCAATATCAAACAATTGTTGCTGTTTTTTCAATAGTTTTGCTTCCAATTTGGCTGCCTTATCCTTTTTCTCTTTATGTTTTTTCTCTTTTTTGATTTTTGGACTGACACTAGCTATATCTTTGGAATATGATAATTGCAAGGCTTTATTGATTGATATACTCGGTCGGGGTTCTACTAGCAGTGGCCTCGGCTGGGCTGTATGTGTGTCCATGGAATCATCATCAATACTTATAACTTCATTAGTCCTTAAATCCATCACTTTAGAAAAATCTAATGCACTACTATCATTATTATTAACAAGGGATTGCTCAGATTTCACTTTTATATTTTCTTGGGATTTATGTTCAAATGAATAATTATGTGCAGAATTCTGCAGTCTTGAGATCATGTTATCAGACTGTAGTTTATCTGGAACAACCTCTGGAGTGGTTTTATCTTCTTTTGATTTGTTCGATATTCTTTTAAATATATTTACTTTTGATCTGTCTGGTTGGGATGCTAACTTTTCTTCTTCATCAAGAACTTCTTTCTTGATTTCTATATCAGGTATTATGGAATTTGTTGAAGATGATTGTTTATGTACAGGAACTGAATTTGCAACAAGAGGAGACCTCGATATTGGTATCTTTCTCGGTACAGGAATTGTATCTTCCCGAAGAGGCATATTTCTTGGATTGAATGACGTATGTGGTTGAGGATTTGATTCTATGGGTTCTTGCTTAATAACTGGTATAATATGTTCTGGCACAATAGGTGCCAGCACAGGAGGTGGCATAGCAGTCTTCTGAGGGTGTGGTACCACTTTTGGTGCAGGGGTGTTAACATGATTATGATGTTGGGGGTGTAATGCAGGTTGTAACGGATGTCCCTCTTTTGTTTTGATAGGGTTCCCGGGTGGATACTTACTTGATTTGCTACTATCTTTTGATTTACTACTCTCACCTTTATGACTTTTATCTTTTCTTTTACTTTTCATAACCTTACCATTCAATAACTTATTTTTCTTAGATTTCTTATCACTTTTCTCTAAAATTGGTACTTTCATAGAATTAGAATGATGAGAATTTGCTTTATGTTTATCATAATGCTTTTCAGAGATGATTGTTGGGGGTCGGGCTTCCGGCAGCTTCCCTTCTCGGGCTGGCGACAGGAAGCCCGACATGGTCATCATCACACTGCTGATTTCTCTTGTTCTTTCCTCTTCTTCCAGTCGTAACCTCGGCCTTTTACTGTTAGGGAGTGATACTGGGTCAGTTGGTCTCTTAAATATATCTTTAGGTTTTTCTGGACTGTCTGTGACTGATATTTCTAGGCTTGTGCACATGTTATTGCTGTCAATATTATCAATACCATTTTGACGAATTTCAACAGTACCTGCAACCACAGGTATATCCCTTTCTTTCTCAGGGTACATAGGAGGAAGGTGTTCATGCACATGGACAGGCCTTGTGACAACTTCATGGCTGCCGGGCTTGAGAAAATTCAAATTTGATTCTTTTGGTTTGGGAAACTTGTCAACAGTAACAGGAGGCGGCACTGGCGGTACACAGCGCGTGTACTCTGCTAGTTCAGGCAATTGCACGTGAAGGTCACGAAATACTAATCCTAAGTCATGTAAATTTGGTTCAGTCCTATTAAATTGTTCGGCGTATCTACTAGCGTGTGTGCCTAATGACCTGATATATTTTTCAAGTACATGCACTAAAATGTCCAGCGGCGTCGAGTTTATACCATTCCATCCTATAGTTTGGCATATTTGCGCAACATTCCTCCGTAGTATCTCGCGGGCGAACGTCTCTGACATTATGACACCAACAAAGTTATCTAGAACAAAAAAATTTTGACCAATTACACTGAGTGAAATGTATTAAATGTGTTAAAAAGGTAGAAAAAGCCATATTCGTTGCATTTAGAAACTGCTTAGAACACATTAGAAACTGTAGCATAGCTAAAACAGTTGTTCTCATGATTTTCATACCTGCAAGTGTCTAGTAGTACAGAGACGTGTTTGCGATCAGGTGGAAACCACGAGTTTGGACCACACATGTATGCTACACTAAAGTTTTAACAAGTCACACGTAATTTATACAAACAGAAAGTACGGTTTTGATGCAAAATAATGAAGTGTTTACGTAAAAACTTCTCAGCATTCTAAAAACACAGTGCCCCGTGCGCCATGATTGCATTTTGGGTTGTCAATGTTTGGTGTTGTCAGATGAAATAAAATACTAATGGCGGTTGTATTTGGTTACGTTCAGCAAAATGAAATTTATTCTTTACTGTTATTTTTACCGTTATGAAAAGAGACGAAAGGCTGTTAAAGAAATTATTAAAGAAATTATTAATATAAGAAGAGCTTTTGTAAGTAATTGGCAGTTTTTTTACAAATCAAATTTGTTTCTTGGCCTGCTATAGAATTACACTAATTAAACCTGTTATTTCTTCCATTATCAAGTTACACTTATAATAAACAGGTTTCCCTTATCAAATAATGAATAAATTTTAAAAAATTAATTTGTTGTTTAAAATTCTATTCGTCGTACCTTAGTTTCCTCTGATGATTAAAAGCTTCGCACTTCAAAGTTACGTTAGTAATTTAGATTACATGACATATGTTCGCGGAGCTTCGCATTGACGATATAGAAATGGTAGAGTTGAATCTTTTCAAACAGTTATTTACGTCGACCGTAGCCCTGCCTAAGTAAAACATTTCTGACCTTATAAACATGCTCATTGTGTTATTTGTGTTGGCTTTGTTATATTAATATTTACGGAAAGTAAATATTTTGCATGTTTTATAACCCTAAATTTTAACAAGTATTGTTGTAGCGTGCGGTGAAATCATTTTCAATTACAACATTTTATTGTAGTCATGGTATTTAAATAATTTTGCTCTAAGCCAAATCAGTAAAGTAAAAAAATGACTGAGTCGGTTGGCTGCTGTATATTTTATTCCCTGAATTGTTATAGTTAAATTATCGGTATTGGTATTCTATTGTGCGATATATGGAATACATCATTCAGCGTCTTATGATTAGTGACTTACGAGAGAATTTTCAGTGTTTCAATGTCATTCCTTTATCTGTAGGGTTAGTTCATTTATTTAACATTATCCTATATATTCATTCTCATTTGCGAATCATACCATCGTTATCATTAACATAACATTCTATTTTTGTATCATTTTATCGTAATCACTAAAATGGCGGGACCTATCATTAACCGCCATCCAACGAAAACTCCATGGTGCAGAGGGATACCTTACACCGGCATTTTGGAGCCAGAAATAATGAAATAATTATGTAAGTTATGAAATTATTTAATAAAGCTGTATGGGCTTTAATTACCTTTGCCTTCCCTATAATAGAGAGAATTAAACAACAATAACAAAAAAACTGTTCTGACAGTTTGTCAAAACTGCAAATGGATGATGGACTTGTGATGTGCTTTTTCATAGAAAAATTTTAAAGTTATCAGTTTTTGTACTTGTGAAACATTCTTATATCGTAATAAACTTAGTCTTTAAACCATGATTTGCAATTAAATAGAAATAGCGCCCCTTACTGAAGGTCATTGTTACCGTCTCGAATTTCAAATTGCGGTTCACAGATCTAAGTTGCAAATTTTTTATAACTGGTGGTGATACAGATCTTGTTGTTGTACAGTTTTAAAAAATGACGACCTCTTCGGAGGACGTTTTGCTGAGCATAGGACACGTTCGGTATAAGAAAGGAGATGGCACATTGTATGTTATGAATCAGAGACTTGCATGGATGCTGGAGAACAGGGACACTGTGGCTGTATCACACAAGTATGCTGATATTAAAAGTGAGTAATAGCATCTTTACTTAATTAAGTTGCCAATTAGTATTTTGCATGGAAAATCTAACTTATTTTATAGTAATTATGGTCCCTGTCAAACAATATTATCTATACTACCTATTTGCATTGATTTCTTGCTTAGATATTATTACACCCATAAAATAAAAAGCCTAATCACTGTTTTATTTATGGTGTGTTTAGTATTAGGACTGCTGCTAAACTTCTTTTTTCCGCATGTTGATTCCAGGTTGTCATAGACCATCTAAACCATATAGACCATTCTAATGATGATTATTCTTCTGGTTGAGTGGTCAGTAGCCTATTCCATTTAACCCAAGATCCTGGCATAATGGGCATAGATATTTACATGCTAAGTATACATATTTGTTCACTAGTCATTGATGTTTATTTAATATTTCCTACATTCACTACATAGAAATATAGTAAATAAACATACACCATGACTTCTGAACAAATATTTGTGCTAATCATATAAAATATCTGATAACAGGATTCACATGCAGGACCTCTAGCTCAGTTAGGGGCACTGACCTCTCAACCAGATTCAATGTTTTTGTATGTAAAGTCTATTTTTTACATTTTGTTATATATTTTTACCTTTATATTAAATAGACACTTGCCTGTTTTTTTTACATGTAGTGGTCTTAAAATTAATACATATTCTTAGAGCTAAAGTAAGATAATATTCTTAGGTGAAATTGACAAAACATTTATTTTATTCAACTTTTAGGTTTATGATTATTAAGTTAAAAAGAGAAAATCAAAATAAAATTGTTCTTTTTTATTAGCACAAAAAATATCACCAGTGGGTAAGCCGAAAGTGCAACTACAAGTAGTGCTACATGATGGAACATGCTCTACGTTTCATTTTGTGAACCCCGCGGGTGCTGATGCCCAAGCTAAAGACAGGGACCAGGTGAAGATGTTGCTGCAGAATTTGTTGCCAAAATTTAAACGGCAGATTGATGAAGAGCTCGAAATGAAATCTAAGTAAGTTATAAATATATTGTTCTACAGACTTTGTAATACTTTATAAAATGAAAGAAACAATGACATGGGATTAAGCAGAAAGGCTAATTTTATTAATTATCACTGCATATAAATTTTAAAATTGGTGAGTTCAAAATATTTAATAATCTGTTCCTTATTTACTGATGTTAAGTAAAGGAGTCATTGGATTTAAAGGAGGAGAGATGCTTTTATGAAATCCCACATTTTACATTTAAATCTGTCATTAAGATCATAATTTTCTCATTGTTTTTTAGTGTTTACTTAATAAAGTTGATATATAAGGGTTATCTGATCATCAAAATCTTCACTATTGTGATTTTATAATTTGATTTGATTTACTGTCATTGAAATGTAAAAAATATGGATATAATATTTGTATGAAATTACTTAAGTTGAAAAATATGTTGTTTTCCAGGTTACTATCTTTACATCCTAATTTAAAGCATTTATATGAAGATCTTGTGATATCAAAAGTTATAAGTAGTGAGGAGTACTGGAACACACCCACACTAAAACAATATACTGAATCAACTAACATTAAACAGGAAGCTGGTAAGTTATATTTAACCCCACAATTTAAAGATTGATAATGATAGAAAAGCTTTTAAATGAAGATTAATGTATATCAAACTAATAAGGGGAGGTGATATGTGTGAGTTTCGATTTATTTGCATTGTAATATGCCCCTTTTTTGTTATATAATATTTTTAATATGTTAGTTTCTAAAACTCTCAAAATATAACCTCCAAAAATATAAATACAATCTAATCAAACAGGTGTGTCTGGAGCCTTCCTCGCAGACATCCAACCTCAGACAGATGGTTGCAATGGCCTTAAATACAACCTTACACAAGACATAATAGATGCTATATTTAAAACATATCCTGCTGTCAGGAAGAAACATAGTGATTATGTTCCCAACAAAATGACAGAGGCTGAGTTCTGGACTAAGTTTTTTCAGTCACATTATTTCCATAGGTAAGATATTTGATTCAAAGAGAGTAAATCAGAGCTTTCTAAGTTTTATGGATCTTATTTTACCTGAATTTGTTTAAAAGCTGTTTTAAATGTCAAAATTTGTAATAAAAACAGTAGCAGCTGTCAAACAGCATTTCAGTAGAATAAAAGAATATAGAAACAATTATTTACATGTTCGTAGAATTGTTTTTAAGGGGTTGTCTAACTAAATATAAGTTGGTTTTAAAAAAAGGGTGGTTATTCGCCCACACACTATACATGTCAAAATTGTTTTTCAATAATTGTCTAAAATATGTCAAAAACAAATCATAATTTATTGGACTATGTACATTACCTGTTTTTTTTACAAAATGGTAATTTTTCTCACATAAAACCACTATATTAAAATGAGCTATATTTAATTATTGAAATGATGATTATATTATTTCTAAGCTAAGCATAATATACTTCTAATATATAATTATGTTAATTGATATATTAGAAGTAACTAAGTAATTAACGTACTAAGACTAATATTAATACTTTGTTTCCGCAATTATCAAAGAAATCACCTTTGTGTCTTACGATATTTACTTCTTTGTTATATAAGTGAGCTACTCAATATTGAACATTAATTGCTGTCACGATAAATATTATAGACAGTTGGATTTTTTAATGAGCTAGTCAAAAAAGATGACTATGTTGGAATGCGGAAGTTGCCTCTTAATAATACTTGGTTAAAAACAGTTACCATTGGTCTTGTATCAGTAACAGTAGTATTGTAATGAAAGAGACAGACACTATGAACCACTATAATAGACTCGACTTGCATGTCTTACTTTCAGGGATCGTATAGCTTCCTCGTCCAGTAAAGATTTGTTTGGTGAATGTGCCAAAATGGATGATCAGGCGATTGCGTCAGCTATGAAACATACTACTTTGGATCTCACGGTAAGTTGAACATAAATAATTCTTAATTGAAACTAAATCAAAATGAGTAGATTTTCAATCAAAAAGACAGGGAAGGATAATGTTAGTGATGTCATTTGCATGTATAGTATTAATAATTAAAATAAAATAACATCAGATAAATCTTACACTAGTTCTGGTGGTGGTGGTAAATTTTTTATTATTAAGACGATATACAGAGAAAAACATTGATGACATCACTAAAACTGAAACACCTTAGAGCCTCTGCAATTGCGTCGCGACATAACGTCGCTTAGTGCCTTTTATCGTTAGTACCATGGATAGTGCTCTAAAGAGCTCTTTGACTAATAAATAAATAAATAAAATAAATTTGTTGTAACGGTTGTAGAGTTTAATTTTGATAATTTAAAAGAACTTAGTAAATGAGTCTATTTAAAGACAGAGCTTTTTGATTTCGATTTTTGATACATCTACATAAGCACGAATCAGGGATGGGAATTTGAATGTGACCATGAATATTTCTTTGTAGGTGGACTTACCTCAGTTCTCTGAATCGGCGCCTCTAGGTGAAGATGAGGTTCCTGAAGCCAAAGGCGATTCCACCTCCATACACCGCAACATGATTAAGCGGTTTAATCAACACTCTATCATGGTGAGTTGTTTAACATTATATCATAAATAAATAAAAAAAGCCTTTTTAGTAGGTACCATATTATTTAGATCTTAGTGTTTATGTTAGTAGTGATTCTGGTTAGTTTTATATTAGTTTAAATTCTTCAATATTTTTATATGGTCCTTAGTTAAATACCTTAGTTAAATTAGGTCCTTAATTAAAAGTATTTAGAAATACTAATTCATTCATCAAAACTTGAAGAAACACAATTATGCTAGTGTCTGTTTAAAAATCAGTTGTAATTCTTTAACAATATTGTTATATTATAAATAATAATAATAATTCTATTATTTCAATAAACAACAAAATTTCCCATTATTTCTTTTCAGGTGCTCAAAGCTAGTCATAAAACGAATTCTAGTAGTAATATTAAAACGACAAACAATAACAAAGTCATAGAGAATGGTGTGAAAGAAACAAACGGGTTGGAGAAAAATTCTCCCGAGGAAAGTGGGGAACCCCCTGAGAAAAAGCGGAGAATATTAGAGAAGATACATTATGAGGATCTCGAGGCGGGAACGGGGGATACAGAAATACAAGAACTAAAATTGTCAAAGGTTAGTTATTTTGCTAAATATTTTATACCAATTTATGTATATATTGAAGTGAGTACAGTAATGTTACCATTCGACATACATTAAAAATAATAATAAATAAATATATGTTCAATAATAATGTAAGTAATGCATTTCATTATGGTGGTACTTCCTCTATACTGACCACTGCTGGGCGCACGCGCAGCCACATCGGGCCATCTGAGCAGGCTAGCAACAGCGATAGTACAAAATCTTTCTCGCTCTGGTAACAGAATGACGGTCTGAGAAAAAGAAAATCATGGAGCAACGAAAAATGCTATGTAGTTCAACCTTAAAATCTACTTTTTATGACGTCATTAAGACTGAACACTAAATCTTAATGTCATGGGTCATCACAGTCGTCTTTTTTAAAATAAAATTTCATTTCATTTCAATCATATGAAAGAAAGACTGCTATTAAATTGAGTTAGTAATACTCCCTACTAAAAATCCCCATAGCCCTAAAGATCCTAACCAAATTTATTTCATTGACTTATATGATTTAAATGGAAGCCTATCCCTATTGGTTAGAAATGGGAACAAGAATGAAAAATTAAATGTCTGGCGGGTTTGGCATACAATTCCTACTCCAGTAAATTTAAAGTTTGAGTGTTAATTTAGATATGGTCTAATTATATATTAAAATGAAAATTACAGGTAGAAAGATATCTTCTAGGCCCATCGTCTCAAGTGAACCAAACTGGGCCCAATGTGAACGCGCCTCCACTTTCGGCGCTGGCATCTATATGTCAGGTAATTTATCACATTAATAGTGTTTTGGACATTGTATTATGTGTAATTTGTTGACATGGTTATAGGTAGTGTTTTGGATTTTGGACATAATATTATGTGTAATTCTTGTCTCACTTTTTGATATGGTTATAGGTTATAGTAGTTATATTCAAAAAATGGTTTTTTTAAATTTGATTTCGATATGTCGATACATGCGAAGGCAACAGGATTCTCATACAGCCATGTTTTTACTTATGTGATGGCTTTGGGATACCGGTGTGACACATCCGGTTGGGTGCTGTATATTTTATGTCGTATATTGTGTTGTAGTGATTGTAGGTTTCATAACAAAAAAGATCGTTATATTTAGCCATATATAAAACACACTGAAACACTGAAAATTCCCATGTTTAGTGTTTCATTCTCAAACTATGTGGCAAAAGAATACGTCACACTGGTATCACGGAGCCATAAATAAAGAAGCAATTACATAAGATTTGGCTGTATGAGCTTCAGCTCCCTTTGCCATCCCTATGATAGAGAGTATGTTAAAAAATAAAAAAAAACTTATTGCAGGCTTGGAGCAGCGGGCAGCCCGCGGCGCGTGCGGCGCGTGTGTCGGCCGCCGCCGCCGTCGCCGCGCTCGGGGAGCTCAGCCCCGGCGGGGGGCTGCTGCGGCATCACGGGGCCGCCTGCATGGCTCGTACGTACATAGTACATAGTACATAGTACATAGTGACATAGTGACAGTGTCCACGTGTCGCCGCGCTCGGGGAGCTCAGCCCCGGCGGGGGGCTGCTGCGGCATCACGGGGCCGCCTGCATGGCTCGTACGTACATAGTACATAGTACATAGTACATAGTACATAGTGACAGTGTCCACGTGTCGCCGCGCTCGGGGAGCTCAGCCCCGGCGGGGGGCTGCTGCGGCATCACGGGGCCGCCTGCATGGCTCGTACGTACATAGTACATAGTACATAGTACATAGTGACAGTGTCCACGTGTCGCCGCGCTCGGGGAGCTCAGCCCCGGCGGGGGGCTGCTGCGGCATCACGGGGCCGCCTGCATGGCTCGTACGTACATAGTACATAGTACATAGTACATAGTGACATAGTGACAGTGTCCACGTGTCGCCGCGCTCGGGGAGCTCAGCCCCGGCGGGGGGCTGCTGCGGCATCACGGGGCCGCCTGCATGGCTCGTACGTACATAGTACATAGTACATAGTACATAGTGACAGTGTCCACGTGTCGCCGCGCTCGGGGAGCTCAGCCCCGGCGGGGGGCTGCTGCGGCATCACGGGGCCGCCTGCATGGCTCGTACGTACATAGTACATAGTACATAGTACATAGTGACAGTGTCCACGTGTCGCCGCGCTCGGGGAGCTCAGCCCCGGCGGGGGGCTGCTGCGGCATCACGGGGCCGCCTGCATGGCTCGTACGTACATAGTACATAGTACATAGTACATAGTGACAGTGTCCACGTGTCGCCGCGCTCGGGGAGCTCAGCCCCGGCGGGGGGCTGCTGCGGCATCACGGGGCCGCCTGCATGGCTCGTACGTACATAGTACATAGTACATAGTACATAGTGACATAGTGACAGTGTCCACGTGTCGCCGCGCTCGGGGAGCTCAGCCCCGGCGGGGGGCTGCTGCGGCATCACGGGGCCGCCTGCATGGCTCGTACGTACATAGTACATAGTACATAGTACATAGTGACAGTGTCCACGTGTCGCCGCGCTCGGGGAGCTCAGCCCCGGCGGGGGGCTGCTGCGGCATCACGGGGCCGCCTGCATGGCTCGTACGTACATAGTACATAGTACATAGTACATAGTGACAGTGTCCACGGGTCGCCGCGCTCGGGGAGCTCAGCCCCGGCGGGGGGCTGCTGCGGCATCACGGGGCCGCCTGCATGGCTCGTACGTACATAGTACATAGTACATAGTACATAGTGACAGTGTCCACGTGTCGCCGCGCTCGGGGAGCTCAGCCCCGGCGGGGGGCTGCTGCGGCACCACGGGGCCGCCTGCATGGCTCGTACGTACATAGTACATAGTACATAGTACATAGTGACAGTGTCCACGTGTCGCCGCGCTCGGGGAGCTCAGCCCCGGCGGGGGGCTGCTGCGGCATCACGGGGCCGCCTGCATGGCTCGTACGTACATAGTACATAGTACATAGTACATAGTGACAGTGTCCACGTGTCGCCGCGCTCGGGGAGCTCAGCCCCGGCGGGGGGCTGCTGCGGCATCACGGGGCCGCCTGCATGGCTCGTACGTACATAGTACATAGTACATAGTACATAGTGACAGTGTCCACGTGTCGCCGCGCTCGGGGAGCTCAGCCCCGGCGGGGGGCTGCTGCGGCACCACGGGGCCGCCTGCATGGCTCGTACGTACATAGTACATAGTACATAGTACATAGTGACATAGTGACAGTGTCCACGTGTCGCCGCGCTCGGGGAGCTCAGCCCCGGCGGGGGGCTGCTGCGGCACCACGGGGCCGCCTGCATGGCTCGTACGTACATAGTACATAGTACATAGTACATAGTGACATAGTGACAGTGTCCACGTGTCGCCGCGCTCGGGGAGCTCAGCCCCGGCGGGGGGCTGCTGCGGCACCACGGGGCCGCCTGCATGGCTCGTACGTACATAGTACATAGTACATAGTACATAGTGACATAGTGACAGTGTCCACGTGTCGCCGCGCTCGGGGAGCTCAGCCCCGGCGGGGGGCTGCTGCGGCATCACGGGGCCGCCTGCATGGCTCGTACGTACATAGTACATAGTACATAGTACATAGTGACATAGTGACAGTGTCCACGTGTCGCCGCGCTCGGGGAGCTCAGCCCCGGCGGGGGGCTGCTGCGGCATCACGGGGCCGCCTGCATGGCTCGTACGTACATAGTACATAGTACATAGTACATAGTGACAGTGTCCACGTGTCGCCGCGCTCGGGGAGCTCAGCCCCGGCGGGGGGCTGCTGCGGCATCACGGGGCCGCCTGCATGGCTCGTACGTACATAGTACATAGTACATAGTACATAGTGACAGTGTCCACGTGTCGCCGCGCTCGGGGAGCTCAGCCCCGGCGGGGGGCTGCTGCGGCATCACGGGGCCGCCTGCATGGCTCGTACGTACATAGTACATAGTACATAGTGACAGTGTCCACGTGTCGCCGCGCTCGGGGAGCTCAGCCCCGGCGGGGGGCTGCTGCGGCATCACGGGGCCGCCTGCATGGCTCGTACGTACATAGTACATAGTACATAGTACATAGTGACAGTGTCCACGTGTCGCCGCGCTCGGGGAGCTCAGCCCCGGCGGGGGGCTGCTGCGGCACCACGGGGCCGCCTGCATGGCTCGTACGTACATAGTACATAGTACATAGTGACATAGTGACAGTGTCCACGTGTCGCCGCGCTCGGGGAGCTCAGCCCCGGCGGGGGGCTGCTGCGGCACCACGGGGCCGCCTGCATGGCTCGTACGTACATAGTACATAGTACATAGTACATAGTGACATAGTGACAGTGTCCACGTGTCGCCGCGCTCGGGGAGCTCAGCCCCGGCGGGGGGCTGCTGCGGCACCACGGGGCCGCCTGCATGGCTCGTACGTACATAGTACATAGTACATAGTACATAGTGACATAGTGACAGTGTCCACGTGTCGCCGCGCTCGGGGAGCTCAGCCCCGGCGGGGGGCTGCTGCGGCATCACGGGGCCGCCTGCATGGCTCGTACGTACATAGTACATAGTACATAGTACATAGTGACAGTGTCCACGTGTCGCCGCGCTCGGGGAGCTCAGCCCCGGCGGGGGGCTGCTGCGGCACCACGGGGCCGCCTGCATGGCTCGTACGTACATAGTACATAGTACATAGTGACATAGTGACAGTGTCCACGTGTCGCCGCGCTCGGGGAGCTCAGCCCCGGCGGGGGGCTGCTGCGGCACCACGGGGCCGCCTGCATGGCTCGTACGTACATAGTACATAGTACATAGTACATAGTGACATAGTGACAGTGTCCACGTGTCGCCGCGCTCGGGGAGCTCAGCCCCGGCGGGGGGCTGCTGCGGCATCACGGGGCCGCCTGCATGGCTCGTACGTACATAGTACATAGTACATAGTACATAGTGACAGTGTCCACGTGTCGCCGCGCTCGGGGAGCTCAGCCCCGGCGGGGGGCTGCTGCCGCATCACGGGGCCGCCTGCATGGCTCGTACGTACATAGTACATAGTACATAGTACATAGTACATAGTGACAGTGTCCACGTGTCGCCGCGCTCGGGGAGCTCAGCCCCGGCGGGGGGCTGCTGCGGCATCACGGGGCCGCCTGCATGGCTCGTACGTACATAGTACATAGTACATAGTACATAGTGACAGTGTCCACGTGTCGCCGCGCTCGGGGAGCTCAGCCCCGGCGGGGGGCTGCTGCGGCATCACGGGGCCGCCTGCATGGCTCGTACGTACATAGTACATAGTACATAGTGACAGTGTCCACGTGTCGCCGCGCTCGGGGAGCTCAGCCCCGGCGGGGGGCTGCTGCGGCATCACGGGGCCGCCTGCATGGCTCGTACGTACATAGTACATAGTACATAGTACATAGTGACAGTGTCCACGTGTCGCCGCGCTCGGGGAGCTCAGCCCCGGCGGGGGGCTGCTGCGGCATCACGGGGCCGCCTGCATGGCTCGTACGTACATAGTACATAGTATATAGTACATAGTGACATAGTGACAGTGTCCACGTGTCGCCGCGCTCGGGGAGCTCAGCCCCGGCGGGGGGCTGCTGCGGCATCACGGGGCCGCCTGCATGGCTCGTACGTACATAGTACATAGTACATAGTACATAGTGACAGTGTCCACGTGTCGCCGCGCTCGGGGAGCTCAGCCCCGGCGGGGGGCTGCTGCGGCATCACGGGGCCGCCTGCATGGCTCGTACGTACATAGTACATAGTACATAGTACATAGTGACAGTGTCCACGTGTCGCCGCGCTCGGGGAGCTCAGCCCCGGCGGGGGGCTGCTGCGGCATCACGGGGCCGCCTGCATGGCTCGTACGTACATAGTACATAGTACATAGTACATAGTGACAGTGTCCACGTGTCGCCGCGCTCGGGGAGCTCAGCCCCGGCGGGGGGCTGCTGCGGCACCACGGGGCCGCCTGCATGGCTCGTACGTACATAGTACATAGTACATAGTACATAGTGACAGTGTCCACGTGTCGCCGCGCTCGGGGAGCTCAGCCCCGGCGGGGGGCTGCTGCGGCATCACGGGGCCGCCTGCATGGCTCGTACGTACATAGTACATAGTACATAGTACATAGTGACAGTGTCCACGTGTCGCCGCGCTCGGGGAGCTCAGCCCCGGCGGGGGGCTGCTGCGGCATCACGGGGCCGCCTGCATGGCTCGTACGTACATAGTACATAGTACATAGTACATAGTGACAGTGTCCACGTGTCGCCGCGCTCGGGGAGCTCAGCCCCGGCGGGGGGCTGCTGCGGCATCACGGGGCCGCCTGCATGGCTCGTACGTACATAGTACATAGTACATAGTACATAGTGACATAGTGACAGTGTCCACGTGTCGCCGCGCTCGGGGAGCTCAGCCCCGGCGGGGGGCTGCTGCGGCACCACGGGGCCGCCTGCATGGCTCGTACGTACATAGTACATAGTACATAGTGACATAGTGACAGTGTCCACGTGTCGCCGCGCTCGGGGAGCTCAGCCCCGGCGGGGGGCTGCTGCGGCACCACGGGGCCGCCTGCATGGCTCGTACGTACATAGTACATAGTACATAGTACATAGTGACATAGTGACAGTGTCCACGTGTCGCCGCGCTCGGGGAGCTCAGCCCCGGCGGGGGGCTGCTGCGGCATCACGGGGCCGCCTGCATGGCTCGTACGTACATAGTACATAGTACATAGTACATAGTGACATAGTGACAGTGTCCACGTGTCGCCGCGCTCGGGGAGCTCAGCCCCGGCGGGGGGCTGCTGCGGCATCACGGGGCCGCCTGCATGGCTCGTACGTACATAGTACATAGTACATAGTACATAGTGACAGTGTCCACGTGTCGCCGCGCTCGGGGAGCTCAGCCCCGGCGGGGGGCTGCTGCGGCATCACGGGGCCGCCTGCATGGCTCGTACGTACATAGTACATAGTACATAGTACATAGTGACAGTGTCCACGTGTCGCCGCGCTCGGGGAGCTCAGCCCCGGCGGGGGGCTGCTGCGGCATCACGGGGCCGCCTGCATGGCTCGTACGTACATAGTACATAGTACATAGTGACAGTGTCCACGTGTCGCCGCGCTCGGGGAGCTCAGCCCCGGCGGGGGGCTGCTGCGGCATCACGGGGCCGCCTGCATGGCTCGTACGTACATAGTACATAGTACATAGTACATAGTGACAGTGTCCACGTGTCGCCGCGCTCGGGGAGCTCAGCCCCGGCGGGGGGCTGCTGCGGCACCACGGGGCCGCCTGCATGGCTCGTACGTACATAGTACATAGTACATAGTACATAGTGACATAGTGACAGTGTCCACGTGTCGCCGCGCTCGGGGAGCTCAGCCCCGGCGGGGGGCTGCTGCGGCACCACGGGGCCGCCTGCATGGCTCGTACGTACATAGTACATAGTACATAGTACATAGTGACATAGTGACAGTGTCCACGTGTCGCCGCGCTCGGGGAGCTCAGCCCCGGCGGGGGGCTGCTGCGGCACCACGGGGCCGCCTGCATGGCTCGTACGTACATAGTACATAGTACATAGTACATAGTGACATAGTGACAGTGTCCACGTGTCGCCGCGCTCGGGGAGCTCAGCCCCGGCGGGGGGCTGCTGCGGCATCACGGGGCCGCCTGCATGGCTCGTACGTACATAGTACATAGTACATAGTACATAGTGACAGTGTCCACGTGTCGCCGCGCTCGGGGAGCTCAGCCCCGGCGGGGGGCTGCTGTGGCACCACGGGGCCGCCTGCATGGCTCGTACGTACATAGTGACGTCGACAAAACTAGACGATGGCGATATCAACTAGTCGAATTAAAATAGCGAACATAGCGCAAATACTGTGACTTTTCACAAAAGTTCAGTTTACAACTTACAAAGGTTGTAAGTAACGCGTTGAATATAGGGCTTCGGTCCGAGCACACTGGCCGCCTGACGATTCAGCATCAGCGAAGTAAACAAAACTATTTTCTACTCCAATAATAATACTACCTAAGAAATGCACGATATTTTACAATTTGCTCTACGGAAACTGTCACTGATGCAAGCGTTCAAATATGTGCAAAAACAAATAACTATTGATGGTTAGGTAGCATCGTATACTTCTTGTTTTTAAAATGGTGATTCTGGGAGAATATCACGTATTTTTATGCAAATAGCTCAATAATATCAGAAGATATACGTAATATATCACAAAAATTACCATTTTGAAAAATGGGAAAAATTAAATGGAAAAAATGCTGAAAAAAAGGAAATAATGCGTATAATATCATTAATAAATAAGGTTTTTATTAGAATTAGAGTGATGTATAAACAATAGTTGAGCAGTGCTTGATGCTTGATGCTTGGTGCTTGATGGTGGTGATGCAGAGTTGGTCCCGCTGGAGGCTCGCGGCGAGCTGCAGCGGCTGCACGTGTCGGCGGCCGAGCTGCTGCGGCAGCTGTGGCGGGCCTTCCCGCAGCCCGGGGCGCACCGTGCTCTCCCCGCGCACGGACCCGCCGGCGGGACGCACCAGGACACCGCGCCGCACCACCACTACGAGGCGCTGCTCAGGTTCAGGAACGTCAAGCTGAGGCCTTTCGAGGTTCGTTCCTATCATCGCACATTCTTATACTACACCATTACTCTTCAAACGAACGGTTGCCATATCTATCCAAACTCAGGTCAAACTTCACAGCGATCAAAAATTAACGACTCGTCCGTAATTATTTGTAATCTTGATAGTTTTCTACTTTCATTTATAACAAAACCAGTTGACCGGGTGACTGGTTCAACTTTGTATCACCTAGAAACTACCGCAAACGCCATCTATTAAAAATAAACCCAAAGAAACAATGGAAAAGATGACAATTTTAATATCTACTATGTTCCACATTAAATTTAATTAAATATTTTTTATCATTGAAAGTGTCCCTTATTATTAAGGTTTTTAAATCATTCCTGAATCAAAGCAATCAAAACGCAATAAAATATTTGCAAAGCAGTCAAGCCATTTTGTAGTTTTATCAAGACTAACAAATAGCTGTATATTTATATATATAAAATTTTCCTGCTCATAGAATAGACACAATACACAATGCTCAATCATTAATAAGTAATCAAAGAGTACGGGAAGCGAACAAACGACCTTACACAATGTACATACAGTCCAATTTCATTGTAGTTAACTAAGTAATTAAAAAAGTTAATATACTGCTAATTTGACAATTGGGTATTCAATTTAATTTTTTTTCGTGTTTTAATGTTTTTGTATCAGTTTTTATCTCTCGGTCCGGAATTTAATAAGAGATTTACAAAATTTTCTTACATTGATTTTACAGAGTGAATAGTCGAATCGTTCTCAATACGAGTTTCGTTACACACTTCACTGGCATGTAACAGTAATATATACCCTTTGTTTTCAGGAAAAAATGCTCCGTGACCTAACGCCACTAGCGACCTCTCTTACTAAGCACCTAAACCAAATGATAGATGCAGCGTGCGCCAAGTACGCGCTCTGGCAGCAGCGACAAGCCAAACTGCGGTAGTATACACACTCAGAGGTACCGCCCTACCGTTGACTAGGGTTATAAGCCACAACACTTTGGGAAGTGTTACAGGACTTTTACAAGCAACTTATGGTGTATAAAGTGAATTAAGGTCCAAATTACCGCTTCTTGTTCAGTGATTAATTTCTTCTTTGCATTTAGAAGTTTTAGTTTCAGTTTGATAATTGTCATTAAGGTTGAAATTACCTTCGAAGAGACGAATCAAGTATCCAAATAAGTTAAATTTAATTCAGATACTTTGCCACGGGATTCTGTTCACATATATCTATATATTTCCTTTGACAATAAAAGTTCTAAACATATAAAAATATGAAATTAGTATTAAAATGATCTGAATTAATTTAAATCACATAATCTGTACGTGCTAATTTTTTATACAGTAATTAAAAAAAATATTACAATAATTGACTTATACACTTATGTCCCAATGGCCAGTTATTTCAAAGAATATTATAAATATATCAAAATATTAAAGCGCATTTCTGTATATATTATAGCAGTATTTTATTTACTCAAATCTTACGAGAGATTTTCAAAATGTATATTTTTAATTGCACCTAATAATGGCGCTGGTTATCTTTCTCTCTAGCAATATAAAACGTACATAGACTGATTTTAATATTTTTAATTATGTCTTTTTAAACACATGGTAATTATGAGAATTTTCTTTGGTCGTGTTGTATTATTTTAAATACTTGTGTTTCCAGACATAGAATTTACAAAATGATAATATTTGTCTATGTAGCAGCCATTTTGCAATATTCATAAAATGGCGGCAACTGAACAGCTGATTTTTAAACAACACAACTTAGTTTTGTAATGAGCTTTTTATATAAAATATGATTTAGGACAATAATAATTTTTAACAAATTTTTATCTTTAGCATTAAATCTGTTAAAGAAGTGTTTGTCACTAAATAAACAAATAAAAATGTGTTTGTTTAAGTGATCGGCGGTAGTTATAATATAAATAGTTATCGTATACTGAGTAACAATGCAATCTCTAACGGCAGGTTATCATCATACAAAACATATTAATAGCTTTAATTAATCCAGAAGAACAGTAAACTATATATTCATAATATTATCGACAATAAATCACATCACTTATATGCAGGGTACAAAACAAAACGAAGAAAGAAAACGGCGGAGGAGTATGTGATCTGTCATTTATTTCTTATTTGAGACCTTTCGACCGAGCCGTCTAGTCGAGTGGTCAGTATCACTGTCTACTTAGCCAGAGTTTCTGGGTTCGAATCCCAGTAGGGGCAGATATTTGTATTACGAGTACAAATATTAGTACACAAGTCATGAATGTTTATTTAGTTAATTTCTGATATATCCAAATTTCTCCATATTCATAACATAAGCACTTAATGATGCTTAATTTGGGCTAAATAATAGGTGTGAGTGAGAAGTACTAATATCATGACCTCATTTTCTAAGCTGAACTTAAGTATAAACATAGCCTTACTCTTTGCGTTCGATAGAATAAAATTAAGTTAGATTAAACCGAAATAATCTGCCGGTTGAAGGCAATGCTTATACAATAAATCCTCTTGTCAATTTCCCCTAAACGCGTAGACCAAACGCAGTCAAATAATTATATTTAAAATGTATAAAAATGTAAATAAATTACACTGTATTAAATACGTGCAAATGTTGATAAATAATGCTTAGTCTAAATAATAATAAAGGTGTTAATACGTAAATAATAATTTAATTTAAAAATATGGAAATGATGCATTTTGATGAACCAAATGTACCTAACTGGAGTGATTGTTGCTAATTTATGTATACAAACCAGATTTGATTTAATCACATTTTGTGGTAACGATTATGAACACTAACCTTTCACATTTTAAGTTCTAATTCATTTACTTTTAGGTTGTGTTATTTAATATGATTTGAATCGATTAAAAGCAATAACTTCAAAATCAATTACATAATTGTACTACGAAATCTTTCGAATTTTTTGAATATGCATATGCAATGCTAATTGAAGGTAAGTAATCGATAAAGCACTACGGTAGAATACACCTAAGTCTGTTTTTACACGGTCTTTTTGTACACGGTTTTGATATAACACGGTTTGAAAATTGAATATGTAACTGATGACGACAGCAATTAAATTTATGTTGTTGTATTTATGATTATCACTTATTCTATTTTATTTTATTTTTTACCTTAAAAATTGAATAACCTATTCTTTTCGTTCACAACATAGTTTTTTAGTTCCTGAACTTGCCATACATTTAATTTATGTATATTACTTTTAAGATTAGAGTGCATATCTTTTTTATCATTAATTACTATGCTTGTGAAAATAAGCATTATATATTTGATTTAATAAAATAAACATGAATTCTTGTTCTTAAAAATTCTTGTTTTTCTCTAATTTTAATAGGTTTTAGAGATTAGGAACAAATCACCCATTTTTGTATAAGATCAATGTCTTTTTTTACACGGCTTCTTCTGGAACCAATCTACCGTGTAAAAACAGACTTAGGTGTATTGGTATTCGATAAAAAACCAATCACAATATAATATTATATATATTAAAAAAAAGTAATTATATTAAAAATATTATCCATAACATGCCACTGTGTTCCATAAGAAAAACGAAAACGAAACATCAAAAAGGTCTAAAAGCCCTCACATTAAGCTTAAAATATTTTTATAATAGTATAACTTCGCGCTATTCATATAAATATCATTATTGCATATCAACTTTTGTCATTACTTTATAGTCGGATTCTCGTCCGGGTATTTGAGTCAAGTATTATTGAATAAATCGCTTGAGATATTATGACAGCAGTGAATTTCAACTAAATTCAAATAAATAGATAGAAAATAGAATATTGAAACTAGTCCTTAAGAGACGGCTCCCAAGTTCGACTATCTAAAGTCCTCTCTAAAAAATCAATAATCGCAGCATTCATTATTGTATACACTGCTTTAACCACAGATTGACGTAAGTCAACAAGTTACGAATTATTTTAAAAATATAGTAAGGAGAAAAACGTAGTTTTCCGGCTTAAAGATATGATTAATTTCTCGTCAAAAACTCTGTATAGGACAGCTGTATCATATTGGCCCCGGTTATTGTGTGCAAGTACTTCTCTCTGTTTGCAAAGACGAACAGTTTAAAGAAGTCGATAAATTTAACAAAGCCTGACTTTTAAAAGTTTGAAGTTTCGAAAATTCATACTATCCCTTTCTATTTAAAGTCGAATAAAAGAGAATCAGATTACTCAAGATTTTGAGAATGACAATTGAATCGTAGTCAATAGTAGTAGTTAATTTAGAAATACTGCATCTCATACTGTTTTCATATGTAGGTAAAATATGACCTGTAGAATTATTGTTTGAGAGGGTAAAAATATTTTATTGCCTATACAAATTGCTTGTTATAGCTCCATTTAGTTCTTCATATTTAAACCACATAAAATTCTGAAATGTTTGCAGATTCATAGCAAACTTGTGATTAGCTGCATTACTGCAAAATTATTTCTAAACGTTTTTTTCGTGTTAACTTGCTAATTCATAAATATAGATATTACCAAGTTAGTTAGTTATTTTATAATTTACTTTCAACCAAATAGATGTGAGATTTCATGTTCTTTTGTGGTGCTAGCTAGCAATATTTGTAAAAATGTCGCGTCTTAAATGCAGAAAATTTTTATCGCGTTCAAATAACACAAGAACGAAGCTTAAAACAGAATATAGCTATTTGTCTCCTTCACGTATATGTTTTATAAGAGAGACGATAATACAAAGCTAACGTTCTATAGTGAAATATATACATGTATATACATGTACAACTGCTTAACAGTTGAAATAGCGACGGTTGTTCGTAATAGGGTTGGCATCTGTTAAGGTGGCGCTGCGCACGTTTGTGTCAAAATAATTAAACAAAGCAAGAGTTTATTTGTTTAAAATAATTGTCAGTCTAAAATTACCCAAGTGCTACGTAAGCGACATAAAAATTTTGGAAATTATCAAATCTTTTAGGTTATGTTGGGCAAAGATTGTTGTAAATTATCAGCCTATTAGTTTGGAGTTTTTAGTAAATAAACAATGTACCAATGTAATATGCACATAGATTTAAAGTGACTTGTAAGAGTTTTTATCGTAAAGTTTCAGTTGCAATGTGGTATGTAATTGATGCAAAATAATACTGTTGTACCACTCAGGGATCATAAATATTCAAAATATATTCTTTGAAGTAAAGGATATAGAGAAAGAACAATAAATCTTGAATTGTGTTTAATTTCTAACATTTCAACTATTTTGCAAATTTTTCATCCACATTGAAGATGAACTTCTAGATATTATAAAAAAATATTCTTTTTGTTTTTAAACTGTCGCCATATTGGAACGAACGGGCTAGTGGCGCCATCTGCATTAGCTTTATGTTGCCGACCCTTATTAATATTGAAAATGAACGGTGACAATAAATACCGCGAGTTACATAAGAAATAAGATATTTCTTCATCACCAATTATTATATTTAGATATTAGTTTGAAATCAAGAACTTTTTGTATCGTTTAGCTAGAAGATTTTGTTACATATTATTTAACTTACAAAGCAATAAATCTTATGATTTGTAATGATAATTTATTGATATGTAAACTTATGTAACTCTACTCAGTTAAGTAACTTAAGTACTAAGCACCAAACAGTTATTGGCTTTGAATTCATTCGGCTTAAGTTGTCATTTGATTACCTTGCTATTAATATGAGTTATGAATGTAATGTTTAAGCGTTTTTATTTAGGGTTGCCATGTAATTTGACAGATTCCTGACCTTTTTTATGTCTTATTTTAAAGAATAGTTGGTTTTCACTTTATCCATGAATGATAAAAAATCTAAAGATAATCTCATCACATTTTTTTATTACTTTATCTGGCTTTTAGTTACATGGCAACCCAACTCTGGCATGAAAGATCTCGTTTATGTTTTTGTATCGTGAAGTCAGATATGTTCCTATGTTCCTGTATTGTGTTTAGAAGGTTATATACAATGAGAATGACAGAGTTCAAATCTCAATACGTAACTCCGGCGCAACATAGCAGACAATACGCGTGAGCACGCTCAATTAATGTTCGGTAATGGTGCTTCTTCAATACAGTTAGGGTCAATTCATGCTAGCAAAGTGGAAGATCATCGAAGCATCAAACATTTTTGACAATAACGATAAGCATTGGTTGCTTGGTGGAAACGTAAACTTACATAAACACGCCCGAATATTGTCTGGATTGACAGTTTAAGCGGCAAGATTCAGAACTCCAAAGTCCAAAATTGTGTACCAAAATTGAACTCATTATGTCTTCTCAAGTTGTAAACCTCATTTTAAGTTTTGATAATAACCTATGTTGTGTAACAAAACCATATGTAAATAGCCGTTTTTATAAACTCTTAACATATACAGTCGATAGTATATCAACCATTTCAGTTTGAGTTGGATACCGCGTTTACTCCGCAATAGTGACCCTTAGAAGTGAAAATGTTACACTTAATGTCTGTGCAATGGAGAACGGTCTGTTCCAATATGAAACATTTCATATATTAAGCCTTAATTACACTACACAAGGTTCCAAAAACGCAGTACATTTTTGTCTAAGTGAGGAATATTTTTTTGTTTCGAATACCAACTTTAACGTTTAATATTTAACATTTAATCTATGGCTTGAAATTGACACTTGTCGTATAGGCATAGCACAGTAGTGCTTCCTAACCTTCCTAAATCTTAAGTACACGCTATTAATTTCAGAAAATATAAATGAAAAAGGACCTGTGTCACAGTACGTATCATTGAGTAAGGTGTGCTTTATTTTTAGCCCTTATGAACGTGTTAAAAATAAACTTGATGGCCATTCCTCTGTGATTGAAGAATCCGGATGTAATTCGCTGCCATCTTCGGCCTTATCATTTATTGTCAGGTGAGATTAAGGCGAGAAACTACATTGAGTTAAATTATAGAGGGTACCTCCAGAATTAGATGATTCCACACGTCATACTTACCATAATTATTAAAATTGTAAATAATAAAAACAATCAGTTTAATTGGAACACCTTAAACAGCTTACTAATATTACGGTAATATTAGTCAGCTGTTTCGGGTATTTCCCCCGAAGCCGAAACTGTCGGCCATCTTGTTTCTGTTACACGACGTCACTGGTTGATGTTCGTTCAATGCAGCGAGCTTGTGTAAATTATTTGTTATATGTATCTTAGTGTAAATGTTATGTGCGTAATAAAAATGAGTTTTTTCAATGAAGCTATGTTTTTTTGTTAGAATTCCATTTTCTGCGTCCCAAATTAGTTTTAAGGCAGATTCCGTTTAGTGATTTTCGTTTATATAATCTTTTTACAGTGGAAATGCTATGGACAAGAAAAAATATAGCATAAATTCCATTTAGTACTAACTCAATTAAGTGTTACAAATTCAATTAAAAATGTGCTTTTTAGATTATACTCAAATCATCGGTTCTGGAGTGAAGTTGCCTAATTTTAAAAATTAGATTAAGATATAAAGAATATTTTCTTTTAGCGTAATTAATATAATCTTGATAGCTTTCCACTTTTTTTAATATTCACCACAAAATTTTCGTTAAACAATAACGCTAGGATTTAACTCTAGACAGCAAAATAGATTATAACTAAGATCTAGTTTCAACTAGACTATCTAGTCGCTAAATCATAATATATATGGAATCAAGAACTTTAGGAAGGGAATGGAAACCACGATACATTATCCGTTTATCCAAGTATAAGATTTTCTTTGAGTAAGAAATATATCATAAAGATGAATTTTCTATTAACGTAGATCGAATGAGCTCCAGAAAATCTGTCCTTGCAAAGCGACTGTATCGACAAACTAGTCATTTAGTAACGATTCTTATACATTTGGATGTCTAACAAGGCATTAAAAGGTTTTACATCTAATCATAATATATGGGTCATATTTAATTCTTTATAACGCTTACTTTATGTCAACTAGTAAACATTATTTCATTAAAATCTTAAATATCTTTTCATTATCTCGTTTTACTCATCGTAAACACAGAGAAGAATGACAAGCAAATAATTTATATGACGCTAATGCAATGGTTATAAATTAGTACAGCCTTAAGTTTTTGTAAAATTCCCAAGGTGATGGCTGGGTTTATATTTATAACACTAAAAACACATAATATTCAATAATTTATTCATTCATTATACAATAATATAATAAATACATTTCTGACGAATTGATTATTGTTCTTATATTACAGGTTATAAGACTCATAATGAAAAACATTTTATTAATCGAGATGCTATCACATCACAAATATTTATTTCTACTGTACCATTTCGTGTATCATGAATATCACAAATATTAAGTAATATTTGATTTTCGCTGGAATGTTCTGCGATGTTGTTTTCATATCTAAATACTTAAAAGTGATGTCAAATAGCTGCAAAATTATTTTAGTTTTAACCGCTAGTGGACTATGTGGACAAATTAAGAACAGGATCACATTAACATGTCTAATTCGTTAGACTCTAAATCTAAATTTAATTTCAGTATAGGATATACTCTCCCATATTGTAAAGGATAATGATAGCAAGAAATTACCAAGCAACTTAAAATAAGACGATTTCTTTATAACCATAGACAATTTAAGACGCCATGTTTGGGAGCTGCCTTGTAAAACCTCCATTTTAATATACTCATTAAGTTCAAAAATTGAATGCACCTTCCTAATGTAATGTGATATGACAGCTGTCTTGTTTGCAATCGTATTGAGAAAACGAGAAGAAATAGGTACAATACTTTTTTTTCTATAATGTCCATTCATCAGCCTTTCATTTTATAAATGTCTTAAGGATACCGATGTAACGTCGATTTGATTTTTTTGACGTCAAATTGCAGACGCTATTTTAATTATGACTTTCGGAAGAAGTTGTTCCAGAAAATACAATGATGATAAAAAGTCATTTATAATGATAAAGAAGTGAAGATAAAAATGGACATATCCTAGAAATGAATAAATGAAAATGGAACATCAAAAATTTTAGGAAAGTCATCAATAACTATACTGAATAAGTGTTCCATATATTACACGATCCAGCGATCATTTTTGGCCGGACACAACACCAAACATCACAAATATACTTCGACGCGATATACGGAATAACATATACAGCACACAAAGCCCACAACATTCCGCTAAAAACTAATCATCAGAATAAAAATATCTATATATATTTGAGTGTATGCAAGATGAGACTACGCAATTTTTCTATGTGAAACAGCAAAATAGTAATTTTTACATTCATTTTTGATAAGTTTATCGTTCACGTAAGACAAAGAGCAAGAAAATAGATTGTACAATATGTAACATAACGAAAAACAATTATTTTCAAATGTAAATGTTTAGCAAAAGCTACAGACACCTTTGGTCATTGTGTAAGGCCTCTTATAATATTAGTCCAGCGAGTCAATTAAAAATACTCGCTTAAAATCATCGAAGTGACATAGCCTCATGTGAAAATAAATATGTTATTTTATACAAAATGAGCTTATTCTATCCAGCTTTGAGGTTGGTGGCTTTAAGTAAATTTTAATAATATTATACATTAAAATAAAACTATTTCATGATTAATACTACTGGCAATTTTGTTGCTTCTACGTAAATGAGATGCTTACGTTTCATGTCTTTCTTTTGATTTGTTAGGTCAAGGATAGTGAATACTTTTTCGATTTCAGATACAATACGAAATGAAATGGATTCTGCGGTTATTATATGTCTTAAATTTTAATTTTTAACTATAGACGGCAAAATAGATTATAACTAAGATCTAGTTTCAACTACACTCAATCTAGATTCAAAAAATGTTGCAAGTGGGTCTTCACGTTATATACAAATTGACTGCTTGTAATAATAACATATAATAAGAAATTTGTAAGAGGTTTGCTCAAATTTAGAACTAATTCAAATTAATGTAATCATGTTATTAATATCAAGTTTTGCGTTGTTAACTTAGTATTCGCTTTTATCCATCATTCTCTGTTATGCAACAGTACAAATTTCATTTACTTAAAAACAATAAAATTTAACCATAATTATAATCTGTTTACATATGTTCAACTTCATTATGAGGAAAACAAAACCCTATATACGAATGGGCCATTATTCTGACGTCACACCTGTATCTGAATATGATATTAGTATTTCTCATTCTCTCATTTCGTATGGGAAAAAGCGAACATATAGAAATGTCAAGTGACTTAAATTTAATCAGCTTTGATGACGCTGTAGACAATTTTAGACGGCAAGTAGGGAGATGCTAGCTAAAACCGGCATTTAAATACATTCAATAAGGTCGTAAATTCAACGCAGCTGATCTTTTTGTAGGCATATTCATAAAACGAGATGCGATGCATTTAAAATTAGTTATAGTGGGTACTTAAAAAGACCCATATTGACTTCAGAAGACCCATTGTATCATATAACCTGTGTTAAGTAAGGCGCTATACACAGCTACTTATATCTACATTTAATATTATTTAACAGATGTATCTAATAATACTTTAAATAATGTTCAAGTACACTCTGAGGTCTGGTTGTTCTAACACGTTCTAATATATGAAACGACCTGTTGCTTACTTCACTTCGCAAAGGAAGTTAACAAAAGTTCATTCAATACTTTCCATATTTGTATCATAGATTAGAATATAATGGAGTTTATTGGTATTATACATCAATTAATTCAAAAAGAAATACATAGGGAATCATTTAATATATTATTATATTTTTTATTTATTTCATTATTTATGTGTAAGTTTTTTTTATATAAATAAACCACTGTACCGTACCACAGCTGTAGCACGACAACGACAGTACTCATCTGAACAGTACCGCTCACTATCTCGTCAATACAAAATTGGAAATGATATTATGATAGGTCTAAATGCGGTTCAACTTCTATATAAGTGCACCAGACGGCAGACTTAGGTAAGATGGAGATTTCCCCTACTCGGATTTGAACCCCGGGCTTCCAAATCTGAGGTAAGGTCTTAACCACTTAACCGCAAAGGCTAAGTAATTAAGTAATGAATTAGGGTTAAAATTAAATAATTGGAGGGTGTTAACTTTACAAATCAATAATTATGACAGGTCTGTACAGACGTTAAATAAACTAACAAGAAATTGCTACTATTTAAATTTATCGTTCAAAACAACTTGGCAGGTATAAATGTCAAAGAAACGTCATTAAAATTTTCGGAATCTTTAGATTGTTCATAGGCCATAGACGACTTTCAAACTATATTATTGGGTGTCAGTCTATATCAATAATATAACTCTTAATCTCTTTTCTTATTATTGTATGATGTTGCTATTTATGTACATTAAAGAGTTAAATAAATAAATAAATATAACCGCGACAGTGCCAGTAAGACTGTCACTTGGATGTAAGTGTATGTTGGGGCAAGGCGAGGCACGCGGGTACTCTCTGAACACGTTTAATCCTCAAAAACATATTGAGGAGGAATATAATATGCTATACTTACAAGCTTTGGATACTATTTTTCGTTTATTATAATGCACAGATTATAGTTTTATTAACAATCATAATAAAGTAATTAATTATCAATATAGTTATTACGAATTATAGTTAAGTCTGACACTACAAAATTGATCTGAAGATTTTATATTGTACAGAAATGCTGTCAAAATAAGAATAGGAGTGAGTCGCCATTTTGTGACGTCACAGACTTGTACCTAACTTCACTTCGGTGCGTTTGGGTACGGTTAACAAAAATATTCTATAAAATAAAACTGCGTTTTTAATAAAAAAGAATTTCCTCCATTTCTTATTTTGATAGATTCATAGTATTTTTTTAAATTTGATGATTATAATTATTAAAAATTAAACTTACCGACCAGATCTACATAAAATTTCAATATAATCTCTAGCAAGAGATGTATTCAGTGTAAACACTATTGGCTGTTGGCTGATCAATATTGACGATTATTTTTTAACTAATTTAATAATGTACTTTGTGTACTTCACATCATTTTATTCATGACAGAAAAGTGGAACTGTCGAAGTGAATTCTATACTTATTTTAACCGTGAAAGCGAATTTAGAAGTTTACTTCAAAATAAATTTGTCACTCTGACTAAATTTCAGGATAAACGTATATCTATTTGCTAAATAATTTTCAGGATAAACGTGCGAGATCAAAGAAAGAAACCTGTAAACACTACAGGCAAGATGTCAACGTGACCATTTCCTATTGAAAGCTGTCACGTTGACAGCACCGTGTTTGAGCCGTAGAAAATATTTTGCAAACTGTAATAAAAAATCTACTAAATAGACATTAAAATACAGTAAATTTAAATTCACGCACCCTTCGACTTACGTCATCTATCACTGACAGTTGACAGCTGTCACTTTGACAGATTTTTTCCAGTGGTGGTTTCACAGTTTCTTTATCTACGTTCCATGGCGATTTTATCTGAACGCCCTGATGATCCACACAATGAAGAGAATAGCAATTACGGAGGCTATGAGGATAAATATGAACATTTTGCGTCTGTACCTCCGTTGGTGTTCGGCCGCTTTGGCTAGTTCGTCAATCCCCGCTTCCACTTGTGCTTCCGCGTTTTCTATGTGACTTTGGACGGTGTCTGAGAAAGCAAGAAAGTTCATAACGTTAAAAACTTAACAATTACGAACGAATATCTATATTAATAGGGTAGTGAAACTATACTTAATGACTTGACGGTAGATATTACTGGCTAAAATGCCTACACCAAAACAAAGAACTTATTCACGGTCAATATAACGTGGCGGAACCCATCCTGATGACCATGAAAATACCTAGTAAAAAGTTTTTTAAGATAAAATATTGGTATAAAATATGTTACTTCGAAATAATTATTGCAATAAAGGCTATTCTTTTTCTATTAAAGCACGTTATTAATGGACTTTGATTTCAGGTTTTAAATATAAATGTTTAGTCAATTGACAAATTAGTCTCGCTAAAATCAATAACGTTTTATCGATTTGTTTAATTTTAGTGTGTGTTGTGTGTGTGTGTGTTGTGTGTAGGTGTGTGTGTTGTGTGTTGTGTGTAGGTGTATTTGTGTGTGGGTGGGTGGGTGTGAGTGTTGTGCGTGTATGTGTGTGTGTTGTGTGTAGGTGTGTGTGTTGTGTGTATTTGTGTGTGTATGTGTGTTGTGGATGTGTGTTGTGTGTGTGTGTGTTGTGTGTGTGTGTGTATTTGTGTGTGGGTGGGTGGGTGTGAGTGTTGTGTGTGTGCCACGAGACCTAGCAAAACAAATATTATTTGCAAACCTTATTGATCTCATGATTTCCTGAATATGAAAATAACTTATAATTTAGACCAGTTACTTACCAACAGCCTGTCCCTGTGTGTTTACCATGGCCGCTAGATCCCTCATGATCTGGTTCACGTCTAATACGTCCGCTTCTATTTTGTTCATGTACGCCTCTCGCTCTATCATCATGCTCGTCTCGAATTGGACAAGACGGGCCTGAGGCAAATGGGGCATTACTTTAATACGTCTCAAATTACAGCCAATCATGTATGTATACTACCTCCCACAAATTTAACACAAAATCTGTTGTGACTATTAAAAAACAAACGAATGTAAATAATATAAAATGTGACCAACCTGAGCCTGCTGGTTGGCCAGTAGCGTGGCCTCCTCGTCGTCAGCGACGGCTTGCTGGTCCGGCCTGCCCCGCGCCGCCCCCCCGGCCGGCCGCGGCATGTGCGCCGCCATCTTCTCCGACACTTGCTGAGCAACAAACAATCAGTTTTTTGGTGACTGTCTGTTCAGCTCATCACAAATGTTGAAGAAAGTTAAATAAAATTTTTGAGAGCTTTGATGTGTCCTGCCCCACTTTACTATTTTGACACACCAAGAGCAATCAGTTTGGAGATCCTGGAGGAGACCTATGTTTAGGCCGCTTTCGGTTGATATGATGATATATCTCAAATATTAAAACGTTGGCTTTGTATATGCTGTATATATTGCTATTATTATATTACTGGTAAGAAACAACAGATTAACAGAACTAACAGATTGTTCTGACATATATGACGTAATTTTAAAGAAAGCGACACATTACTTTCTGATCTTTAAAAACTATTTACTTCCTTAAATCGATAACGATACATTGAGTCATAATAATGTACGGTACCTTCTGCACCGTGCTGTAGCTGGCGAGCGCGTCGTTGAAGGCCCGCGCGAGCCGCTCCAGCTGCAGCTTGTGCGGCCGCTCGGCGCGCCGGACCACCACCGACAGCCGCTGCATAATAATGTACGGTACCTTCTGCACCGTGCTGTAGCTGGCGAGCGCGTCGTTGAAGGCCCGCGCGAGCCGCTCCAGCTGCAGCTTGTGCGGCCGCTCGGCGCGCCGGACCACCACCGACAGCCGCTGCATAATAATGTACGGTACCTTCTGCACCGTGCTGTAGCTGGCGAGCGCGTCGTTGAAGGCCCGCGCGAGCCGCTCCAGCTGCAGCTTGTGCGGCCGCTCGGCGCGCCGGACCACCACCGACAGCCGCTGCATAATAATGTACGGTACCTTCTGCACCGTGCTGTAGCTGGCGAGCGCGTCGTTGAAGGCCCGCGCGAGCCGCTCCAGCTGCAGCTTGTGCGGCCGCTCGGCGCGCCGGACCACCACCGACAGCCGCTGCATAATAATGTACGGTACCTTCTGCACCGTGCTGTAGCTGGCGAGCGCGTCGTTGAAGGCCCGCGCGAGCCGCTCCAGCTGCAGCTTGTGCGGCCGCTCGGCGCGCCGGACCACCACCGACAGCCGCTGCAGGCCGCGCGCCGTGCGCGACACGTGCGCGTGCACCGACTGCTGCCACGTGTGGCTGCCCGCAGACACAATCACACTCATCATTAACATCTATCTGAAGATCTTCTTACTTATGACCAATTGAATCGTGACATATTTCACATGGTACCTCCTCTGTGGCCGAGATTTTCAAACTACTGCCCTCACTGGGACATATCTACCTATTATATTACAGTTTCTTGTGATTCAGATACTCCATTTATTTGAATGTACTTTAAAGAGTTGGTTAAATGAAAATATTTTTATATTACAGGATTTTCAAGATTATAAACAGAATGAATAATGAATGATGAATTTGATGAATTGAATGAATGATTAATTAAATGAAAATAATAATTTGATATTAAGCATATTAGTTCCACGTTAGTTACATAGCCTGCATTTAGAATATGCATAAAAATTAACACCTTAACATTAAACAAACTTACATTTTCTCTCTCAACTGCACACTATCATTGGGTCCACCAATCTGCTTCATCATTTTCTCGAGTGACCTCAACCCACTATTAACTGAATTCACATTGTCAGCAATGTCCTCACTCAAATTGTACAGCTCTGTTGGACTGAAGTCTGCAAAACCCACTGCCGGTGGGGCAGCAGTGGCCCCATAGTCACGGCTGGACCCACTGATTGGTTCTCGTTCAGCCATTGTGAAGCTGGAAGCATGGTGAATAAATATATGATATAGCAGTAAATGTGAGAATTTTATATTTTATGGAGCCTATTTTGTGAAGTCAGACAGACTTAAAATTTATTTTAATTTAATCCACTTTAAAGTTAACAATAAAAATATAACATAGGTTGCGTTAGTTAAAAATTATAGGATATCGTATTATAGTAATAGTATTAAATTATCTAAAGAAATTAATCAAGGAACTCATCACATTATTGATATGTGGTTTAAGCAAATCCAATTTTTACGTCACCTTCTGAGCTGTGTCTACTTAGGAATCAATTTTGTACGGTGTAATTAATGTCAATAATAAGATATATCCAATTACAGCACAAGATTATTCATCAAATTACTCACTATACAATCACAAAGTACAACGCAAAACACAGCACTGAATAATTAAATCGTTCAGAACACAACTGCATATGACGCACGTATATACAAACATATTGGTTTTAGATAAGCATTGGTAAACAAGATTTTTGATAATTACCTTTTAAGTAGTCAATTAGGTCAAGTTTTAATTGCGTTTTTAAACAAAAAATACTTTTCACGAGTCGCCAAAGTTCAGTACTTGACGCGTATTGTCAACATGACAATGACAGTGACAGCACGTCAGCTGTCTTTGGTTTTGCTTTTACATAAACGCAAAGGAAACTACATCCATTATGCTTTGAATATTTTGATGTTAAATATATTCAACTAATTTTTTTGTCCAATAAACTAAACAACAAAAACCGCGTTGGCAATTAGAATTCATTAATATTGTGGAGTGTAATTATAAAGGGGATGCATTCTACCGTGCTTTGACCTGGTGAATTGCTCGGCAGAACCCAGGTTACCCCCGTGAAGGGCAATGGAGTTACCGGGGAGTTTTAGAGGGTATTCTCAGTGCCGCTCTATTGAGGTACTGAGTGAGCCCCACACACGCCTGTCACTTAGCTAGTGGCGGGTAGGTTCGTAAATGGATTCCTCCTCGTAAAAAAAAGGCTATGCCGTGCTTATATGCATTGATTTTATTTCTCTCTTGCATTATTTACTTAATTCATGTTACGTTGCTTATTGCTCTGTTTTGTGTGATAACAATAATAATAATAACTGAAGGGTACTAACTAATATAATAAGTAGAACCACTACGTGAATTAATATTATCGTTTTGATGCTGGACTGAGACATTGGTCATGATTCTTTTAGCATTCCCGAAATCTAAAATTAAGTTAGCTGCTTTCACTTATTATAATTCTTTTCTTATTGCATGGTTCCACGAATACCAAAGTAACAGATCGATGAGTTTTGTATCAAACGAATAAATAAATAAATTTAATAAAATAAATGACTATGAAGCTACTAAGTGCTATCGATGGTTTTAACGATAGTTATTAAGATTTTGGCTTCTTTAGTTTCTTTATCTTTTACTAATTATTTTTGAAGAAGTTAGGCTTCTTATTTTATATGAAAATTCAAGACATTTATTGTCGTATATAATATACAGATAGCTTATATAATATAAGGTATCTTTAGTCTTAAAATGATTACAACATTTTAAGACTAAAAGGAGCTCAGCATCAATTATAAATGTTGCTAAAACTGGAAAAAATTTTTCGTTGCGTAATTGCGGTTGAAGTTACGCCAAAATCATGGCATTAGCATTTGCTTATGTGCATCTTTTAATATTTCTCACCTTTTATATAACCCTACCCCAATCCTGAAGACATAAGACTGTTGACTTTAAGCGTACTTTTTAAGTACATCCTAGTAGTATTCGAGGACAGTAGACATTAGGATAGGGGAAACACAAAATATCCAATTGGGTCGAAGTGCTCCGGGAGAGAATCCGAGCCTTCAACTAGGATAAGGTATCGGTTTCTTTCAAGGGTGGAATGCCACTCATAGAAATGTTTAATCTTTCAAGCCATCTACGACCCGTCTGATTATTCCCGAGGTCTAGAATATGATGTGTTAATAAAAACAAAACCTTCGCTATTATAATTTAATTTATGCATTTCTGTGCAACAGTCGTGTTGTATTCAAATGTGATGCGTTTTTCCCACAAACGTGCGCACAATGAGGACGCATAAAATACGCCACAGCTTTCGTATTCGCGTGAAGTATTAACCCTTCATTGGTTTATAAAAAAATAAAAAAAAAACAATGGTTGGTATTACTTATCTGTACCTAAAGAACACATTATTAACAGATTTTCTATAGTGATTGAAGGAATGAATACCTTACAATAACAGGTAGTTGGCCAACTACACCTGTTATTGTTGCCATTAATGCAATACATATTTATAATAGGTATCATCCCATTAAATCAGTACCTAACAATTTTGCCTGGGGGGACACTGGTGTCATGTTAAAGGAAAAGTGGTAAGGGCGGGAAGGGCGGAGGAGTTACAGGGGAGTTTTATTGTGTATTCCTAGTGCTGCTACGATCAAGCACTGGGCGAACTCACACACACTTCCTTTGCTTACCCATTGGTGGGTATGTCATAAATTTGTAGTAACAACCCTTTTAATCCTTACCAGCACCCCCAGGAAACATTCTTCTCTACGATAAAATATTTAATTCATTGTATCTTTGTCTAAGTCTGGTCAAGGGATTCTATGTAAATAAATATTTTTTCATTAATATTTGTAAATAAAATTTTCATTTATCCATTTTGTACAGCAGTTGCAGGGTTTAATCCAGCGAATGAATAAGATGAATTTAAATTCTTGCTGATTTATAGGATTTCACAAAATTTCACTTAGGTATTCTGTGAACTGTTCTCTGGTACTCGTAACATTTTGTTAAGATTTTTTTTATTAGGATGGTACTTTATAGGTATAGAGGATGGAAAATATCTATCAAGGCCTTAACATTATACGACTCGACCTAAACACATAGGGGCCATGCAAAGATCCTTTTTGCAGGAGTTAGCCGACCATGTACCTCTAATTCAGGGTTTCTTAAACTTTTGCAGTCACAGATCACTTTCACAATTAAACAATTCCATAATTCCAAGAGGTTAAGCTTGAATCAAAGAACAATAAAACTAGGCCAAGATCTTTTGCTATAAATTCAGCTTTCAAAACTTCTTTAGATGTTATTTCAACTAAATCATCTTTAATAAGATCTTCGTCGTTGATAATATCAATATCATTGTCCCATCGCGGATAAATAGATGGTGCTACCAAAAGAAAGAGCCCTAAAAATCTTACTAGACAAAGTACAGCAACTGAGTGTCTTTTTCATCAATTAGCAAAGACAGAGGTAAAAGTCCGATTGGCAAATTAACTTAAAAAAATGAGTAATTAAAAAGTTTCACTACATCAATTACAGACAGTAAAAGAGATAATCCCGGCGACAGTTCTGCTATGACTCAACGTTGATTATAATGATTCTTTGAATATGCATTCAGAATGCTAAGAATATTTATTACGAACTAGTGTATTGCTGAACTGGTGACAGCATTAAAATAAATCTGGTCCAATTAACCAGGGCGTCCATGTTTCAATTATTTTCATAGTTTTTTTAAAGTTATAAAATACCTGATTAGAGAAAATTGCAGGGTCATGACCAACCATTTCAGTGTAGTATTCTTGTGGTGATTAAGATCACATCACACGGAAGTAGAAGTATTGCTCCCCCAAGCTAACTTTGCTAACCCTATGGTAAGCATTAAGAATGAAGATTAGGTAGCTAGACAGCATGGGACACTGCCCTAGCCAGCCACTATGACCATTCCGGTCGACAATTTTTGGAGCGGGCAACGCGTTCATAATTCTTGGTGCTATAAGTCGCTGCTTACAATCAGGAATGCCACATAAGAATAATATAAGCCAACTTAGTTAATTATTTTATATCCCGTCCGTTCACAAGCCCAGTAATCGTGGTCACTCAATAAGGGGTTGAGTATGTAACAACAAGAAAATCCAGATGCGTTTCATCTTATAATAAATAATGGATGGTATTCAAGGACACATATAGTAGTACAATGTTTCCTGTTGTTGCGCCAGATTGTCTCAAATAAGCTTTTCACTACTCGTACTCGGAAAGTAGGATTGAAATTGCCTGAGGAGCGGGATGAAAGCAATATTTTCAGCCATAGCGAAATTCATTTACATCTGATAGTTGTCAAATTATAAACAAAAAACTTGTTCCAACACATTTCTATTGAATCATGTCACATGTCACAATTTTATATAGTGATGTAATTAAGAGGCTGTATAAAAATACAGCCTCTTAATTACATCACCATATAAAATTGAAATAAAATTAAGTTAAATATTAATAAAATTATATACTTTATAATATAAGACTTGATATTTACCATTCACCATTTTTTCCAGCTGGTCACAGAAAAAAAACCAAAACATACGGCAATCCGATGTTCATTTGATATCTCAGGAAAATTGTATATTCATGTATAAAATTAATTTATATTTTCTTTAGCTGATTCATTTTTATTTTTACTTTCCTTGTACTGGTAACAAAAAGCAAGTGTTTACGGATTAAAGACTTATGTAGTCTGTCTAACTATTATTTGTCAAACCCCGTCTCGGGACTAAATAAGTTACTTTCACCCCTAGGGTAGCAATGTACTATTAAGATTCTAAGTTAACAGTCTCCTATTACAAGCATGTAAACAAACAATCGCATCATATTCCTAATGTTAACCATAACAATACTAATCTGTTATAACTACAATCAGTATTTGTTTTCGAAAGGCATAGAATTAGGAAGTAAAATAATTGTTTGCACGTTTCATCGAGTAAATGCTTTCACTGGAACAATATACAAGGTTTGTATTCATTTGAGGCTACTCAGTGGATATTGTTAGTAAGATGAGTTTAATATTGAGTGTAAACATTAACATTGGCTGTGAAAGAACTTTAGAGGCGTTATGCGTAGTGGGCTCGATTACATTAATTACATCAAAGTGGCCAAAGTTTCGGTATCAAAATTAAACTGTTTAATATTGTATTTTGTGAATTTCTGTTTTGGATGGGAAGTTATAACGCCTGTGAAAATTTATTATTGATTGTGTTCTTATCTAAACAATCTGTGATGGATTTTCTTTTTCCAAACCTCTCTTCAATTGAAACAATTCTATGGATGAAATAGAAGTGGAGAAATTATCATCATCATCTACGGCCCTCCCCTCCGGAGACGTCCCTCTGCTGGCACAGGCCTTCTTCCATTGGAGATACACATAAGAAGAGTCATTATAGCACCACGCCGAATGCGGTTTGGAAGCGGTTGCCGTAACAACCAGGGTTAACGTTTTCTGAAGCACGAGGCTCGAGAAATTTAACTATGCGAAAAAAGAAATTTGTACAGATGTAAAGAGGTTTTCTGTTTCAAAAGTAAGCGTTTTGAAAAATGCGTAGGAGCGGCTAGGATATAATATGCTTCTATCGGATAGTATGGAGCTAATTACTTTGCCTGGTGTAATAGGAATAACACAACTTCTACTATGAATATTATCTGCTTCCACACTTGTAAGTATAGCTTGCAAATTACCAGAACTTTTCAACAAAGTAGTTTCATTAAGATAAGCTAAGCTTTTAGTGGCTAAATTAATAGGAACCTAATATTATACTGTTAATAGTAACTGTTTTATTGTTATAGGGAGATTTTCGCTTGTAAACGAGATTAATTGATGAGTTCACTCGTGAGTCTCTTGATGCTGTGTCTGTTAGCTTCAAGAGAATTTTAGTAGCACTAGGCTTTTGCAATTCCCTTTTTGAAATGCTATTAGAACCACTCAAAGGCCTTTCTAACTGTTTCATGTTATTTTAAATTGACAATTCGTAAAAACGACAACGGTTCAGAGTACAAATACGACAGCCCGCAGTCCACACACAATACCTCTCTCTGTCTCTTGACTTGAGGATTGGCAATCATAAATGGTTAAAGATTTATTTTTAAAATAAAATTGAATTACGATGAAATAAATCCAAAGTAGGCCGTCAAAGGGTTAAATTAGTTGGTCTAAGTTGAAACGCAATTTGAAAAGGATGTTGTATTATTTGATTCTCATGTAAAATCATTTGTCTTTAAGATGTTTCTGTTAGCAGAGGAACATTACGCTAAACTTAACATTTCATATAGGTAAAGCATGATCTAAAATATTTTATGTTTATGCAAATACGTTGCTTTATAAGAACATTCATTACTGGACAAGGTATTTTTATAGTTTCCAGTAGTCTTTTGAGATTATTTTTAATTTTTTTAAATATATTGTTAGGGATAAAGAGGTAAAATTTTTGTATTTTAATTTTTTGTATAATTGAGTCGGATGCGGGCAGCGCAAGACCGATTAGTTAGGAGAATCTTGGTGGAGGCTTATGTTCAGGAGCAGACGTCTCCCGGCAGACATCGAGATGATTATAATTTTAGTTTGTATATTCAATTGAAAGAGATTGAGTATAGGCATCTTCATTTGTTTCCTGTAGTCAACATAGGTGAAGCCTATGGTGTAACGCATAGATTAATAAGTCGTAATATTTTAAAATTACGTCGAAGAGATTCCTAGCCTTGCTCAGCTCACTTCTACACATAAAGCAAGAGTGAAATCTGTGCGAGGGATGCACGCGGCTGTTTCACAGCTCCGCTATAAGTCCATCGTAGCGGACATTCGCACCCTCAAAAATGTATGTATTCTCTAACGCTCGTTAGATCGTAGCTCTCTATTCGAGATCTTTTATATATCACAGTCTGTCCGTACTTCCATACGTCTTTCATGACATGCTCGTTTGCTACTTTTGTAATTAAAAATATATATTTTTCTTTCTACTCCGGTTCCTATTCTATTGTTTTTTTTTATTTACAAAGAGGTAAATTCTTGTTGTACTTTTACCACATCCATATCGACCAATCATTATTCGTTAAGCATGCGCGCACGCAGGAAGTTTACGTGCACGCGCGCAGTTTCCTCGAATGCAGAATATTTTGTGCGCAAGTAGTTCTATTTCTAGCTTAAAAAGTAGGTAATGTTGATTGTTGTGAATGTCATAGATATTATTTAGAATCATTGTTATAACAATGTAAAAATATTATGTGTTAAAAGTATGTTTTATTATTATGAACGGGATTTGATTGAGATTGTTTCTAACTGGTGTGAGTAGTAGTGGTTCAGTACCCTAAACTCTCTGTATAAAATTCTCGCAATGTTGATATATTTTTACTGTGATAACAATTTGTGAGCCATCTGTATTAGTATATTTAAAAGGGTTTAAATCGTCATTTATTTTGAAGTTCATTAAACTGAGGTTATTGTCTATTTAATTTAAGTATGTTTCTTATACTTATACTTAATTGTGTGACAAATTTTTATTGTTTTTGCTAAATTGATTATAAGTGTGTGTTTGTATTAGTTGACTTGCATATAATATATATATATAATATAATAAATTAAATATCCTCTAGCCATAAACGGCCGAATCTACATGCAAAAATATACATAGTGTACTGCAATACATAATGTCATCAGTATTTAATTCCTAAGTGGCTAGCATGAGGTGAAATATATACTGGCCTTTTCGTGATCTTCAGTAGGTTATTTAGGTACGTACTACTGACTCACATAATGTTTTTTTTACATTATTTAATCAATAAAGTCCCAAGACTCCGCTACTAAATAGTATTATAAACTGATACTTTATAAACTTGATCCAAAACATACTAAGCTCGGTATTGTAAAGCGATCACAAGCGGATGTCACAATTGCCCGCCATGGGGCTCTTCATTTGACTAATCAATACTAATAAGTGGAAATCAAACGTGCGTCCGTACAAACTTTTGTTAAGTTCCTTTTTGTGTTACTGACCCTTATACCCATGCTTATATTATCAGAAAGATTCATTACACCTACTGCTCTTGGATTGAACTCAAATAAATATCGTAACATTTGTAAAGTATACAATATCATAGTAATTAAAAATATGAAGGGTATACTACCTTTGGAGGCATGCTGATTTGCATGTTAATAATTACGACTTGTGTAGGAAGAAACTCGTAAGTTTCTGGGGTTAGAGCAGCGAGTGCAGAAGATCGCAGAATTCCAACAAGCATCAGGCAGATAACTGTGTTTTCTATTCGGGAGGATTTTCTAAGGTAATTATCATTCCCTTCAAAAACGTGGTTTTACCTGTTTCGTCAACAACTGCACTTACATCTGTTAAAACATTCTAAACATTGTAATAATCTTTGGCAAGTAGTCTTTATGTACGTGCTCTATTAAGTATTTATTCTTGTGTACATAGCTTATTGAAATGGCAAATTTAATGCATTAGCATTATTAGCTCAATTAATGTTGTTACAATCATGTATTGCAATTAAATGGGCCATTTTATAAGAGGATGTTTGCTCTTCTTTGATCTCAAGGCTCAATCCAGTTGCATTTGTTTTATTTGTTTTACTGCAAGAAACATGCCGAGGTGTTTCTTTTGTTTTTGGTAGAGCAGTATCTTTTAAAACTTTGAAGTTGCGCTCTGTTGGATAGAAAACGTAGGTATGTTTTTGAATAATTCCTATTCTAAAACCCAATTTATTTATGTTAAGATTTACAATTTGCTATTATGCAGATTATAAATTCGAGTGTGCAAAAAACTCGCATAGTTGTTATATTGCTTTGTTAATCATGTGTGTACTATACGTACTATACCCTATTAATATATTATAACTATATAATATTGTGAATGATTTGAATTTCATTTATTACATTAACCAAAACTACTTCTCTCTATCTCGTATATTATCACTTTCAGTAAATAAGAAATAATAAGTGCTTGCATATTTATATTGTCCATTCAATGGAAGTATTATATTTTTAATATAATTATTATTAAACAAAACTATAGAAGGACCTATAATTGAACCCCGAGGAACTCTTAGTTGGAGAATAAACTGCATCTCAGACAAAACAGTAAAATCCAAGATTCAACTTAATTCAATTGATATATCTTATTGATTAAATTTTACAGCAACAATTTTCAAATTGCCTTCGAGAATCCCAACGCAAATGTTTATTGTAATTCTGAATAGAAAATGCTAAGAGGTGAGTTTTGCTGGCTATTTCTCTAGCAATTATGTTGCGATCACAGTGGTGGAGCGACATTCTCTGCGATACACCACATAGCTAAGGGGATAATTGGTTGGCTAAGAATGCGAAGGCAGTCTCGTTAAATGGAAAAAATAAAAACCAACTCATGGTCACTTATATTCATTTAACTTATTACCTTAAATAGTTAAGTTCTGCATTGGAAAGCCCGTTTAGTTTAATTTACAGTTAATTTATAGTACACCATCATATGTAAGTGATTACCATCACTTATGGATATCATCCATATTAAGCAATCACTGGACACTACGTAGGTACGTTGTCTTTGTATTCTATTGATTAATTAGGAATTGACAAATTTAAACAGACTTTAAAATTGCAAAAATGACTAAATTTAAAAACTTATCTTATGTCATAGTATTTATACACCAAAATATATTAAGTGTCAAGTTCTTAAATTGAATTATTTTTGCCTTTTGCGCGGAAGTACTGAAGTAAAAGTGTAATGGATTACCGTGAGTATTACTAACTTGCCTGTATTTGGTGAAAGCTAGAACATCATCAACATAGTCGAAGTCGAGAAAATATTAACTATAAGGGATAACTCAAAAACATCTCGTTCAAATTTGAATTGAACTACATGACAAGTAGACCCACTATCGAATAACCCAGTAAAAAGTTATGAGTTACATAAAAATTCTGTTGATTTGAGAACCTTCCTGTTTTTTGAAGTCAGTTAAAAATATAGTTTGCTTGCTATATTAAGGAGTATAATCGGAGTCGAGTCCAAATTACTTATAATTTCTTGACCATATATATTTTTTACGTGTATGTTACGTATATATTCGAGTTAGCCGAGTTAATATCTTTCCTTTGATTCGATTGTGTAATCTGTCAAGCATTTGATTATTACCAGCATGTTCAACGTACACAAACGCATCCTTTGTTACCGAAGAATGTTTGTCAGATATATAACTAACTTTTTCTTCACCCGTCAACTTGTCTAGTTCTAAATCTTCATTTTGTTTGTTATCATTGTTGCTTTCATTGTAATAAAACTCCTTTGTTGATACAACATTATCAGTAGGTATCTGGGATTTGTCTGAATTATTAACTGCGTTTGGAAACTATTTCTACAAAACATATAAGACAGAGTTGATTTTCATTAGTACTAGAGGAAACCTTCATATTTTTTTGTTTGAGTATTTTGGTAAATTGGCTAACCTATACCAAAAATAATTATTTTCACATTTGGCTCCAGTTGGAACATATCAAGCTTTCTCAGTGATACATAGTAATCAGAGTTACAGCGCTATAAATCCGCGCTAGATAGTGCTGAGAGGCGGACAAAGCGCGCGCCCACGCTGCGCAGGCGCCGTAGATATTATATTGTCACTGAGACGATTTATTAGAACTAAGAGTTTTATCCATATTCTAGAACTAATCAGCATTTTTAAGAAGCCTAGAATAAGTACTAGAATTGTTTCATATCTAGAATGGCTTTGTTTACAAGAGTAGGTATTTGACAGCTTTCGTTTCTATGTCGAACGAAAACTACCTAGTTTTCTCTGTGGTTGACTTTAGATTCAGTTCAATGGGTTAATGAAATAAAATCATTGTAGATTATCGCAGGCGACTCGCATTGCTTGGTAGACTTTTAGCCTGGATCGTGTTAAGTATCAGAATCCAACGAGGAAGCGTTGAGTTAGGTGCAAGAAGGAGCTCTCCTATGCTGTTAACAAAATGCTAAGTATATTTATTTTACATGAAGTGCGCACGAGTCTGTTTTATGCTTAACGGGGCAGCTCTTAGCTATTATCTCGCCAGATATTTAGTGATGAAAAGGCCGAATATGGAAGCGAGCTATCCACGGAGGAACTGGCTATCTCACCTCCAATTGCAGGAATACAACTGTTAATAGTATTGTTATGATGACAGACTAAGGTAAGATAGTGGTAGTAAAAAGCCCTACCACCAACGAAACCGAACGGAAAGTTTTGTCGCCTGGGAATCAAACCCTGAATCTCCAGAACTGAGGTATGTGGGTTTAATTTCTAGAACACATGGGAGTTCAAAAGGTTATAGTAACCGTTTGCTATTTCTTGGTCGTCAATCAGTTATAACGCTTCATTTAAAGGAACCACAAAACCTCTTTTCTCTGTAAGTCAAAGGAACCTTATCTTTGGAACTTTTACATAATCTTGCTACTGAAAATCATCACTGACCTAATAAAATGCAACAGTGAATTTTATATCCAAGAACAAAGGAACAATTTGATTCGCTTTAGATCAGAAAATTCACGAAATGTCCGAAATGTTTACTGTTCTACCGCATCTATCACTTTGAATCTCTTTCGAAAGTCAGTGCTAAATTAGACTTTAAATCAATAGTTATAAGGAAACTACAATAGATAGTACCCACGCGAAACCAAATCAAAGGAATGTCAGAACAAAAGAAAAGATAAAGTTGGGAATGTTTAAGCTATTTTGGGACTTGGTTACAAGCAGTAAGGGATATATTGGCTAATGATATTCCAGGCGATCTATTTTTGGTTTGTGGAGAACGCAGTATTATTGACATTTGTGTTTATTTTCAAATCATTGATTACTTATTTAAAACTGTTTGGCCCTGATTATTTTATACATCTACTAAAAGTAAGTTGTGCTTCTCTTTTATAACAATCTGACTAGAAAAGAACCGATGCCAAATGCCAGTGACGTCATTTGACGTTTGTAAATTTGCAATATTAAAGGATTTTAGACCAATTGTGTATGCACATCTAAGACATGCGAATTAAATGAAGATAAGTTATGGTGGATCATCCAATTTTAACTAATGTGACGTTTTTTGAAGTTTATACCATCTTTTTCTAATTGAACAAGATAGAAAGAGGCGAGAATATCATGAAATTATTGTCTTAAACAGGGAACGAAGGAGGAGTATCTTTTATTTTTTTAAATCTTTTTCTTTATCTTTCATAGTCATAACTGGTTTTTAATTGTCTATCCCAAATAAAGCATCATGAAGAGCGTGTGTTACGGATACTAGATATTGAAGAAATATAGTTAATAATGTATATAAATATTAGAAGTCTACTAAATAAACATCCTCTCTCGTGAACAAATATGATCATACATACTGATCATACAAATATCTGCCCCTATCAGGATTCGAATCCGGGACCTCTGGCTTAGAAGACAGAGGTACTGACCACTCAACCAAACGGCCGTCACAAAATATACACACCCCGGTAGATTATGTCTTCTATTGTCAGTGTAATTTATCTCTAATCTGTAAACAGCAGTCAAATCTCACATGGCATTGTAACTAACCAAACTACAAATAAATAAGTGCCGGCATTGCCCAACAATGCGAGATAGTCAATTGAATAACGATTTTAATGCGTCAACGTGGACAGGGGAAGGCACTAGTGATGTGAATGGTGGAAATAACGATAAATGTCATGATCTTATAATTACGTTTCATTATCCCTTAGCAATTGAAATTTTACTACAAAATTTGATTCAACACAAAACCGTCCTTTTAGTGATAATTTTTAGCTCCAAATTCTGAATTAAGACGATGAATTTAACAATGATAAATTTATGTACGAGCTTATGGAAATGCCATAATTTTGGTGTAAGGGAATTTACCTATCCTAAGTAAGGGTTTTTATCTATCCTATGAATATTTGTAATATAGGTCTTTATATTGTCACGTCAATTTTTTGAAAATCTTGCTGTTTCGAATTATCGATATAAACATTGTTTATCGATCAATTCGCATCACTACCCCCTAAGAACACTTAAGGCTGCACAAATCGGCACAATAGCTGGAGTGGATACGGGGTCATTAAAGACTGCGTGATGAGTTGGGTCACATTGGTACAGCCGTGATTTCGAGCCCAGTAAAGGATAACTTGGGTCACATCACGACTTGAGAACATTGAGCTAATTTTAGCATAGTGTATACTGAAAGCAAGTTAACACAATTTAAAAAAAATGAGAAAATTTCAAAATGGCTAATGCGATGTTATACTTGTTCAAAACGAAGCTGTTAGAAAACGAAATATCATAAATAAATTAAAAATAATTAATTAAAAAAATGCCTATAGACAATAAAAGAAAGTCATCTATCTAGGTACAGTCACAGAACACCCTGCAAGCGGGTCTACTGTATAAAGATACGTAATCTTTGAACGGTACTACTGCCATGTAGAGCAGTTTTTTTCATACAGTAAACTGTGTGGTACTCAGATAGGTTGATACAAAAATATTGGTTGGTATAATAATATTGTACATAAAATAACTGTCTTCTATTAGTTATCGACTGAGAAAGCACCTCTACCTTACATTATGACCTCGATTCCATTATACACCGATAAAAATTAACTATTGTAACACAGCTGATTTGACAGCCCTTATTGCAACTCTCATGGTCGCCATCCTTAATTTTGCACGCTTGCGCGAAAACGGGCATCGGGCGTGTAGTAGCCTAGCAACGAAATAGAATTTTCCCATGTTTTATTATTTTTTACAATTTTAATAATAAAATTATCTAACGATCAGTGTTTTGGGATATTCTGACTATTTACTATGCCGCTGGATTTTAGATCTTTGGGGGATGCCTATGCTCCAGCATTGTGCGTCTCTCAGCTGACCTGGTGATGCTGAAGTTTTTAAAATCAGACGACACCTTAAAACGTTTCAACATCATTAAATAACAAAATAAAAATACACCCATAAAACTGTTTCTTTTTTTTAAAATATTACATAAACAATTCGATTAAATGTCGGTCAGTCGTATTAAAACGCGACAGGAACCCATCCCTGTTATATATTTAACCGCGTTTATTTGTTGTTTTTAAATAGCAAATGCGTAAGTTCGTCGTTTGGGAGACGTTAATGACGTGTTAAGTTATTATTCGGAGTTAGATTCATGTATAAAATGTTGCAGTAATTAGTGTTACGAAAGAAAATGGGCTAAGGTGACACTATCATTGACACAAACTTTTAAATCGTTGAAATGTCTGAGAATCTATGTGTTATTTGTGTTTCTCCAACAGGATCAGTCAATACTAATATTACAACAATTGAGGCACCAAAAAAACTGTTAAAATATGTAAAAACATTTGTTTGCGTGTTCGCAGTCTTTAATAGCGTTTTAGATCCAAAAATCGTAAATCAAAATTTAAAATTCAACTGCCAATTTAAAACCGCAAACTGCCACTGATTATTTAAAACTAACGTGATTCTTTTATTTAAATATTCGATTATTATTCCATTCATCCGCCGCACTCGATTGCGATGTCTCGTTACTTATGTATTTGAATAGTTTTTAAATTCGCCACTCGGATGCCATTAAGTCTGATATCTCGATGCGCATCAAGAATCTTGTCGTAAAGATGATGCATCGATTGAATATTAAAATCATTTACAATGGCTTTAGTTTTTGCATTTTTCGGCACCGGAACAGCTTTATGACAGCCGGAAATTGTCAAAGACCTTTTATTATATTAGTCTCAGTAAGTATAGTATTTTTTTATTTATTAATAGTAATTACTAATATGTAAAAATCTCGTGTTTGTTTGATTTGTATTAATCTTTTTGTGTATATTTAGTAGGTCTGAAAATAGACCTTAAGCGAATCACGGCCTTTTTTAATATTTTTAAGTACTTTCACTTATTTATTATTAATAGATCTACTTATGTATGCCTTCTATATATATAAACACCCAATTAATAGAAGCTTTCTGAAAATCATGTTATAGTTACCATATCCTGAATTGATTGCATTTACTTTAACTAAAATTCATTTATTAGCCTTTTTTCCATTCCAATTGAATATAAAAAGATAAAGTGATTTTTCAGAATTTCAAGTTCGTAGACACTTACGATCACTTTTGTATCATCTATACATTTTATATGAAAAAGGATATCACATGACATTAAGAAAGGTAATTTAAAATCATAATAATTTAATTTAATTAAAACAAATATTCGCACTCAACATACAAATATTCGAACCAAGGACCTCTGGCAAAGTAGATAGGGGTACTGACCACTCGACCAGATGGCCGTCAAAATATTTTTTTCTTCCGCCTGAGTTCTTGTGACTAAAATGTCCATTTTTATTTTGTGCAGTGTCGATCGATTATTCTGGCTGCACCAGAGCCGCTTCCATCGCAAGGTTGAGACAATTGCATTCAATTAAGATGATTACATGCCAATTGATGAGCAGCAATAATGTGCGACATACGTACTGTACATAAGTACGGATATCGTATCACAAAACATTTTCGATATACCGAAGCTAGCTAGCAAAATCAGACATATTTTCTGTTTTAAACATACGATACGACATGTTAGTGATGGTACGTGATGATGGTAGTAGAAATAAAACTCGGACGGTGTTGCCAGCAAATTGTTACGTCACAGACTTGCGACTTACTTTAACCAGTTTTTACAGTGACTTTATGGTTTGCAAAAAACGTTGCAGGAAAAAAGGACTAAATTAAAAAAAAAAATTATATTCTTTAAAGTAAGTTTAAATATACATACTATATGTAATTATTGATTGAATTCATATTGATTGGATTCATAAAAATAGAGAAAAATATCTCTTTAGTAACATACATGATTTGATAGAGCAGTCGCATTGAAATTTACCTAAATGTAACATAAAAAAAGTAAATTTATTACTTTTAACTAAAAACTCAAATCCACTTCAGAAGCGGAGACAACTTTGTTTTGATCCAATAAATTGACACAGTGACGTCACTAAAGCTGGCTCGCTGTAAACTCTGCGCAGCTCGAGTATTTCTGCTCACTATGAGGAAGGGCAGAATCGGGTCAGGCTCGAGCCACGATAGGGTTGACTGTTTGATTAAAACCGTGTTTATTTTTAATTTTTATTAAATTCTTTTTCACATTGTATTAACTAACTTTAATAATTAACACGAATTCTTTATCTGTAACTTTGAAGACGAACAAATAAATATAATATGAACCTTTTATACGTGAGTTAAAGAACCAGTATTGCGTAAATGAGTGACTTGCAACAAATGATTTGAATTTGATATATATATCATGACTCGAATCAATTGGTATTGCTGCTTAGTAGACACGCTTTGAGACTCGTCAGTGGGTCATGTGCACCATCTCTATCGTGACGCAGTTTGCTGTGTAAAGGAAGGTTTTCCAAAGACTTTACATCATTTTTAAAATTTTAAATTGTTGTAATATAAAAATGTAAGTTTCCACTAATAATATTTTTGTTGACCCTTCTTTGCAGAAGTTAATGAGATGTCCTATTCCTATTTTCATCGTATATTCTATAACGGAACAAGATTAAAATTATCATAAGTGCAATAATTTTTGACGACTCTTTAAATATGAAAATAAATGATTAAAAAATGTCAGTATCATTTACGTTATTGACAGCCCTAACTCAATGGCGTAACTTGTATACAGTATTTGTAAGTCTAGGGATAATATTCCTTGTTTATAGCTCCTGAACACCACTGTTTCGTGATAATTGTTTTATTATATTTTGTAAAACTATTTTGCCATCCTAAAATAAATTTATCAATTTTATTCCATATTGGTTGAACTAAAATAAAAAGATAAAAGCAATAAAATTGGCGATTGTGATTATAGCAAGGATGAAAGTGAAGCAAGATAGATTTGAAAAAATACACTTTCCTTCATTACATTATCGTAGCTAGCAGTCATTTATAATTTAAATACAAAATTAATTATTAGGTTAATTTTCGTTCTTCAATGAGGGACTCCATGGTAATGGGCTGGAGCGCTCTGGTTTCGTGTACGAAAACCAAGTTGGTTCCTGGTTCCCTCCGTGCTTCGAAGGCAATTTGACCACAGAAGCCGTTGGTCCTAGTTGTTACAACAACTGTCTTCACCAACCCGCATTGGATCAGCGTTATTTTGGACCAAACTTCTCATGTGTTTCTCCCATCTAAGAAGGCTTGTGTCCAGATGTGGGGTATTATTAATATTTGTAGTTTAGGGCTTTTGAGTTTTTTTTGAAAAGCTTTGTCACTGCGACCTAAAAGTTCCTAGTGTAGTAATTACTCGATCTGGTTGAACTGTTCAAAAATTTTAGGATTTTCCCAGCTTAGGGGATTAGAGGTCTACGTTTAAATAGGAGATGATGTATTGACGATGATAGTTCATTAATTATGCTAATTTCGGAAATTGTTACTCCATTATGATCTATGTGTACTGTGGTCTCCCAATCGTGCATAATATTTTTTTAGATTATAAAAGCTATATGGGATTTTAATAATATTTAATTTTTTAAATTAATCATTATTAAAATCCCAGAAAAAATTATGGTAAAGACAAGGGAGGGTATAGTACTAAACGTAGTATTTATTTTATGATAAATATACAAATAAAGATTATTTATTCTCAGGCCACTTTAACCAATGGTAAAACATAATCATTATTAACATTTTAATTAAAATACACACTACTTTAAATTCAAAACATTCCTTACCTACAAAATATTACAACTAATATGATAAAATTATGAATTTAATAGTATTTAATTAAGAGCTAACTTATAATCAATGTTATATTGATGTAAGAATTAAATAGAACAAAAATTTTATATTAATGAAACAGTTTTGAAAGTAAAACCTATTTTGAACTTCATTTATACAACCTATGCAACCTCTTTTTTAATACTGTTAGTAGCTGCAAGAAGCCTGAGCACTGACCCACAGATAAATATATATAGTGTTCCCAAATTTAAATAACTTCACATATTTAATGTCTATTTAAAAAGATAATTGGTGTTAGCTGATGCCAATTTACTAATAATTAACCATTCAACCACATTCCCGTATAAGTGTGAAAATGATCGTGTATCAGGCCGCCATTAGCCGCGAGCGCGTGGCCGATTGTTTTGGCGTAGACAATGCAGTGCCTGTCAAGGTCGATCCATACCTGATGGTGATTGATTGCAGGTGACGCACGCTGCATGAGAATACGAGCATGCAGTTGTAGTTTTGACCAGGATTTTAAACCTATTAGATGAATAGGCCACAAGGCCCCTTCGTTATCAACTTTAAAGAAAAGGTGAGTTTTATTAATGAAAGAGCAGGCAGCGTTGAACACGTCTCCTGTGCACCTAATGGAAACAAGATTGGATCGTAGTTCATCGGTCCAGTTGGCTCGACTATACATCAATATGGTTAAGGAATTTCTAGATCTAGAGAGAAAAGAATAAAAACTAAAGTACCTTAATTTCTATAATTTGAATCATATTATAAGTATATTTTCATTTTTGTAGACAGAACCTTCAATAGTATCTTACGCATGCTGTGATTACCTGTAATTGTTAGTATATTTAGATTTCAGAATCCAATTGTTATATCTTCTTCTGGTCTTGGAAAACTGTAACTTACGTTGGTATCCTTATTAATAAATAACGCTTCTTCTTGATTTTCACATGATGCGAAAATAAACAATACTTCCTCCATCATAGTTTTACAATTCAGTTAATGTCAGATCAATTATCCTGAAAGAAATCATTGCGTCAGTCTTGTGGCAGTTGAATGACTGTTTCTTCGAGTGTCAGTAAAATAGACAACTTGCGACTAAGTTCTACAGCCAGCGCAAGTGTCTAAACTTTGTGAGTTATCGCGACTGACAGTTCGACTATCAGCTCTTATGATAGCAAACTATAAGTATAATAATATACAAATATAATATTTAATCAAATTATACAATTAAATGTAAATAGGTACTTGTTGATAGCGGTGTATAAAAGATTATCTCAAGAGCTATCAGTCGTCTCTAGTGGCATTTCTAGTGTCAGTTGAAGTGTCTGCCAGAGATGCCAGTGTAAGAGTCGGCTCGTATGGCTGCGAGTATTTGTTCGGATGTCAAAAGTTTTTGATAGCTAAAAACCGTCACAAAACTATTTGTGTGTTTGTTGAATATTCTCAACACAGATTTTTATCTGGTTTCTGAAGAAATGATATTTTCCAAGTAATACTATCCTAGCCAGCATGCTAATGACTGTCCGTCGATGGACATTTATTGTATAACGAAGTAGCCGCATACTAATTTCTTATTTGATATTAATTCTATATACAACAATAATATATTGTTCCGTTTTTTTATTAGACTGACTAATACTGTTGGCCGCAGAGGGCCTTTACAACGTTACCGGGGTTTTAAGGAGGCGAGAACCTTGAAGAGTCCTTAAGCCTTAAGGGGCGATTCGCCTCTGGAGGAGTTCTAATCGACAATACCTTAGGGTAATATTGTTCCGTATTATTTTCTGGTGATATATTAGAACGTTTATTGAGTGCTGCGTTCATATCTGGAATATCAGAATGAGATTTGCTTTTCCAAGCTTGCTTACCACCTTTAATTTAGTAAAGACTAGTGTCTTTACTAAAATGCGTATAGATTGAGAAGTTACACCGAATTTTTAAAGTCAAGTTGAACCATTTAGCAGCTCATTAGAAAACTTTGCAGCGCTAATTGTGGATTTGGCAGTGGTATACATTATAAGTTACATCACAAAGGTGGCTCCTCTATCTAAGCCATTAAGGCATACGGACTGAGGAGCTAACCTGGAACTCGTTAAGTAATAGATGAATATTTTTGAAAATTGGATATAATATGTTTCAATAAAACAACCAAATAATATTAAATGGTTTTACTGTGCTAAGTAGCAAGTCAGAACTGAATTCTGTAAACTGACATAGAATATCGACCTACCCGCAATACATATTAACAAGTACCCACTCTGCTACATAGTACTGAATTATTACAATAACAAATCAGACCTGTACACATTTCATATAAGACAGGATGTAATTGAGTAATAATTGTGTACAGTATCTGCTAAAGTTTTGGATTCTGTATATTGCATTGAACGCATTGAGTGAATGGTATAGATAAATTTATGCTAAATGTTTTGATTTCGTTATGACCTCACATCGATCGGTTATCCTGGTTGGATGCTGAACTACACATCGACGTTTCGACCCAAAATTGCTCTTAAGTGTTTCCTATTAAACGTAAGCCTGTGAGTAGAAGTTTGCAGCGAAAATTGCAGGGCACGAAAGCCTAGGTTTTCTATATGCATTTATCTAAGTATTAATAAGGAAATAATTTTGTAAACACATTTTTTTTTATTTTGATTTAGGCTTAAATTGAGTGTTGAAAAAATTAAAAAAAGCTTCTGGTAGTCTGCTGATTATAGGACGATAATGATTAGTTTCGCTTGCAGTTCGATTTAATACTTTATATTTTTTATTTTATCTTATTTTTATGATTCGTTACGAAACTGCTGTCCTTAGTTTATATTTGATAAAACTAATTATTAAACTTCAAAAAGCCTTTTTCGCTTTATACAGATTTAAAAATAAACAGTAATGATATAAAGCTGTTTTGTAGTGTAAAAATTAGATTTGTTTCTATTTATAATTTGCAATTATAGAAATTACTTAATATTACACCAAATTAATATAGAAACGAAAAGTCAGATAAACTTCTGATAACGTTCAAGCGTCTCAGCAGTGCGAGCATGGAACTATTGATAAACCAAATTTGACAATTAAACTCGATATAATTGACATTATTCGACAATTAATCGATGTCGGCAGCATGGAACTTTTTTTATCAATCAAACGATAAAGTCGACAAATTTTATCGTCTTAGACGATAAACCTCGACAAACTTAGCATGGAACTTTTTTTTGACATATTTGATAGATAAATATCAATTATTTTGTTGATTGTTTATCGTGTCCTTCATTGTCATCGATAAAGTTTTGTCGACAAAGTTAAAGGGTTTTCAAGATAGATTTCGGCTTTATTCTCTTGATTGATCATGAAAATAGACCTCGTAGGCGACGATCTGTCCTATTATCTAGACATATAAGGGATTCCAATAATCCATTTGAACTGGAAGATTTGTGCTTTCATAACCTCTTCCGTAATAATAAAGAATTTACAATCAATCAAGGAATTTACAATGAGATTAAAGGAGAGTTCGGTCAAATGTGCTACCCGTGCATGTAATTGTAAGTACATTTAATTATTTATAAACCCGATGCGTGCAGTTCTATATTGCCTTTTTTGTCTATACCAACAAAATACTCGAAATTTATTTAAAATCTTTTAAATTGCAGATTCTCACTGCTGTACGATATTTTGCCGTAAGTAGTTATCAAAGGTGCATTGGCCAAGAATTTAATTATAATATTTATATATAATTTAATCGCTTTGGCGCAAAGGAGGACCGTCAGCAAGATAGTGGCAGTAGTGTCTAAAGCAATATAGGAAAGGATTTGGAAATGGTATCCAGTCTAAGCTCAAATTACCAGATTGCTTAGGCTGCATAGATTGCATACATATTGCAATCGTGACCCCCTACAATAACCCAGAAGACCAATGGTATTATAAAGGCGGTCTTTAGGTGAATGTGCAAAGACAGGTTTTTGCATTTTTAGCCTGTTGAATTATTCGAGATAATAGTATCCTTGCTGCACTATTTATAATATGATGCATTACTACAGGTGATTAATACAAATATGTATACATATAAGAAACATACAAATGTTTGAACAGTTAATGTTTAGCTAATCAAACTCTTGTTGTATTAGATAATAATCTAGTTATAACATGATGGTAATTGACTTCAAATGTTATAAATTAAAATATTATGTGATAAAATCAAGTAAACTTTTTTATTAATATAATAAATAAAAATATAATTATCTCTTGAAGGATTTTATTTCGCTCCTTTTCTATTGAATTTCTAAATTCAAGATGGTTTGAAATATGCTAGTTGATGGTAGTAACATTTATTAAGAAAAAATCCAAAACATACTAAAATTCATAGCTACAGGTTGGTTGGCTAAATTCAGTGTCTCAGTAAGACACACTGGTAATTTTTTTTTTAAATCAATACCAAAGCAATGGGTGATCTATCATTGTCTTCAATCTCAAAAGTTATTGTTCTATGAAATATGTATACCTACTTACTTAATTTACACAAGGCATAAAATTAATTGTGTTGCAATGAGAAATCCGCTCGCTGTCACACACAGAATAAAATATTTTCAATAAATTTTCGTATTTATATTTGCAAATTTATGAAACTTCTGGGTCAAGGTCCGTTTGCTTCATTTAATTAAAAATATAAGAATGAATGATGACCGAATGATCCATATAATTCGGTAAATTTTATCGTCTCGTTAAAGTTATCAAGTCAACTTCCATGCTAGCGGTTATCGATATAGCTCGATAAACGAAATCCGTTTATCGATCGGTAAGTATGTCGATTGTCAAGTTCCATGCTCGCACTGCAGATCACGAATGACTACTAGTAGAGTAAAGAATACTACTGGAAATGATCACGTGATCATCAATCAATCGATAACATTATCGACAGCTATTAAAAGAGGGAGAAAAAGGAGGAGTTAAAGAATAGAATAGAATAGAATATATCTAATAGAATAGAATAGAATAAAACAGTTTCCGCGGTTAGAATTCAGTGACAAGTATATTTTATGACGTCATATTTATTAGGGGAAATAATAATAAAAAGGTAATAAATGAATACAAAAGAGAGAGAGGCACAGTTCATTCGTTAGAAAACTAAATTAGAACTGGGATACTAATTTCTTGGCCGACTGTACTATTTAAATCACTAAATTGCCTGATTTATTTGATTTAAAATTCAGTGTAAGTACTTTTTAAAAGCAATTTTTGAATGGAAGGTTGTAATGTCAATGTAATGTCACTGAACTATTTACAACACATCATTAATGTTATTCAAGTCAAAGAGGCAATTTATTGACATGATATGGTGATTTACGTCAGCTAAAGATACCTGGACGGAATTTTTTTGTTGTAGTATTGTTTACTTGGGCATTTCAGTGTCGGATGGTTCTTTCAAGCACCAAATAGAATACAGTCTAGGCCCCTAAGCACGAGTTCATAAATCAATCTTAGTTTTATATTTGCTAAAAATTATCATAATAAATTTAAAGTAAAATTAAGAAGCGGGTCACATCAAAGGAGCGTTTCCACTGATATGGAGTCAAGCGCAGGGATTCGTTCTAGAACTAAGAAAATTGTATTATATGCTGACAAATTACTAACTTCCTACGAATATTTTATAATTTTGAATTAAGTTAAAGGGTTAATTATAACTTACTTTCGCATTTATTGTAACACACAAAGTAAATATCAATAAGAGCTTTTGTTATGGATTGTGTTATGGAAGAACGTAGTTAAATTGTAACATACTTTTAGAAGTATGTTATATAAATATTTATTATATTCGTTTTTATCACACAAATATCTGGGATCCCTGGCAGAGTAGCCTGTGGGCACTGATTAAACTACCAGCCAGTAATCGGTATATTATTATTAAAAGTATCAACTCTTCTTAAATTTTAAAAAGAAGATTAAAAATAAAACTGTTAAACATTGCTATAATATTAAAATTAGTTACGATGCTTCGATTAAAAGTTGGCAGCATGGGGATTCCTGTTGGGGAGGTTTTGACTTAATGAATGCGAAGACAATGTAGGAGTTGAAGCAGTCCTAGTAAATAACAGCTCTATATAAACAAAGATTTTCCTGTTACATAAGCAAAGTGCAGTTAAAAATTCTGATTACCAAAATAAATGCCCAAATTCTGTGATACTAATTAATAACCACTTCTTCACGACGATAGCCGGGGATGTTTACATGCTGCTTCCTCTTGGTATCCCGTCGTCGATAGATGACATTTTTACTCGGCTTGGATCGGAAACGTCACGGACGCGGAAGCGATTAATTGTTATAGAGCGGCGCTGCGCGTGCGCAATAGGCTGAATATGATTTTAGTGGTTATTAGGACAATAAGAATTATAAGAATAATTTAAACTTGATAATAAGAAGTTTGGTAAACACAACAACATATGCCATTGTCGTTTAAAGATTCGTTCGTAAAATTTTGATTTCAATGACGAGTGTCTAAATTCTTCTGAAGTCTCAACAAGTCGCTGGATACGTTGTTACTGCAGCTCTTGATATAATCAAATTGAGTAAAAATATGATTAAGAATCTCTTTATAGTTTTTACCTTTCGTGAAAATCTCTTTTGGCGACATATTATTTAATTCCATATACAACACTCCAATATTCTTCTGAACATCATAAATAGGGGACACTTAAGGATCTCAAATTCCAATCATAAAAGTAACAGTCCTAAAGATTTTTCCAGTAATCATGGCCATCCTTACAAGCATCCGTCGTATTTTTTCAGCGACCGCATTTAGAAAAGAGTATTTTTTTCTTAGTTAACTAGGATAGGTATCCGGCTAGTGGCTAAGTCCAGTTAATGATGTCCTGCCACTAAAGAGCATGGCATCTGCCTTATTCAATTTATTACTTTCATTTGATATAGTTGCGAGTATTTATTATTTGTTATATTGCTTCTTCGATTACAAAAATAAAACTTTGGCGGGCTGGTGAGGAATAAAAGCTTATACAAATATTTATTTCCCATTATAGTTAAATTTTATATGGATATCCTAAAATATATTATTTATATTAAGATCACTCACTCACAATAAGATCACTCATAATAACCTTTGTACAATTCTCTAATATTCTGTTGTGTCCTTTTAATTGTCTTTGTGTGTACATAAATTGTTAAATAAATAATAATAATATTAGATGGATTCTGGTACTTGGAAGACCTCCACGACACGGTTACTGCGCTTGCTTGCGCAAGTACTTGTGGATTACTGTTGAAACTTAACCTTAACTGAATGATTCTCTCACAATCGATAAGATCGATGTTTTATACAAATAAAATATAGTTTTTTTTTAATTTTTAGCATAATATGTTTAGTTAATCCTGAGATTTTAGTTTATATAACTAATTGTAACATTGTGATTAAAAAAACATAAAACGGTTATCTAAAACTAATTTAATGTCATTTAATTATTACGAGGTAATTTTTTAAGGTGTTTCAGTTATTTTTACTCACAAATCAAGCAAATAAAGATATTTTCTACGCTTCTTCTGAAACAGTGTCATTACTTGTTTGTCGTTACCTATAAAAGTGAGAGCTTGGGCGGCATTCCACCCACAAGATTTTTCGCTACTTCATGGCTCGAGCGCCCTGGGGACTAAGAGATAGCGGGATACCTTCCCTGGAGGTGATGCCTATCGATTAGAAATTCTCGAGAGGTGAAACAGCCCTTAAGGCTTGAGGACTCTCCAAGGTTCTAACCTCCATATAACCCCAATAACGCTATAAGCAATCTGAGGCCAACACCATTAGACAGTCCCAAAAAGAAATTGGCATTCTTAGTGGGTCTGACAGACTCGGCAAACTAACAACTAGTTAAGTAGTTAAGTTTAAATTTCTGATTCACTGTGTAGAAAAGTTCGATTACAAAATTGTTATTTACCATCTACTTTTACTTATTGATAATGCATTAAGATATTTCTGAACTTCTTCACTGATTTTATATTATTATTAAATATAAATTGCTTAAAAGTCTTTATAATTAATTTCCATATAATAAATATTAATCTTGGAAGGTTACTTATAAGTAATAATATTTAGATTTTAGATTTTATTTATTATATAATTAAACGTTATTATAAATATTGAGCCAATAACGCAATACTTTTCAGTATTTTAATTATATTCTTCAATCTTGACTTTCATAAAAGTATGTATTGTACTTAGACTGAATAAATGTATTTTGACTTTGACTTTGACTAGTAGTATTTTTAGAGTCAATAAGTTAAAGTGTTTGATATTACTACACCTTTTTATTACAACACATGCATAATTCATACAAGTATAAGTATATGTGCAATGCAAAGAATTATTCATGAATGAAAACTAGAATTTTGATATAAAAGATAAAATTTGATCAATTGCGATGTAACTATTAGTAAGTAAAGTTTCAATTAACGTCTATGTAGTAAATTGAAACTTACTAGGAAACATAATTATGGAAAAATAATTATGGATAAAAATACTATAGGGTCGCTGTCTTGAAACACAATAAAATCCTAATGAAATAAATATTAAATAATTATATCTCCATATATTTTTATAGTAAATAAGTCTTTGAAGTTAGTTGCGATATATTAAAGCTTTCACATGGTTAACCGTTCTATCAAATAAACAATCTAAAAAATATTAATACATTATATCGAGTCTCAGTACGTCTTATAAACCCAAAATACAAATTACGATAAAATATATAAACAGAAGCTCACTCCATTCTAACCATGCATGTCAAACTGCACCCAATGTGACACACGGACGCACCGTGTCATTAGTTACGCGGACTGCTGTGTGCTGTGAGTATTTATAAACTTTCAGGTATCCTCTGCTTGGAGCAGAATATGGAACTATTGATTAGGATATATTCGTAGATGGCAGTGAAATCAAGTGGAGTACATGGGTCAAAGTGAATTTTTTTTTCTTTTTTTACATTTTACTCAACATAGCCTGATGGTGGCCTAAAAAGCAGGCCATATACGATGATAGCATGTGCCATTTTGACTGCCCTAGTCACATCTACCTTGCACAATCTGTCTTTATCACTCATCAACTTTAAAATGGCGAAAGCATAATCTAAAAATCTCATAAAGTTACTTGGATCCTATCATCCTATTTTTCAATTAAAAATACTGCATTATCTTGTCATCAGTTCGCAAGAAGCTGCCGTGTAGGGCCAATAATTATCCTGTTGTTGCAACTACTCGGAATAGTGATGTAATGATAAAATGCAACATTAATAATATCGATTAGCTTGGTGATTATTTATCTTTTATAAAATTGCTTGCCAATCCAGTTGAGTTAACAAGAGTTGATGCTTTAATGAATATTCTTATGTGTAAAGGCACAAAATGAAAATAACGCTAATAAAAACTAAGATCAGAGATTTGCAATCTTCTTCTTCTTATATATAAAAATGAATTGATGTTAGTTAGTCTCGTTAAAACTCGCAAACGACTTGACTTATTTAAATTAATTAATAGCGTTTTATTTGGTTTAATTCAAAGGTGCTTTAAAAATAAAAATAATAGGAAAATCCTGAAGAAAACCTCAAAAATATACATCTGAAAATTGTTGTTTAGTATGAAAAATATTCTACTTGACATGTTAAACACTAAAGCTGTCAGTTCTTCCAACGCTACTTCGATTTTTTTAAATAGATGGCGTTAGTGGTTGTAGATGAATCAAAGTTCACCGGATCAATTAGTCTATTATAAATATTAAAAATACAGATCAGTTTCAATGATACCAATTCCGTAATTGAAAAGAAACCATTATTGGTATCTATATAGTGTGGAGGGAAAATCTGATGGGGGACCGCCGATAACCTTAAAAATAGGTTAATATTTGAAGCTATTAAAGACTGTTGTAGAAGGAAGGAGCAGAAGAGCAGCAGATACGAAGACTAAGAACTTAATTTTTACTAGAAGTATTGATTGCTCAACTTTGTAACTAAGTCTACAACAAAGTTCATATAAATCGTCAATATTTAACTCTTCCATCGCTTCATGACACTCAAATAAATTATGCTATTTCGTATATTATCATTGAACAAAATACAGGCAGTAGCTTAATTTATAATAGAGGTTGACTCTGATAACACATTTTTTTAAAGTATCTATTGTGTTATGAATAATTCATCAGATACTGAACCCTTTCCAATATATTGACGTAAAGAACTTTCAAAACCCATGCAAGTTACTACAAACTGACGTGCCTTTATATTCCGTCATCCAATTCGCCTACCAGCTGTTTACGGCCCATTGGTCTCCGATACGATATTTTTATGCAATACGCCAAGTATCGATATAAATCCAGGTCATAAAACATGGGTAAATCGATTTGGATACGGCACATTAAGCATTGTGGTATGGCTACATCTTTTAAAGCCTAAATCGAGAGCCACGCAGTGAAGGTAATAATTAGAGGGAATGGAATTAGCATATCCTGAATCTAGACCTCAAAAGATAGACATATGCTGCTGAGGAATTTTTTAAAAAACTTTTAAAGGAAAACAACATTATATATTGATGCTCAGCTCCTATTAGTTGTAGCATGATATTATTTATCATATAGCTTTCCTCGATAGATGGACTTTCCAACACAAAGAATTTTGTACTGTGAATGTTGTGAATTTTCTGAGATTAGTGTGTTCAAAAAGAATAGATTTCTGAATATTGCTTGAATCACAAAGTGTTTTTTTATATTAAGCTCAGCAAATGACTCGACACCACCCGATGATAAGTAGTAGAGGAGTCCATATATGAAGATAGCTAAAAGTCAAGAAGATAGTGATGTCAAGATAGATAGTGTCGAACATTCTTACACATAAAAAATTATCGATTACAATCTAAGCAGTGGGAAGATGATGGATCGACATTATTCGTTTGGGTCTCGTCTACAGTTGCGTACGTACCCTATAAACCTATATTCAAGAGACAATTTGCGGTTAGAGTCTGTTTATTTACATTATGCCTTGTTAGATGTTTGTGAGTGACAATGGGTAACGTGTGGGTGTTAGAACAATCGATTTACAACCGAATGGTGTTTACCAGTATTTTGATTTTCCCGTTATTTATCATAAATAAGCTCTTCGAAGTTTTTAGTTTGACTTGTCATTTGTTGTAGAAGTGTCATCCTTCAAATAAGTATTTAATTAATGCCCTCCTTTATCCGCCTCTGTGGTCTAGTGGCTGAGACCACCTACTTCAGATCTGGAGCTTCGGACTTTGTTTGGTTTGTGGTAGGGCTGATACTTAGTTCGCCTGGCTAGCAACCGTCACTTTACCTAAAACTACCGCCATGACAATAATGTTCACAGCATTGTTATGTTCGGGCAGTTGGGGGTAAGATAGCCAGTTCCTCTGCAGTTGAGGAATCAGGGTGTAGTTTACTTAGCACCACGAGACAGATAAAGGCCAAGAACTATCGCGTTAACGATTAGCTAAGAAATATTTTTGAGGATTGACAAATGTTGTACAGATTCAATTTGCTGGAATTGTACTGATGAGTAATTGATGGATATTCTGCTGTCAAGCACTAAAATTAAAAGTAACCTGTGTTAGCAGTCAGATTCTGCTGACTAAGCATTATTTGTAAACAATAAATATCCAAATTAAGTCAATAAATCAAAATTTTATTTAATGAAAAATTCAAAGATATGGACTCGCTTGTGACGTTTTTTCTCCACAGTTAGTGTTTTTAATGTTTATATAAATAATTATTTAAATAAAAAGTTTTCTTATTTTTTTGTCTTTTTCTGACAGCCCTATCTATTGTTGCCATAGTTAATTCTTCCGTCATGACGCGAAACACTTAAACTTCCGGAACATGAATCCATATATTTAAATTTGTAATTTATTTCTAAGCTACGTACAAAATAAGTTTTACGTGTCATCGTCTAAGTACCCACGCACCAAACAAGCATTCTGTCTTTTGTGGATGTCTTATATTATTGTAATAAGATCCATTTTTCAACTGCCATTGTTGTTAATGATTAAACTAAATTTATTTATATCCATAATTATATTAAGTACTATTTATTTATTCTGTGTAACCTTATTAATGAAGATATAAGAGTAACAATTGCACTGTGAAAAAAAAACAACAGTATTCATTGTGTAGCATGAAGATGCGTAGGCGCAGGTTACTCTCGAAGATACGGCGGGACGGTTTATTTGTTTACTGAGGCAATAAATAATATCGGCACAGTACATGCATACTACATGGGTTTGATAAATGATTGAGATTCGAATTTGACGGCCAATGTTTTATAAAATCTATTGATAAATTTAGAGATATGTTTGCAAGTCATAGAAACAGATAAAAGGGATTATTAAGTGCAAATTATTATTTATTAATTAAAGTCAACATACTATTGTAATGTACGGTCATGCAATCAGCGACTGTAAGCTAGTTGGAGAATTGTTTGTTATATGTTTTCCTAACATATAACTTAAGTTATAGATATCTTTATTATAACTGTTAGTACATACTTGTATTTTACATTTCGCCAGCAAAAATTAATTACCGGCTATAAAATATGAGCTACATAAGTCATGTTGATCAATACCTTAAATTTTTTTGAAATGTGTTTATACAGGCTGTTGAAAAATATAGATTTATTTTTAGGGAAAACTAATTCGTATAAATCTATTGGCACTTTAAAAACGTCAGGAAACAAAAAGCCACATTAATTAAGAGGCAAAAATCCAAAAATCCGAATACATCTGAACGTTTCCGGCGCGTGCGCAACTCCGTTTAGCGCCGGAAGAGCGTGGGTATTACGTTCGTACAAATTGGGATGCCCTCTGTTGGTGACTGATTGATGACGGTTAGCCATTTTGGGAGATTTTGAGGTATGAGGAAATACTCTTAGGAATAAAAGTATAGTTATAGATAATTAATATGACATAAGTAGGGAGTGACATATATATAAATGTGTTTTTTATTATATATTTAAGACACATTAACAGTAAACAAACCATGTAAACGCCTTAAAATTAATCTAATATCAAATCACACGCAATCTAACAAACCAACTATCCAATGTTATAATTAGACTTAACACTTGAGTTTTCTAATACATTCATATTATTATAATAAAATTAAATTTTAATAGAAAGTGTAAATAAATTAACCTGAGCCTGGTACACAGTCGGGTTCAGGAGAGACATGCAACAAATGAGCCTAAATTTTGATAAAATATGGCCAATTCAGTGTTGCATATAATAAAAACTAATATAACACAGCTTACTCCACTCCTAATTGCAATTTTAATGTCTGCCATTGAGAATCTTGCACGCTTGCGAGGAAGGGGCATCGCGATCTTTGTGTGTAGCCTCTATCTAGAGTTTTCCAAGGTTTTATTATTACAAAAATAAAAATATTAAAAATAAGAGAATCAGATGTTCTTTTGACTATTATACTAAATTTTAAAGAGTCACATTGACAGTAAACTTCTGATATCTAATATTTATCTTTATAAGACCAGTTAAAGGTTTATATTTACTAACTAATTTGACAGATATCGGAAAAGGAAAGTTACATAATACGCCCCATGCACATTGCATAGGTTCATGCATCAATGATAGGTAATACCAACGTAATTATTTTTTTGTATTAATCGCATAGAGTCCTACAACTTTAGTTACATTCGTATTTAGATTTTAAAACCCTGTTCCCTAGAGATAAAAACAGAGTCCAACGAGGTAAATCTTCATTTGCACTCGCTGCACAATGAGATGTTTTGATGTGGTTAGAATTCACTGGAAATGTTTTATGACATCTTCAATGTAATAAATCTTTCTTCTAGCGTAAACTCTAAAAAGGCCCGTTTGGGAACCTTTGTTATTTATATACATAATTAAGAAAAAAGAGAATCTATAGGTAGGTCTACTTGAGCGGCAGTTCTATCTGAAGTGGCAGTAGGCTCATTACAAGGAGGACTGCTTTTGGGGCGAAAGGCGGAAAGGAGACGCTTTCGTTGGTAGACCTCCCACAAAGTGGTGATCTGGTAAAGGTCGCGGGAAGCCGCTGGATCGGTTTGAAGATCGTTGGGGTAGGCCTGTTAAAAGTAGTGAGGGTCTCTCGGCTGATATCATGATGATTATGATGATTGCTGCAGTATTTTAACATGGTAGAGTTTATAATACAGAGATACTATATTTTTTTATCTTTTATATTTATAAAGAAATTACAACGAAGATGGTCGAACAATTAATCTTAAATCTTTAAGTGAACTAGATCGGTCTATGAATCGTTATAGTGAACAGGGTCTATTAAAAGATCGCCTATACTTAGTGCATGCGACACACGCTTATGAATGAGATTGAATGAACGGGTATATATAACAGCTAATGCTTAGCACTGTTAGTTGAATGAAGCGTATTTAAAGGTCAGGCGGAATTGGACCATTTTATGTCTCCTAAAATGATAAAACCACCTCAGATGTAGTGCAAAAGCCTAATGCTAAGTTAGCTCATATTTGGAGGCCCAGGGTTAAATTCCCAATGGGGGCAGACATTTTTGCTTAGTTTTATTGGTGGTAGGGCTCTTTGAAAACGTGGGCATATTATTTCGCAAACGTTTTTCGAGATTGTATAACATTAATCATGGAATCATATTCAGGGTCGTATATGTTTAGTTAAAAATATTTTTTCATTTTTCTGAACTAAAGAATGTTCTTAATATTTATTATATCATCAATCAACAGCCGCTGTCTCATTAGGATCTGCTTGGCACAGGCTTTCCGAAACTATATAATAGAAAATAATCTTTATTTTTATTATACTGATACATATTGGTGGAGTTTATTATTTGATTGTAGGGTAGCCTAATATACTGACGGTTATCTTTGAGAAATACTTCCCATTTTTTTCCATATACCCTCATGCGCACGCACACTAGTCGTGTGACGCTTCTAGATTTTAATTGTGAAAAGAATTATATTAATCAAGTAGATGCTGTGTAGTGTAGTTCAGTGCTTGCTATCCTCAAGGGAAACCCCCTGGGGATAGCGGAGGAGGTGCTTGCTGAAATACAAAGGTTGGTGCGCATGTTCTGCTATCCTTTTTTTTCCACAATCTCATTTTACCTTCGTCCAAAACCGCCCAGAGACAGTTGCAAGTTTAAGCTAAATAAAAACAAAATACAGTCCACTATTTCATTTATTTAACTAGCTTATGGCGAAAGTAAATTTTTGTATCATCACGTATCGATAGTAAAATATATTTTAATTTGATTATCAATATAATACCAAAATTAAAATGCAACTGCGTCGCGACATAGCGTCGCTTAGTGCCTTTTATCGTTTGTACCTTGGAGAATTGGAGAGTGCCTCTCCTCTCCTACTGAGGAGTACGCGTGTTGGTCTACGGAGTCACTCCTTCACTGTCGCCACGTCTACTTTGCGTACTAACAGATTTTGTGACTCCTTTCTCTGTCACACAGCTAGAGCGTGGAATACCTTACCGGCACTCGTATTCCCTCCTTCATACAACATGGGTTCCTTTAAAAGAGGCGTGAAAAGGCACATTTTGGTCCAGCAAGGTATGGGTGGCTGGGGCAGTTTGTCGCATGCTTCTATCTTAAATATGGACTCTATCTATCTTCACATATGGACTCCTCTACTGCTTATCATCAGGTGGTGTCGAGTCATTTGCTGAGTTTAATATAAAAAAAATTAAAGTTATAAAATAAAATATTGTTATTAATTGATTGAGTGCCATCATATAGAAATGTTAACAACACGTTACATATACGTTATATATAATTGTGTGGTCGACTATGCTAAAGCTTAAAAAGCATATCCACAATGTTATAACTGTTACAACGTAACGTTATATGAAACATTACCAATTTACACGGAAACCGGAACCTGCGGCTTATATTCAGTTGCTTGCGGCATCTTCTAGGAAACACCATAGGATAGGCAGTAAGGAGAAAGTATTTAGTGTGGGAATGAGTGATGAAATAAAATTATTATATAGAAAAATAAAATGATATTTCATTTAAACATTGAAACTTAAACAGACAACAAACTTTTAAGAAATAGCTTCTACTACTGTGGACTTTAATATTTTTCTATATATCTTATGTAATGGGAGTGTCAAATCGAAAATCAAAAATCGATATTCAATAAGTGTATTTACTATTTTGAATAAAATATTTAAACATTTACTTTAAGTTCAACGGCTGATAGATGAATACATTGCATTTAATTTTTTGCTTACACCTCAGACATTATTCAGAAAGGCTGCGCTGACGCATGCCCGATACATCGAATACAACTCTAATTATTATTACTATTATTAAAAGATGGTAGATATTGTCTTCCGTGTGGTGGAAGTGCTTATAGTTACGCGATATTAATAAAGCGGAAAATTCTACTGAGCCTTTATTGTTTAGTCAAAGCTCTTGTCAAACAATTTATAATCAAGATTATGGACACATAAATTAATTAATAATAAAAGCATAGGCGATATTAATAAAAAGATATTACTAAATAAATTGACCGTCACTAACAGACACTTACTACCTACGGTTTTCACCAATTATAAATGACATGATTATAATTTTATAAACATATTTTTCTTTGAGTTTTTGTGTAACTAAAACTATGTATAAATTACTGTGGAAATCACATAGTTACAGTTACTATTAAGAAAAGACGAAACTATAAATATAATTAGAGAAAATACAGAGAGAGATTAATCAAATGACCACATAAATCATCATAGTGAAGCGTTCGGTTACGCAACGGCCGCCGTTATGTTTCCTTCGATTTCCACGAGACGACATTAAGCGAGAACAGGAAAGAGTAAAAACAAATGTAACAACCAACGCACGTGCGAAAGAGATAATTATATTCTCGCGGTGCTATATGCGGCGCAAGCGCATGCCCGCTGAAAGCTCGCTAGCGTCGTATTCCTTCAGTCGTTAGTTGTTACTCAAAGCTCGAAGCGTTTGGACGTGTGACGTGTTCGCTTCATTACTTCTCGATTTAACGTGTTCCGAAGTTTTTCAGTGCTTAGTGTTTTTAAAAGTGACTTAGAACAGTTATTCCTGACGTTTAACTCTGTGAAATTGCAAGCGGATTCTTGTGAAAAATTTCGCATATCTCCGTATCTGGTGAGCTGATTTGCATTTATTTTGAGATATAATTAAATATAGAACGACGGGATAAATATGAAAACGTAATTAGTTCCATGTGATATTGGTCGTGACTCAGTTTCTCTAGCGGCTTCTCGGTAATGTTTTCAAGATAAAATTAATAAGAAATTTGTAATCGAGCAAAAAATTGGCGGGAATAGGCTATTTGTTGTCATATGATTTCGGCGTCTGTCTCTATTTTAGTAATTTATACGTTTGCATTTGATACATGTTTATTATAGATATGATTAATAGTTATCACGCAGCGTACAGTATTTTGAATCTCCAGTTTCAATCAAATATGTTGTTTCACAAGACATTGAAAATATATTATAAAATTTGCGTCTTGTCTTGTATCTACCTTTATCTCTAACTCATTTTAGTAAACGTAATAATAAGATAAAATTATTTCAGAAACTTATCAAAATTATAGAAAAGTAAACAAAAATCAAACGTAAATATTTTCATAAAACGCGGTTTTAAGTTCACTAATGCCAGATTTTTAATAGTAAGATAACAATTATATAGCGAATAATTTTGACGTTTTGACATATTTTAAATAGAAAAACTGAGTTTTGAAAAATTTGCCCTTAATCTAATTAGAGATTAAATTTATCGTCATAGGGGTCGTATCCATGTTTTCCATTCTTATGATACGAATAAATATTAAGTTTTTTCTATTTTTTTTACATTCAACGTAATGCTACCAGCATCAAAAACTATGAAAGTGTTTTTTTTTATTTGAAAGGAATCTAAATTTCTTTTAAATAAAAAATAATAACTAAACAATGACACTGCTCCAATCCAATAATCTAATGGTTGAAGGCCTTCTTTATCGAGCTTATTCATAAGAATTAAATGCCAATAACAGTTCATTTTTATTATCTCATATTCCTTTTATATGTATATGTTATAATAAGGCTGTCGTATAATACGGCCCTCCTGATAGCAAGCGGGATACAAGTCCGCCTGCTCCCAAAACAACGCTTCTTCAGTGAACTCTATTTATTTTTAAAGGTACAGTAAAGGTTTAGTAGGTTACAGTATTTGAATATTGTCGTCATTATCATAGTAGAAATTTTTCCTCTGTCACACACTAGTATTACCGTGCCAAAATGCCCTTAGATTTCGTTACAATGATTCAAATTAACTCATTTCTATAAAACCCTCTCCAGGCCTCTAAGAACTTTTTTTCTAAGAAAGACATTAATCTAAATTAAACTCATTTGTTTTTTGAAACGATACAAAGCTGAAGTAGACCTAAACAATCGTCTCAAAGGATCAAGGTCCGATCTTTGTGCGCAGGAGTCGAACTCGGCCCTTTTAGTATTCGGGCAGCGTTCAACGCAACACGTGGCTAACAAATATGTTTTTGTTGATTTGCGGATAGGGCAATGGATGGAGTCGACATTATGTGTGAAATGTTTTACTTTTTGAGAAATTTTATGTAGAATGTACAGATTTTTTTTTTAATTTTAGAAAAGTTTATCGTAGTGGTAAATGAAATAAAACATGAATTATAGTTTGTACAATAAATGTCTTAAACAATAAACCATATCCTTATATGTATATAATGATGTGACTATTATTTTATTATTTTAATTTATATAATAAAACATGAAATTCACAAAACAATTTTTATGCGACCCCATTGCTATTACTATAAATACATTGTATTAGTTCTGGTGAAAATTAAATAAGATTTAAAATAATCGGGATAATAGTTGGACATCTTTCTGTAATATTAGCTTGATTGAAATACTTTGACTTAATAAAAGGCTAAGTTTTAGTTTCGAATCAAATTTAGTCAACAACATGCGAACACTTCGAATTATATCACAAGTCCAGCGATTTTAATTAGGGATCTCCTTACTTTAATTACTCAAACAAACAACATAATCAATGCATTATGTAAACAGCGATTCCGCGGCAAGTGTAATTAATTAAACTTAACTAAGATTCTTAATTGTGAATCAATATATTTAAAAGTAAATGTTAACCACTTGTTAACATTTACTTTCCTATTTTATTTATACAGCGTTGTTATCAGCGCCTTTGTTGTTCAATTTTAAATATTATTGCATTTCTTATTAAAGTAATACAGTAGTCTTGACGCAACACGTACCTGATTATGAAATGTTACGTTGACGACATAAGGCCAGGCTCCAGTTAACAGCCCAACGCAATATCTAGATAAGCTTCGGTGAATCTTTTTACCGCTCAAATACAACACTACAGTGTTGTTAGACTGCGTAGAAGAACGTTGACGATATGAAAAATAAGATTCCTGCTCCCAACATAACTCTTACTAGGTAAGCAAAGTAACTCTTTGAATTATAATTCATTCATGCATACATTCTTTTATATTTGGGTCATATATTTTGAATGAGTTCGGTTAAATTACTGATGGTTTTGTTAACTAGACGTTGAAATGATATTTGAGAGCTTTGTAATTATTAAAAATACATGAAAAAGTTACTTATTCTATAATTTAATAAAAAAAAAACAAAAACGTTAAGATAAGATAAGATAAGATAAATTTTATTGTGATTTCGTTAAAAGTCTTATATCGACTCTATGGTTTCCAAATCTTTCTCCCTGTAACGTGTGCCTTGCACGTGGTTCCTTTGGCACAAAAAAACTAGTGAAGATGTCAGTAGGGACAGCACCAGATGCCCGCCTTCATTAGACAATGTTTGTGATTGTCTCCGAGGCATAGGCCTTGGAGACAATGGTTGGGGGATGACAGATCCGCTGTTGAAGTGCGAAACAGGCCTAATGAATTTCAAAAATCAAATTCAAATGAAAATCATTAAGGCTACTACATAAGGTACTATTAAATACTTATATTTTGCGCACAGACAATAATTGAAAAATACATCGGCTAATTTGAACTTCTAATTTTTTTTTTTTTAAATCGAGTTGGAATAATTTAAAGAATTTTTTGTTATATTATAATTTAATTTCATTAATAATGTATGGACATTAAAATAATTGTTTTAAAATAATAACTTCATTCTAAACAAAGAAACAATGCAAAATTGATATTGCATAATAAAAATATTTATTTAAGACCACAACTGATATTACATTTTCCAAAATAAAAAAGCGTGTAATAACAAATATGTATTTTTTGTATCTTCTAAAGCAATTATAACATTAAACAAGACAGTCCTACAATGATTTACGATGAGAAGACAGATGTTTTGTCCATAAAGCTAACGACCCTAGATGTCTTTATTAAGATGTCCAAAAAATGTCATAGGTTATATAACTGTTGGTAGGTAATTAAAAAACTAACTTATTATCGTGGATGGCACAAATACGCGAATCTACTACAGGTAAAGTCAATTCAAATTATTTATTGCGTACCATAATGTTATATATAGGTCTTAACCCTTTGAACTCCTAAGTCGAGTCACACTCGACATCGTATTTCTTACGTCAACTCCTATGTCGAGCTACACTCGACAACGCATGACGCAATTTTCAAAAAATAATTAAAATTACAAGATGTCAGTTATATTTTACACATTTCAGTAGAATTTTTTATTATCACCTCCTTTTATGCTTTTTTTTGGAAATTAATTAAGGAGTTAGTGGAAGGTAAAAAAAAAAATTAGGAGTGCAAAGGGTTAAGGTTAAACAATCATCATAGACCCTATTGAGCACAGCATAATATTCCAGATATGTCCTAGAACATAGGAGAGGATAAATACTAATTTAATTTAACTTAATTCAATCAAAACTTAATAAAATTAAATTAAATATACTATTTCAAATCAATCATTTATATTTGTATTAATGTTTTGTTCGACATTTATGGATATAATTGTATCTAATATTTAGTATTTTAAGATAAGATACGATAAATTTTATTGTGATTCTGTGTACAATAAATAGATCTTACAATCACATGCATAAGTCACAACAGATTGCCATTTTCGGGCGTACAATATTAACATTACAATTTTTAAAGTATTCATTTAAATTGTAAAAGCTTTTTTGTAATAGACATTCTTTTAATTTTTGTTTAAATAGTGTACCCTCCAATGACTTAATATATATTGGTAGGTGATTGAATACCTTTATTAAAATTAAAAAGTATATTTCTATAGGATATATTCGTACAGCGCACTTTACGCATGATTGTTAAAAAACATATATAAACCCAAGATATCATAACTATAACTGTTAGTCCACATTGCATGCCGTGGCTGTCTGTAATTAAAAACTATACTTAATTTAATGTCTACGCTACAGTTTAATATTTTTGTTAGTATGTGCTTTTGTTGACTGCCCTTAAAATAAATAAATAAATAAATAAATTGTAGGTATATATTTCGTAGACACTGCGAAATTCATGGAATCAACTAAATGTTTTTTCTTGTCGTCTCTCTGACTCCCTCTTGTTCGTTGATCTTCGCCAATTGGGTTAGTTTACGGGAACGGTCTGGCTTTCCTTAATACATCAGGGTTTATTATTATTCTGGTAATCATAACGGAGATTCATGTTTCCGATGCTTTCCAGATAGCGGCTTTGGGAAATATTTGTGGGTTATCTAAGTTTATTCTTTTGACTATATTTGTATATCACCATCCAATAAAGTGTTCATATGCTTTTGAGTGATTCATGTTTCAATAGATAAACTTTTGTTTTGTTAATATAATATGATACTATTACTGTTTTAGCCTAATTTGAATATATATTCTACTAAAGCTTAGGTACTTTTATATATTTGTTGGTTTCATACATTAATTTTTTTTATCTAAATACAACATCATAGTGTTACAACTATTGTTTGAAAGTGTGACAGAGGACAATTAAATTCACACACTTGTACTTACACCCACACACAAACATTCTAAATTCTATAAATATGCTAATGAAACATTCTAGCACGAGTTGAAATAAGAATAGAGGTGAAAAAACCTCAAAAGCTTACGAAACTAGTGAAAGACGTGGCTTATAACATGACAATTAAATAAGCTAACCGAAAGCAAGTAACTATTTAACTCGTTACAATTTTAAACCAGTGATCAATGAATCTGAACCAGTATTTAAACAGCGAATTTATAAATACTAATTTTTTTAATATTACTAAATTAAAACTACTAATTACGAATACTAAATTTACTAATTTAGTAATTTTAAATTACTCATCCGAAAGTGAGCAATTTATAATTACTGTAAACGTCTCTACTAGTTATCCAAATAAATAATGTACGTAGTTGTAATGGCGTAAATCTTACTTTCACTACCGATTGTAAAAATTCCATTTAAATAAACACTGTAAGATTGGTTGATGCAAATAAATGAAAACCAGCCAGACTCACTTTTGATGAGTACCACAGCGGAGTATTGTATATTGACCAATTTCTTTTTTATATACAAGAAATATTTGATAAACGTATTGTTTTGGAGGTAACGTCCTTAGTTTTAGACTTTGATGATAGAAAGAGTTATGTTTATGATCGTCATAAAAGTAAAATAAGCTACGAATTGTATTAAGGTTTATAGACTACTGCGAATATTTTACTAGGTGTTTTAATATTTGTTTTAGAATAGATTTTTTATGTGATAATGGTAAAAGCAAACCAGCATTCCTATTGGTCAAATGTCCCAGAAGAGAGGCATGAAAGCCGTCCAAAGAACATGATCCATCTGTAACTGACCCTTTTTTTTACGAGGAGGAATCCATTTACGGACCTACACGCCACTGGCTAAGCGACGGGCGTGTGTGGGGATCACACAGTACCTCAATAGAGCGGCACTGAGAATACCCACTAAAACTCCCCGGTAACTCCATTGCCCTTCACGGGCGTAACCTGGGTTCTGCACGAGCAATTCACTAGGTCATCTGTAACTGACCCTACTGGTCTAGAAGAATAGGGTACAAGCTAGATGTAGAGGATACACGACGTTGGTCGTTGTTCAAAGTGACTGGTTGACTGACAAGTTGAGTATAAGTTCATGTCATTGTAATTTATATAGGTAGAATTGCATCGCCTCGCATTTATAAATCCACAATTAGATGAGGTGTTAGAGTTTGACCGTAATGCGACAGGTAGCGAATTAGAAGTCCTATGAAAATAAACATTATCAGTCTTTACTTATAAAGTCGCTCAATCCAGACACAATTAAATATGTTTCAAGTTCATGACGTTATATGACGCCTCAATACGTTAAAAAGTTATATAACTTGAGATATGTCTATCATTAAAGAAATTTACGTGGTTCCTATCGTACAACCATGAGATCTTGCAGTTGAGCACTGCTTTATCTGCTGCTCAAGTTTCTTGCTAAAATAGTAGAGCAAAAGTTTAGAATTTGAATTTGAACCGTCATTTTAAAAGTGTTTGTGATTAGATCGAATAAAGAAATAGATAGCTTTCGTCTTTAAAATCATTACTGCGTATGAAATGTCATAATGATAAAGAGTTAAGTGGCAATGGAAATATGGCGTACGTCAAAATGAAAGTGTGAGATTCAGAGTTAGACAATAAGGAGCAGGTCTTCTGGAAGGTAGAGGAACTTCACCAGTTTGATCGTTTCTAATTTGACCGGTAATTCCACGTGTATCTTTGTTCAGATACTCCGTAGTCTCATCTTTACTAGGCTCCAAATAGATTTTATTACTCATAGATTTCTAGAAGTCAGTGAATAAAACGTTATTACAATATTTTATTGAACAATAAACGTTGGCAATATTTTTGTCTGGTAGTTTCTTTTATGTGTTATGATGATCAACATCTAGATAAACTATATTTTTTTGGAATTTCACTCAAAGTCGGGGACAGTACTATTTAAGAATAATTGATATGAAGTGTAAACCAAATTTACTAATTAATAAAAATGTGTATTTGGGAAAACCCTTGGTAAAATAAAACAAGAGACGCAAGAATTCCAAATTTGAATTTATATTTTTTATTTTCGGCCCACCGTCTTCCATTGTCACAATCGATCTATTTTGGAATCGGAATCCTATGCGGCCAGTACGTTCCGACGCCCTTTGCGTGTACTAAATCCACAATATTATCTTTACTGTTCTGTTTATGTTGTTTATTCGAATCGCAACCGTATTAAGTTGTAGCAATGAAAGCATTTTATTATGTTGCATTTCGTTAAATCTGTACATCGCTTAGTACTCTCTTGGATATTGAAAATACTATTTTGGTTTAAGATATTTACGTCGAAGCAAATGAATTATTTGTTTTAGTTTAGAAATACAAAATGCGCGTAGAATGCAAAAAGGGAAAAGTTAAAATAGTTAAAGATGATTTAGGAAGACATAGATATTCGTAATAATATTACTATTAGTTTTTGGCTTAACAATGATGATACAAAATATTTATAACTAGGACATAGAAGTGTGAAAATGAAAATGTATCTTGTAGATTATTACTGACTTATTATTATAACGTTATAATTACCAAAGTTATTACAAATCGACGTTTCGACGTTTATTAAATCAATACCCACTTCTTCACGTATTAAATACAGAAACATTTTATGCTCCAAGACTTCCAACATTTATGTGTCCACCTTTTTATTCGACCTCGTTTGATTTCAAATTCCTCATACCTATTTCTAATATAAATTTTGAGGGTTCAATGAATTTCCTTGAATTATCAAACGGACATATCGCGATTTGTATGTGTGTAGTGCCTTCCTTTATTAGTTTTTATTCTATTAATACTCGAGAAACATGTGCTGAATGACAATTTGTCCATTTCATATTATGACATTCTTAAATGCAAAAGTCTCTATTGCTATTTATTACTTCCTTGTCATTCTAATTTTATAAGTCTGTCCTGTCTTTAAGTGTTTATGGAGATTTATTAGTTATTTCTATATTTATATTGGAAACGAATTAACTAATTCAACCGAATATCCTGACATTGGACTATGGGGAAAACTCCCCATGCTTATTTCAATTTAATCCTGAATATTAGTTGAGCATGGGTTCTGGTTTGTAACCAAGGCTCACACTAACTTATAATACTTAAAAGTATTTAATTTTAATTTTATCTGTTATATATTCGGGTATATTAAATGTTACATATATGTATTTATATAAAGAATGTGTTAAATTTTCTCAATAAAGCAAAGTTTGATAAAGCACGTAAAAGCAACTTTTAGTAACTGTTAGATTTTGGTTTGGTATTTTTATTGCTAACTTTTATTTTATCCTGACACTGACTGGACTGGAAAAAAGACTCTATTGAACGCTTGTTCGGTCACACAAGAGTCGGCCCTTACTTGGACCATTAAGCAAGGTTACTTTTCACCGCAGTTCATAAAAGATATATTTTGAACAACGACATTTCAGCTAGCAAATCCAGATGCAAACAATTTACATAATTATATTTATCAGATAAAATTTCAAAATATTTGATTAAACTTTGAACATTAATCTAAGCCATCTGTTTGTAAATCTACCGGGATCTTGTCCGGCGAGAACAGGCAAGAAACTCAACAAGATTTAGAACTGTTTAAAAATTATCCACAATGAATAATAAAACTATCAATGTCAACACAAATGAAGTGATAGTGGTTTTAACATTTTTAATCACAGAACATTCAATATCAAATCAATATCTTGCGTGTAACAATAACATATTCTATTTCTTACCATTATCAAAACAAGAAACACTACACGTTTAGTAAACTAAACTATGTGACCATTACATTTTATGTACTCCACCTTATATCCGTAGTATGTGCAGTGCTTAACAAATGGTGTTAGAAATCGTGTCAAAGACAAGTTAATTAGTAATCTGTGGACGAGCTATGGAGTCCCTCAAGGGACACCGATGCTACCTTTCTGAAGTAAAAAATTGTTAATGTTAGAAATTTGAGTATTTTAAAATTAAGATTGATGAATTAATTAATCATAGTAATTTTGAACTGTTATTATTAACTCGTTGTCAACATTAATACATTAGTTAAGACCGTCAGTGATATCTATATTGGTGATAAATTTAAAGTACTAGACCATATTTATCAATCTTGTTCGTAACCTAAAATAGCTAGTGCAATCTGTTTACCATTTGATAGACGACAGGCCACATGCCATATCCTCCAGTATATCACGACTTCCGCGACTTGCCGGTGATAACATAATGTTTCTATTGACGTATAAACTTGACTCCTTTGTGTAAGGACTATGATTAATAGGTGCTTATCTGTTAGAAATTACAAATAGAGGTCGGAGATAATGAGTCTTAATATAGTAATGCCTTAACCATTTCAAAAATATTCCATAAATTAGAGGAATTAGAAGATAGGTTTGCAGCAGCAGAGCGGTTAAGGATAAATATGTATAATGTTGCCTGTACTCTACTTTTCAATGTACAAAGATATTGTCATATAAAATATTTTCTTGAGACCACTTACGTCATACCTAGAGGTCTGAGGCTCAATTTAGAAAAAAGGTGATACTACCTCTTTTTCTAAGTTTGCCTAGCTACCACCATCATACCTTAAAACCCCGGTAACGCTGTAAACGCCATCTGCAGCCAGCAAGTCATTCAAAAATAAACCATCAAACCTTAGTCCGTTCCTTAGTGTTCCGGCAGTTTGAGGTAAGATAGACAGATTCCTCTATGCTTAAGGAATCCGGTGGTTATTCATATCCATCTTCGGCCTTATCTTCATCTATTGTCAGCTGAGATTAATGCATTATATTTACTGGGTATGGTAGTCATTAAAATAACGAATTTCGAAATTTCGTGGGTTATTTTGTTTCAACTCTTTCGGTTTTTAGGAGTGAAGCAAAGTAGCCAGTGTTATTATAGGGAACGAAAAGCCCAATGATATATTTTTGATTTCTTCTACTACGAAGGATAAGGGAACTAACGCTCATACAGCCAAGTGTTATCTAGTTTTTTCTTATGGCGGGATTCCAGAGTAATGTTTGCAATTTTATTGATAGCTTTCGAGAAAATTAAATTTTAATGATTTCGGTAATAAGATATGTTAAAGAAAACGATCGATCGGCTTTTATGAAATGATATCAAAATGTACAGCACGTCACACCAATGCCTTGTCATAATAACAGTGCTTCTGAGGCATCTTGAGTGTCATACTTATCATAATCCAGATCGTAAAATCCGTAATATTAGTCCGGTTTTTATGAATTGACAATTCTAACGATAATTAGGTTCTTACCCGTAAATGAACGCATTAACCTCTAACGTACTTCAAGACATCCAATAATCTAAACCTTTTAGGCAACAGTCCACATTAGGACAGCCTCAAATGGGTCCGATTGCCCCAAAAAGGTTGGTAATGGGTCACGGCTTAACTGTTATGTCACACACGACGTCGAAGGGCTCACGCACATCGCTTACATGCCAAAGCGTGGGTACTCAGTATTGGTGTACAACCTGATTGCGTGGTTAGAATATCATACATGTTCAATTAAAATGTTTCATTTGTGTCAAATGATATTATAGGATAGGTATTAAATTTAAAAATGGATGCAGGTGAAGTTATTTTCTTATGGTAGTATTGTTTGACCCTTTTGTAGGCTTAATGTCAGTGCCTTTAATAGTTTCTGCATGATCCCATGTTAAAATGTTAATGTTATGTTCCGTAAATATTTACAGAACAAGTAAGGTTCGAAATACGATCAGTAAAATAAAGACCATGGTGAGTTGGACAATGATGGAGTTTCCTCCTAAGTATTTATATGTTGCGCGTACTTTTATACTTACATTTTTGATAGTTTGGGATGGTAACAGAATTAAAAGATTGCTCAAGGTCATTGGGAATATTTTTAGCTTATTATTTACTGAACCATTGCTGCGTGAGGTTGAAGTGATTATTTTAATGTAGACGAACTCGTTTGGCATGCTTTGAGACATGGTCAATTTTTGTGGCTTCTGATTACTGTTAATATTACACCATCCAACGGCACGTGGCTAAATGTGCACCGGCCTTAAAGGGACGCTGCTTGACAATACGTCACGTCATAGAACTTCGTCAAAGCGACCGACACGGTCACGTCATGCAGTGATTTCTCGGTTACATTCCATTCATGTTTAAGTATTTACTTATTTACTTGTACTGTTAAGTAGTTTTGGACGCATTTTATGACAAATCTCTTAGGTATATTATTTATGATAAGCAGATTAAGAATAAAAGTGTCATAAGTCACTTAAAGCACTTTTTTAGGATCATAACCACCATCTCGGAGCGACGGCCATATAGAATTAGGTGTGGTGTTATTTTATCGCTTGCTACTCTTCAAGCCCTTTCATTGGATACCTATTATATTAACACATTGTTTTGTCAGAAAAATTTCGACTCAATCAAGGTTTTCAAATTTTAACGGACAACTTTCTTTCATCGGAACAGTGCAAGTTAAATAAAAGCTTGTAATAAAATCAAAGCCGTGATTTACTCTGCATCCAACCAAATCTGACCCCAAGCGACACCTAATTCAATGGACCAATGGAGGACCATTGTCTCAACTCACATGAGTGCGGTATTATCTTCGATTACGCGGCGACAATAAACATGAGCTACGGCACTACGATTCGGAACACCATTCCCGACACACTCCAAACAAATATCAACTCTGTTACAAGAAACAAGATTCTACAATGGTAGAGCCAATAACAAACGTGAAGGGTCATTTTTCTTTTCAAATCTTGGCATGAGCGCAATAAATTTCAATTAAAGCTGTCAACAGAGTTTATGATTTTGTCTTATGGAAGAGATTTGGCTAGGATCAGCTACTTACAATGGCTTTGTTTTGATAGATAAAATGTTGAGTTAATAACAACACCTATTTAGTTAATCTAATGGTTTAATAAATCTGGTTTTCACCTCATGCCGTCGTTATGTACTTTTTTGATAAAAATAACATAGCCTCTGTTTTAAGCAAACATTTAATAATTTTGTACAGTAGTTTGCGTGAAGTACCCGTGATGGTCCTGACTCCGAAGATCAACTTTGATTTTTAGTGGGTATCAGCAGCAGCTTCTACACTGCCGGCTGTACCCCACACTACCCGAGCGTGCATTTTACTATCGAAAAAAAGATTCAAGAATTGTGTGTTTATTTGATTTTATTAGCTATGAAGTTAGAAATCTAAGCGTGGGCTTAACCTGGAGAAAAATGCCAGTAATAAAACCGACTTCAACACGAAAATGGCATAAAATAATTCAAGAAGTTTCCAATTTAAAATATTATTTTGGTTTCACTTCTTATTGTTTATGGAAATTTATTAGCATTAACTCCAAAAAATAGCTTCAATTGGAAAACTTATTACCTTATAAAAACTTAAAACTTATTAACTTATTACCTTATTACTTATTATTACCTTGATTTATTTTTGCCTTTTTAGTATTTTAAACTCGGTTCTTAGTTTTGTTTAAAATTCTATTCACAATTAAGTGTTAAGTTTCTAAGGTCAAGGTTAGATGGGTGACCGTCAGTATTGTCGACTTGCCTGTTTGTTGAATGTTATAAATACTGGAATAGCTTTAGAAAAAAACCTTAAATTAACAGGCCTATAAAATTTGAAGGCTGTCTTCGATTCCACCATAAGATTCTGACTTGGTGACAATGAGAATCTCACGAGTAAAATTTTTCCTTTTCTTCTTTTTCTTCGCTATCATGTAATAGAACTTGTAACAACAGGTTACACATTCGTGGTAATATCGGAGCACTGTGATGCAGGACAGCCCGTTCTTGATTCTTCGCCATCCCCATTGCTTTACATTATGGAAAAAAAGCAACTTTATTTAAAGTTCATAAAGTCTATGTTATATATGTCTACCTTAGTGATATGAATTATTTACCACCTTATAGGCTTTACTTATCACCCTATAAAAAACATTCGTTACCTATATTATTATCTCATTTAAATGTAAATCATTTTAAACGGACGTCGTGTGATAAATAAGCAACACCTTACAAAATATTATAAATTCCATTGTAAAATACTCTTTGAAATATTTTAATAAGATTCAATATCAAGTGCAAGTGTTACTTTTAAAGCGTCGTTATTTATTGTCCATTTGCGTATGCGCAGCCGATGCATAAAATTGCCATAAACAACACTATGAGCTTTGTTGAGAAGTACGCTTTATTATTACCGACATAATGTATTTATATATATTGCACATTGATAATTTATTATAAAATTATTCACTACATTTAGTTACCCAGAAACTAAAAACATTTCATCGATTAAGTAACGTTAATCCTTAATCTATACATGTCTTCAAAACACTAAAAATGCGAAAGTAATTAAATGTAAGAACTTATCCAATTTAAAAGTATTTTTAATTAGAGTCGAAGCCTCACTTTGAATTGTTTCTGGAAACAATTTAGCACCGACTAAAAAATTTAATTTGCCTTTCTTTGTGTTTTGGGTTTTAACTAAAAGTTTTGTTCACAGTTTTGAGTGTTACGTTTCTAAGGTCAAAGTTGGATGGGTGACCGTCAGTTATATCGAATTGGCTATCTATTCGTCTTTGGTTAACACTCTGACCTATAATATTTGAAGGTTACCCTCTATTTCACTAGGATCCCATCATCAGGTCGTGACTTAGAACCACCTCAAGAGTATACTCAATAGAATAAAAAAATAATTTTTAGAATTGTTTCTCAATTGTCAGCGTATTTGCGTAACCATCATACATAAGTCAAATTGAGAAACTCGTCATTTTTTGAAATACGTTAAAATTTATTAGTATTCTTCTTCTAACGGCGCTTAGCACTTTCTATCGTCACTTACACATTGTACCCACTTTTACACATCAAGAGTCATATAGTACGAGAATCTAGTAGAAAATTACTTTTTTAGTAATATTTTTAAATGGCAACAATTGCTAATCGAAAAAATGAATCACTTAAATCGGAGAAATCTCGGCGTAATTGGTAAACCAAGAGAGCCTCTTTTTTGAAGTCGGTTGGCTGTGTAGTGATAGAGATCATTATTTTAATTTTAATATTATGATAAAATAGTAGAAATATATTTTTCTAATTCTACTCACGGGGAATTAATAATTTTGTCGTACGTTCAGAAATCGTTCCCGCTTCCTTGAACGTGGAGTGCATTTATTGATTCGCCGTCTCTGTCTAGCCAACTCAACTGGGGTAAGTGCAAGTGGGACGGGAGCCACTTCTTATTGTAGTCAATCATCTATATTCGTGGTGGTTAGTAATATTATCGAAACTTCCGTCTGTTAAGTCGTTGACTCGAGGCTTTACTGAGAAAAGTTAAATGATGTCTGTCTTAAACTTAAAATATATTCATCTACGTCCGTCTGGCCTAGTAGTTAGTATATTAAACCACTGGACCCGTGTTCGAATACCAGCAGGGGTTTGTATGTTAAGTACGAACGATGTTTATGAATCATGGACGTTTTAATATTTGATTAAATTTACAGTCATATAAATATAAATATAAACTTCTTGGTTGACTAGTACCTATAACACAATTGGACCATAACCAAAATAAATTTCTTTCATGAATACAAAACAATCGGTTCCTCTTGCAGACATAAATAAAAAGACAGTGTGACACTTCTTTATTAAAAAAAAAAGACAAGCAAATTGGTTCGAAGGAGTATTTTATTACTCTGTAGTTGTCGCCAGTTTATCCCAAGTGTCTAATAGTACACAGCAAATTTGTGAAAAGATCTTTTCCGTTTTGAGTGTTTCGGAAAATCAGATCATCGATGACAATGGGTTGACTTAAATAGTTAATTTGTTGTATCTGGATTACTTCATAAAATTAAATAAATCAGACCTTTAACTCATTATATACAACTGTATTAACGGTATTACGATGGCTTCAAAATGCTATCTTTAAATAGGGAAAGATTTTTTATTTATTTAACAATTTGTGTACACACAAAGATAATTAAAAGGATACAACAGAATATTAGAGAATTGTACAAAGGTACTGCTTAATTAAAATAAGAAATCTCAAATCTCTCTCTAAGATTTTTTAATAACAGACGTTGCTTAGTGACTAAACTGTGGCAGTTCTATCCCTTTTTGTTGATAATATATTGAAATCGATTGTAAATTTTGTTAAGGCCCGTAACGATCGATTTCAATGTGTTTTGTGCTAAATATTTTAATTTTTTTATGATTATTGTAGAAATGTTGATTGTCCAATATGTAGGACACGTACGACTGGTGTCTGTTCGTCTGTCTGGCGACAAGTGCTTCAGACAAAGCGATCACTCTTGTTGTTTTACAATGTTCTACTTAAGTGGTACAAGTAGCATATAGACGACTATGGAGCTGAACACTTGTTATAATGTTATGATAATAAACTTAATAACTGAATTTATATCAAATAAATTTTGGATGTTATCTTTACTTTTGGTGTTTTACCATTAAAATATTGTTATCGATGCCCTCAGTCGATAATGGCTCCGCGACGAAAGACAGTAGAATAATTAATTCATTAATATTGTCTGCAACAAGCACTTTGTTTAAGTCCAGGTTAGGTAAATCGATTACGATTTGTTTTGTTTGGAGTTTTTAAAATTATAAGGTGTTACTATCTGTGTCGATTTATTTATCAATTTTCGATGTTATTATATAAATAAGTCATGTTATTTTTACTGTGGTTAATATGCAAATTTATATCGATCGCCTTTTTGTACTTTAAAATATTGTTGCTTTGAAAAATAATAATATGAGTTTATTCTAATAAAAATATCACAATGATTGTAATAATGGTGATTGCATTTAGTATAACGAGAATTATCTGAACATCTAGATCATTTATTTTATCTCTTTAAGCATTTGTAACAAGCACTAGCCTTTGCCAATACTCCCGAGTAATATAATATTTTTTCTTTGCAGGTAAGCAAAATCACATTGCAAAACTCATTTCCATGACAGTAATTGACGTTTCAACAAAATGTTGACGTAATACCATGCTTTAGGTGGTAGGTAAGTATTTTTTTTTATAAACAGCAAGTTATTGTATATGTTTTTAATTATTTAATGAAATGGTTCTGATAAAATAGGATTGAATTTTTCAAATTGAAAATGTAAATGTTTAATATTTTATAAGCAACTCTACTCTACTTCTGTTACTACCAAGACAGTAGTCCCCTAATCTAAAAACTGGGAGTTGCTTGTATTGTGCGCCTGCGCAACGACATAACAACAGTATCCTGTGTTGTTACGTTTTATGATTTCCATAGACAGTGGTCTTTTGAAAATCAGTACTTATTGCAATGTTATTAAGGTTAAAGAACAAAATTGTAATGCTTACTGTTCATACAGATGATTTAACGTGTATTTATGTTAAAGATTCTTGTAGAAAACAATTAGTTGCAGAAATGGCTCAATTAATTTAATGAGAACTGCTTTAAAGGGAATGTAATGTGGATATCTATTTATATTACGCTGACACACTCGTGCGCATAACATTACGTACTAATAACAATGATATGAATAACTAAAATAATTTTGATACTTTTATAAAGAAAAAAAAATCCAAATATCAAATACATTAGGTGTGTGAATGCCATTAGGATATGTTGAAAGTTTAAGGTCTCTCCGGCATACTCTATAGTATGCCAGAAATTTAAGGTATAGAGCAGCCGTTCCCAATAGATAAATCCTGCAGAAACAGGAGGAAAGTATTACCAACATTACATGAAAAACTATTGCATTGCCAGTATTGTTAACAAAATAAAAAATATTCTAGCAACAAAATATATCATAACCAGACTAGACAAAGACAAAGAAGCCTATCCAAAATAGAAAGGACACCCAGTAAGGGCCGCAGAACGTGCCCAAACTGTCGATCCTATATCGACAGTTTGACGTACCGTTAATACTGGTGCTTGCTGCATCGTTAATTGACAGATATAATTAGTTTGTGTTATACGGAATGCAGGAAGTAACTTCTTAACAAGATCAGGACGAAAAAGGGTACCTTTGATTGGTTATGAAGCTATAAATGTAACTATAGCTTGTTGTATATTTTATTAGCTACCAATATATTAAACAAATTGATGCGTAATTTTTATATGACTTTACAAATATTTAAAAGCTGAGGAATTTCTTGCGTCGCCTCTCATCCAAAGCTAATTTCTCGAAGCAGTATTTGAATCCACTTAAATAAAGAGATTTTTGATTTTTTGATTGTTTATAGAGTATACTGAAGGACATACAAATACTCGGGTAGCAGTTTTTAGTTCTTAAGGATCCAACCTCTAGTATAACACTTTTGCGTTCGCTCTTAAGATGACTTTATTCACTTACATTTGATCTTTATTTATTGCGTTGAATGAACAGTTAATTTTAGAAGTAATATAAATGAACAGACTAGCATATCTTTTCAATTTTAACTGACATTTTTATGTACCTTAACAATTAGTTACTTAGAATTCTAAACAGAAGACGACACGCTCACTATAATTAACCCACAGCTTACTAAAACGCAATTGTACATTGTAATTTTTTATTTTGATTTCAAGAGTTTGAGACATATTTCACTATAATGTATTGAAGTATTGCTGGTATGAATATGGCACTGGTATTTAATAAAATACACACGCACATCAAAGTTGGTTGTATATAAATGAAACAGATATCGGAATACAATACAGAGAAATACGACAGAGTCGCCGTAGAACACCGACTTCACTGTCACAAATCACCTTAATTACCATGCAAAGAACTTCGATCCTAGGGCTAGTAACCCTGGTAAAAAAATGTAAATTAAACTTATCCTGATAATATATAATAAATATAAAATATCCTATCCCAAGCTATCCTAAAATATTGTTTAATAAATTGGGAATTCTATCCCACAACCTCGTACATATTGAGATCAGCATTTATACTGATATCGATGAACAGACTTAGCGGGGTTTTAAATGAAAAGGTTAGATAGTATAGTTAGGTTGGTATCTTCAAAATAGGCATAAGTAGTTCGTTTATGTTTTTGTCACCTCATTAGCCGAACGCTGTTGGTGAAACTTTTTTTAAATGTCTACAAGTAATGTGATTAGAGATTTTTATAGTAACATAAGGGATCAGTTATGGCTGTTGTAAAATCATATAAATTCATGATTGCTACTAAAGAGTTTAGAGGACACTGGTACACCCAAAACCACTCATAAATCCGAAACCTGAAGAATAAACAGACTTAGCTTTCAAAATTATACTCAAATAAATAACCGATAGATGCCTATTAATCTTTGAAAGCCCTATCACTATTATTCCGTAAAGTTCGCGATTAACACGAACCGATCATGTCGAACACCTCGAAACGCCACAACAGAATGCTAATATCATGTTGTTCGACACGAATGTTGTCGTTTGTTGACAAAGTGTTATACTGTATACTATCGAAGTGGACTATCACAATTCGGCAGTTCATTGTGAAGGCTAGTTGAATACGAAATGGGTGAAAGGCAAGAGATTGCATTGCGATAAAAATGAAATGGTGTCTGAAATATTTAAAAGGAATAAGGGCAAATACAAGAAACGAACGCTTGATAAATAAATAAAAAATTCTTTAGGTAAGATATTGCATCTTCTTTAGCTGTGCAATGTTTTAATACAATCATTTATAATCAATACACCTTTATTTCTTCTTAATTTCACACCTCAGACCCAAGATCTTATCACTGCTGGTGTGCGCAGGCGCATACGTCTCAATCGCACGCCACATCCATATTATATTGGAATTTTGACTATACACTGCGCCGTGTGAATAAAAAACTATATAAGAAGACTGTCTATCGAACACAATGTACTACTGACAAATCTTTTGAATTTCAAAATTCTAAGAACAAACCTCTGTTAAAAAATTACCGAAGCCCGTAAACAGTGTACGAGGGTTGAATCAATTATAGCAAAGCCTTTTGTTCTTCGACATTTCGTGATGATGGAGGATACATAAATGTTTTCGTGTTCCTCGTTCGAGACATAGTAGCTATTGTCCTAGAGGTTGCACAATCTGGATGCAGAATGAAATTTTCATGAGAATCTGAATATAATACTAAAGTGAGCGTGGGGACAATATTTCTTTAATTGAATACTTGGGAGCTAGTTAGAGCTAGATTTAATTTTCTTTTCTGTTTCTTTTGGAGTTGATTTTGTAGGTAAAGCGAAGTAGAATATAAATTAGGATCCGTTAAACTACGATCAAACCACAGTTCATTACTGTACTGATATTTGTTGTGAACAAGTCTGTAAAAGCGTTAATTTAGAGTATAGTCTATGATTCATTTTTTAATTACTTCTTTTCTACTTTCATTCAGACATAGCTTCTAATGTCTTTTATAAATAAGGATATCTAGAAAATCTCTTCAAAACAGGTCAAGCACTGACTTTAACTAGAAAATTGCTCGCGTGGTCCCGTAGCTGCCCGCGGGATAGTTAACCAATCTACGCGTGCCCCACATCTGACCCTCGAGGACTTTTGTTATAAAAATACTACGTCTCAATGAATCTTTTTGACTTAGCATTGGATGTAGATCTACAAAAGAACAAAACATCTCACAGGACAAAAGTATTTTCAGTGAGTGATAAAAAACTGGGTAACAGAAAGCTATTATTAGAATAACATGGTTTTGCTTAATTTTCAGTGGAATCGAAACCGTTTCAAAACGAAATGCCGTTGGGGAACTCTGCAAAATTTTGACCATTCTTACATTAATCGAGGGCTTGACGCGACGAATTGGCATGAAGAGGATAATATAAAATATACAAAAACTATAACCACGTTCAGTTTCTATTTAATATCGAATCTACGTTTAGTTTTCAAAATGACTAAACCTTTTTAAGAAGATTTGATGATGCAAGCGAGGCCGTAGATTTTATTTATTATAGATTTATTTTTTTGATAGTAGCCACTTGTAAGTACCATAAACTATACTACTCGATAAGGTCAAACATAATATCATGATACAACTACGTCTAACCTGCCTGAGATTGCAATTGGGACTCCAAATGAACTTCACTCACCAATCGATTCAGTAGTTGCCCTATATACAATGCCCCTATTGTTTACCACAGTTTGTTATGACCCGTTTCTCGGTTAGAATGGAAGTCTGTAAAATTTAATTTTGTAAACGTTGAAGATGATTGAGATTAGTGAACTGTTTGTCTGGAAAGTAGCTAAGAAAATCTATAAACTGTTCTTGTTCTTAGCCTAATAAACGTAAGCACTCGAAACATTATCAAATGTTTCAATATAATCATATAAATTATAAAGGACTTCACTAAAGAGAAATTATATTTCGTTCTTTGTCTTTATGTTGCTGGCTCGTCACTTTCTAGTTTATAGTTGCATTCAAAGTTGTCATTAGCTCATTGAAGTTTGGTTAAATTGAACTCTCCAGAATGAGTTCTGGAAAAATATGTAGTTGAAATAAGACTTCATTGTTCAGTGTTCTTCGGGTAACTTACCTATTCATCTAATACAAATTGGGTTCTTTTGAGACTATCTTTTATTTGTTATTGTTTACCAATTCCCAAAAATTTACACAAACTAAACCATTAACTTCGTTAAGTGAATTAAAAACAAAATCAACACCCGTTACACAACTTTCAAAGCTCGTCTGGAGTAAATTAAAGCAATGTATATTCGTCGCACGTTATTTCTGTACAGTCTACTGTTTCTGTCCATCTTTCATTTTAATGGTTGCGTTCTGGTCTGTCTACTGTAACAGCTCGTGTAGAAAATTTTTCTTTATTAATTGAATAGTGACACGTTGAAAATTTTGATATCAGCATGACTAATATTGAAACCACTGAGTTTTTAAAGTCAAAGTCAAAGTCAAAATATCTTTATTTAAATAGAATCTTTTACTAAGTTCTTTTAAATCGTCATAACAGGGAATATGTAGGAGAAAAAAATTTAATTAAAGGTAAAAGTGATAACTTAAAATGGGTATTTACAAATTGTCCCAGTTATAGAATTTAATTATGTATTAAATAAATTATTTTAAAATTAAAACTAAACAAATATGCATATTCCCAATTAACCCTACTACCGCTTCGACGAATTATTAGCTGCAGAGAAGAAGCGGCGTAAAAAACTCTCAGCCTTTAGTATTTATAATGACATTTACAAATTACCTATGTCATTATGTATTAGTATTACAAACAATTGAAGAATAAATTCTAAGTACTACTGAAGTATTTCTTCTTGATAGCAATGGCAAGAGCTTATTGGCTTAGTGCCTCGAAGCCTCGGCTTTCGATCACAAGAACAAAGCAAACATCGCCAAAAATTTATTACATCAAGCTTTTCCGTGCTTTTGACTGTACATTATATTTATATTTTAAAATACTTTTTGATTTTAGAAACATTTAAATTAAATTATTTTTGCATGTTTGTTTGTAAGTCCGTTTATATTTTTTTCTGATCATTATTATTAAATTAAATTAAGATGATTATTTTTAAACCAATAATTTCCTTGATTTTTAAGAACCATCAATCGTACCCGAAGTAGTTTTAAGACTGAGTTGAGAAAATACGAATACATTATGAATTAAATTTAGTATTGATAAAATTGTATCTGTATGCTTTAATGGTGCGTATCTTTGTAAATTAAGAAAACATTAATAGTAGTTGTAGTTATTTATCAATAGTTGAGAACTAAGTAAGTTGACCAAAGTAGGTAAATAACTAAACTAAATAACGTTACTAGTGAATTTATAAAACTAATAGAATATTAAGAGCAACCTCTTAGGCTAATTTAATAATCTTATATTATAAGATTCAGCTTAAAAATTTAATGCACATATTTCATTTAATAAATGAAATAAACAGTATAGATTACAAAAAAAAATTAAATTACTTTCTTCTTCTTTTTTCTTCATTCCAAACAAAATCTCTGGAATATGAAGTAAATATGAAAAATGTGACCATAAAATATATTCATCTTGTTTTTATAATTGCGGAATATAATTATACTAATGATAACATAATGTGACACAAACCACAAGGATAATTATAAATAAATTATAGAAATTAGTTAATTTATTAATTTATTTATTCAGTTTATTTATGAATCGAGAAGAATGTATTCTAATACATTTTGGTTTTTATATGACGAATATGTCAATAAATGTATATATAACTTTATAGTTTATTACACTTTCGGTTATTAAGAGACAAGAGCAGTGAAACAGAATGAAACTTTTAATGATCCAGAGGGAGAGTTACATCGTGGAAGTGATTAAATGAGCCAAGTACGAAGTACGGCACTAAATTTTCATTTGACCAAATTTTGATCCGCGAAGTATTCTAATGAAGCTGAGATCTTAACTAAATCTAGAAGTATATGAATGAGTATTTCCATTAAAAAAATCAGTCATTTATGACGTAAGCATCTATTTAACGGTACCGCACACCCGCATCAACAGACGCCAGATTACGGTGCTGGGTACCGCAATCACAACAGGCGGGCTATTTATTTGCCAACTTCAAACTGATATCAAAGGAGCTGCGCCCGTCATCTATGACGTGATTATCCAGGGCTGCTAATAACAGGCCGTTAGGATTTTGGTATTTTAAAAACAAGCCCCTTAATTTATTGGTGCAAGCATATAAATAGTTCTACGAGTTTCATATCCAAGAAAATAAAGAATAAAAATAAAAGGTATTATAGGAAATTTTGCTTCCAAAACAACTCAACGTCAATAAGCGACGCCACTTACTTCCAGATACGTATCATCTCCAGTATAATCAGATTTAGACTGATCAGTATAAGTGCTGAGAGTATTTGTAATTTCTAGTTGAACTCTTTAATTTAAATTCGAAAATAGCATTCTAATAGAAATACACGTCTGATCGTGAAGCAAATCAATCGTAAATTTTCCGTAGTGGCCAACCCTATCTTCATTATACTAATCGAGGCACTTGTTCTCTGTGCACTAAATCATGAGCAGCTGAGCCTCAAGGTCAGGAAATCCGACATCTAAATATAGAATCATTCGAGTTCTAAACTCGACGATGCGATAATTTTTTCTGGCATTATTATTCGGAATTCAAAATTTAATTTGAAAATTGGCATGTACTTATACTGTTGTCTATAGAGCTGGACGTTGAGTTCCACTTAAAGGACTATCTATCTCATGACTGAAGTAACTGGTGATTTTGTAATAGCAAATAAACCAAAGAAATCCAAATTTAGCAAACAATTTAAGGCAATGTTGATTAAATACTCAAAAAACTAGAAAATACTACAATGAATGTAGGTTACGGTAAGTGGGCACAGGTAACTCTTCTTCTACGCACTCTTCATCTATGGTTATGTTTCGTTCTGTCATAAAAATTAGCAACCCTAGATGCTAATATTTTTACTTATTAATCTACCCATTTGCCTATTGTTAAGACTGAATCGCGACTAGGATCACCTTCTCGACCCCATCTAATGACTCAGCCATTAGTTAAACAATTTGATATATAATGTTTTGGTTTGTTCGAGTGCTATTTCAATGCCGTACAGTTCTCAATGCTGTCAGTTTTATATATAGAAATCTTGGGAAATTGGGAAATACACATGAGCGTTGTAAAATGTTCCTGAACATAATTGAATATTGCTAGATTGGTCACTGTTCCTCGAAAAGTAATTTGGAGTTTTACTCGTTTTACCCAATGCATAGATTTAATTGATATAAATGCATCTTGTCTCTATAAAGGGCCAGGATTATTCCCGGAGCACTTCAACCTAATGGGATCTTTTGTACTTGATAAAAATGTAACTCCACTCCACGATCACATTGTTTTATGACAACACAGTCGCAATGATCCAACGGATAAACAGACATGGATTACACGTAGTAAAATCTAGCAGTATACAGTAGCAATAAATATTTTGGAGATCATTTGATAAGAACTATCATCAAAACACCAATTATGATAAAAATGATGAACAAGAACTGTGACGCAAAACGAAACAGGGATAACGTTTATGCGCAGACTATTTGGTTTGATTTCATATGAAAATTCCCTCTTTTTGATAAATAACAGAAGAAAGTTGAAAGTTTTATGACATCAGTTTTATTTTGTCCCTGAAATTATCGTAGCAGGTTTTAAAAATCATTTAAATTAATGATTTTAATATCACAAGCTTTACGATCATATCTTACAGTCTTCTATTCTAAGAATCACGTCTATAAATGGCCCAATTGCAAATTTAACTAGAAACGGTGATTGTATAATTTGGATCTGATCTCAGTTGTTCATAGGGTTGCCTAGGCTAAAACTAAGGTGCAAGCTCAAACAAATCATAGATTCCTAAATATGATTACATGAGAGATGGTGCTGTTACACATCATTTGGAGCAGCCACTGGGACATCGAAGATGTATATTTGATTATATATATGCACTAACTAGCCTAATGATTAAGGCAAACATAACACCAATGATACTGGTGATAATACAAATATAGTAAACTGCAAAGAATAAATGAAAGGATTCCCAGGTTACGAGATGCTCTAAATGCAACTGTCGGAAAGTATTCAAATTACGAAATCCCTATGCCTGTCATTTGATTTTAAGCAATATCAAAGGGAAATAGAGCGAGACTATTTGAACCGTAAACGTGAATAAGGATGGTGTTGCCATTTAATGTAGGCCACGAGTGCACACTTGGTTATTTCATGTTTTAATCGAGCGTATGCGAGTTAACCCTAGTCCAGCCACGTTTTGTTTACAACAAGGTGCCGAGTGAGGCAAAACGCGAACGTCCGTTTGTTTGTGGCGAAATATATTTAGGTATACACAAGGTGAAGTGGGCGTTGTAAAGTTAAGTTACCGCTAGCCGTCATCTTACTACGCCAGTAAGTCTACCTCATGTGCAGGTACATCATTCAATGCATCTTTGTCCCTCCACAAATATTTTTAGTCAGCATTTATGTTTTCTATTTCAGACGATCAATCAAAAAGCCTGTGGTTAAATCCACTAACCATGAAAAAAGAGACAAATCCAATTGAGCACAAGATTGCTAGTTGCAGAAGACTGTTACGTATTTGTTCGTCTTCCCCGATCATAATGTGTATAGTTATCCCATTGTCTATCAGCTTGTTCATCATGAAGGCACAATGAGCACCTCATAAAAAGATTTCATTCAAACAAAGAAGACGTGTAGACAGTGAATGAACGTGTGCTCCTGAGTAGAAAATAGAGAGAGTATGGTCAAAAAGCTCTTCAGAACACTCTCCATGGTAAAGCCGATAATATGCACTAAGCAATGCTATGTCGCGACGCAATTTCAGAGTCACTAGGCATCGCGCAGAGCATCGCTGCAATCTATCCATATCATCGAGATGGAGGAGGTGCAGAACGGAGCCATCCCAAAGATGCGAGCAATATTCCATTCACTGGATCTAGGTTTTGTACAACAGCCATAACTGGTCAGACGTGAAATACCAACGCACTTTGTTCAACATTTCCACTATTAACTTCTAACAATTATAACTATGAATTTCACTCTAACTTTTAAAAAATTTCAGCGATCAAACAAGCTGTTGTGTCAAGTTTCAGTATCAGAACTGTTTACCATCAGGCTTATTGCTTTTATAAGTATATTATAAATCAGTAATTCCTCGTAATTGCAGCTTTGTTAATCAACTTGAAATGTTAACGCCTTCCCAGTTTCTACCTCGACAAATTACCCCTGATTTACACCCTGCAAACAAGATAAACATATAAATTAACATGTTTTCTTATTCTTGTTGTCATTAGGTACATTTTAGTCTGATATTAAGGGTTTGAAGACAGATTTGCGAGTAGAGGTTAGGGATCATAGTGTAATGTTACAGTTGAATTATTTATTTGTTTAATGCTCGTTTTGTAACTTCCGTGTGATAACTCCAGTAAATATTTGGTAAAGAGAAGTAACCGATGCTACAGATTTTATGAAATAAGTAATAGATTGATGAATAAAGAAATGTGAAAACATAATTCCCAAGAACCCAACGAGGTTCAATTTAATTCAATTTTACGGAGGTTTGAACCTATTTGCACCTTATATTTCGCTGAATTTCAAAGTTAGGGTCGATAATAATTAGCAAAATCTAGTTTCATCGAAATCCAAAATATTCATTTAATTTCGATAGCTTATTTAACATAAATACTGAGTCATTGTTATTGAAGTATGATTTTAAATATCGTCAAGTTCATGGTAGTGGAAATCCGCGTAAGCCAATTGCTTAAATTAGCATAAAAATCTTTAAAATAATAAACATATATAATTAAACCGCTCTTGTTCGTGTTAAACGCTTAATTCTCGCTTATGTCTCTCGATTTGGCACTTCACTTATGGTAGATTCGCGTATTTGCACTATCCACCACAATATAAATTTCATTTCGTTTGATAAGAAAACTTTTTACACTAATCTACAAATGAATGTATAACAGTGCTGTTTGTAGCACTGTTATTTCATGTTATCGATATATTGAGGAACGGCACCTTGGAAGCGCGTTGTATAAATAAAACAGAGTAATGCGAATTAAATTGGATCTATTAATAAACCATGCTCGGTAATTTGTAATGTTCCTAGTATCGCTGTTGAGTTTACAGAATTTTATTTCGATGAATCCCGAGTACGAAACAGGCTTACAATGTTTATTTAAATACTAAGTCATTAAGTCTTGCAAATAGAGTTGGGTTTGGTTTGTATTATTTATTATTTTAAATAGTTGCGACAATTTGACTTTAACAACCTACTTTGGGTAGTGCCAGGGCATTGACCTCAACTGCTTGTTTGTTTTATTATTAATGAAAATATTTAGTTTTATCATATTGTCATTTATGGTATATGTTTTACATACATACAAATTATTATATTGAATTTCTCATGCGTCGGCGGCGAAAGGAAACCGTATTTTGAAAAAGCAGTTCATTTAATTTATGTTAAGAAACTGGACAGAAATTACTTCAAAACCATTTTAGTTGGTTTTGACAAAAATCACTAGTATTATTGGCTGTCAATATATCAGAATAATGTAAATTATCGCTTAGAAAGTTATAACATTGAAGAGTGTATTATACATATAAACAATAAGTTTACAATACAATAATCAATTACTATCAATATCGACCACAATGACGAGCGTATGTTTGTCATTCGATGCACGCAAATAGCCGTTATGGCTGGTAGCTGCCCAATCGTGCTCCTGCGCTTGCGCATACCCAGTGATGTGTGAATTGGGGTCGATGTCTATCGGTGTTTTGCCAAATATAGTATTCTGCTGTTTGTTTTTATTCGATGCATTTCGGTCTGTTAATTATAATAAAATTAATAATTACTACTTACTATGAATAAGGTAGTAATGAGAGTAATTTTATTATAATAAAAATAATAACTATTGGATACACCGACACTACATCAATTAATGATATTTTGAAATTGATATTTCAACAAAAATAAATTCTTATACGTATTACATTTAAAAAGGTTTTACCACACAGCTGTAAATAATACTTTAAGGCAAATAGTGGCATAACTTCTCAACATCGTAAGTAATTTGTCTCCAACTCTTATAACTGTTATTATCAACACGCCAATAGCCATATACACTACATGTTACAAATAGTTTTACTTAAACAGTCAACTTCGGAAAGATGTAAACATGTCCTTTTGCTTTGATACATTATAAATTAATTATAACTTTTTTCTTATGTCGGTACTAAAAGGAAGGTAGATAAAACGTTAAACAGGTTTTTTTCAAAACTTTTATTTTATTATCAATAAAATACAAACGACGATAAAAAAGATTAAAAAATATCTCGTTAAATATCTCTTTAATTAAACTAAGTGAAATCTATTTATATTGTACATAAGGGACCTATGTGAAATTTTGAAAAAAGGTTTAAACCAACTAAAAACAGATTTCAAAACAGTTATTCAATTTAAGCAGTTATGCAATTTAAAAATATTTTAGGAGTCGGAGTTTATTTTCATAAGTTTATGGAAAATAACTTAGCACCAACTCCAAAAAATAATTTTAAATTTGTTGCCTATAAAGTATTTTGAAGTAAATTTTTAGCTTAATCTAAAACTTTTTTCACAATTTTAGGTAGGATGTCTACTTGTAGTTTGTTAAAAATCTCGAATAGTCACCTATAAAATTTGAATTTCCCAGGAAGCCCATTAACATATCCAGACTAGATGAAAATGGGACAACGTCAGGAGTAAACTCTATCGAATAGAAAAATAATTTTAAAAATCACACACAATACACAGAAAAATTGGTGAAAATATATATACAGAACATAGAACTTCGTTTTTGAAGTCAGTTAAAAATCATAAATCTTTTCCATCCTGTGTTGAACAATAGATGTATGTAAGTTAAATATCGACACATCATATCCGCAAGTTTATCCCGTCCCTATCCCGCCTGTCTACTTATCGGAGATTTACAAGTCGTGCCACAATGGACCTTTAGCTAGGGGTGTCCATTATGCGCGAGGTCAGGGAATAATAGCGATTTAATACATCGATATTCCGTTAATAACATATTAGCATCCGAATGGGCTATTGAAAATATATTCAATAGATTTATGTGGGAGTACTTGAGATCGTTTATAGATGTTAAATATTTTTTGGAATGAGGGCGCTTTACTGTTGTACAAAAATTTATTAAATTATTATTTATTTACATAACAATGTTATAGAGAACTTACATAAAACCGTTGACTACCAATTCACTACTTTTATTGAAGTTTCTCAGATTATGTATTTTTTTTTTAAGATTTGAATTTAATATTAGATTTTGGATTCGTTCTCTCAATACTTATGGTAAATAACCGAACAAATGTCATTTTATTTCTATAAATAGACGTTTTAGTTAGCTTTTTCCTGCCTTTCGTGCGAAAATATCAAGAAAAACATTGGGACTGTCAATGTATTAATTATGCTGCTCCGAGAAATCATATATACTCTGGAAATCGATACTTGAAGTATAAGTTAGCACGTCGCAGAAAAGAAGAATCAAACTAATATTGACTATTACATGTAACTAAATAATAGTACAATTAGTTGGTTACAAGTAAAATTTAAACCATAACCTAAATTTATCTCCTTCACACGCTGTATTTTCTTCATAAAGCTAAATTTCTTCATATCATTATGTTTCTAAAATGTCAAATTTAAAAACCGTTCTTTTTCCTCTCGTATTTACACGCAGCACACGTATTCCCTCCTTCTTATAACATGGGTTCCTTTAAAAGTGAAAAAGCACTTTTTGGGTCGGCAAGGTGAGGGTGGCTAGGGCAGTATGTCACTTGCTTATCTTCACATATGGACTCCTCTACTGCTTATCATCAGGTGGTGTCGAGTCATTTGCTGTGCTTTATGTAAAAAAAAATATTTCGACAACTAAAAAAATATGACCATTTAATAAATTAAACTATATAAGTATATTTAAAAACATTACCATCAAATTAAAAAAAAACACTATTAATTAAACGTCTCACTGAACTTGGATTTTTGTTGAAAATGTTGAGACATCTGCCTGCACTCACTAAATACTATACGTAATGCAGTAAATACGTATTCGTTATCGGATCTATTGTCGCTGATTGTGAAAACACTTTTGAAAGCATGCCTTTAAAAGTACTTAAGTCATATTGTTCTAAAAATATCAACATTCTGTAAGCTTAAAAAAGCATTGGCTTCAAGTGCAACCCTTTCTTACCAAGCTATTAATAACTGCATCCTTTATTTATTACTTTGTTTGTTAGAGCAATATAGTACTAAGCACGACTTTCTCATCCTTAAGTTCAACATTATATTTTAAATTTAAAATAGTTTTAAAAACGCTCCTGACCTGCTCTTCAATGTCAAAATACGCACTCCTTTACGTCTTCCCAGTATTTCTGCCTATGTACCTTTTGTGGAAGAATATTCTCGCTCGCGTCACGGCCGTTATTCGCCACTAAATAGATCGATGATTGCTTACAACAATCTAGTTAAACATTTTTACAAACATTCCCGTAATTCAACTAAGTCTCTTGTCTCTGGCACCCACAGCGGGACACCTCCCCCCGGAGGTGATGCCTGTCGATTAGAACTCCTCCAGAGGTGAATCGCCCCTTAAGGCTTGAGGACTCTCCAAGGTTCTCGCCTCCTTAAAACCCCGGTAACGCTGTAAAGGCCATCTGCGGCCAACAGTATTAGTCAGTCCAAAAAAAAAAAAAAAAAAAAGTCTCTGGCACCTGCTCATTTGGTGTCGACATATTTTCAGATTCCTTGCCTAAATTCGAGAAAATTTTCATGTTGTCGCTCGACTAATTATAGCAGCTTTAGCTTTAGTTTTTGCGGATCCTGTAAATTAAATTAGTGATTATGTATTTTTAATTGTAATTTTGTAATTAGAGTTATTACAAAGTATTCTGTATAGCTATAGTGTAACTCCTATAATTAAGATTGCACTGAATTCTTATTAATTGTTTTTTTTTGTGCCTGTTAAAATGTTAATCTTGTTGGAGTTAATAAATAAATAAATAAATAAAGACAAAAATCCGTGCATAGTAGTAAGGAATTCACATAAACATTTCATTATTAGCACTGCAAGAAACCGATCGCTTTTACTGGAAAGAGACATAGTCTCAATTCTTTTGTTAGATAGTAAACAAACTTATTTCGCCTATTACCGTAGCGTGAACTAAGACTGGTTGACAAATTATGCGCGTGCGCAGCTCCACGATGCCAGTTGGCGCGCGCCCAGGTAGGCGCCCTTACCCCGTCACACGTAACAGAGAGTGTTTATTATATTACTGGATTATTTTTGGGAGATATGTAAAAAAGAAGAGAATACGTACGGCGCAGTATGTCTCTTGAATGGTGTGAAGCATCTGAAATAGATGAAAACCAACATCATATATATATAGTTTCTAGATCCGTCTGAAGGTTTCTCTAGATGGTACCTCCGTCTTTCCGTAGCTGTGAAGCATGTATGAAGAGAAAGTAAGCCCGTGCAATTAGGTCTTTAACATCTTCTGTCGACTCCAGTAGTATACCACCAGGTTGATATGCGCTGATTACCACCAACCGTATTAAATAACCTCGTCTTATCACGACTCCCTCCCTCTCCTTTCCTTCTAAGGAGTACGCGTGCTGGTCTACGTCTGGTCTGTCGGACAACTAGAGCATGAAATTCCTTACCAGCACACGTATTCCCTCCTTCTTATAACATGGGTTCCTTTAAAAGAGGCGTGAAAAGCACTTTTTGGGCCGGCAAGGTGAGGGTGGCTAGGGCATCATGTCACATGCTTCACTGACTATCTTCATATTTAGACTCGTCTACTGCTTATCATCAGGTGGTGTCGAGTCATTTGCTGTGCTTTATATAAAATAAAACTTAAAGTCGACTATTACTACTTATCGCACAGACACAACACATGCTGTCTTGATTCTTAGCATTTACTTCATGCCTGTGAAAATTTATTAATTAAGAAATGAATATTATTGAATTTTTTCACCCAACCACTGACAACGTTACTTCACATTTAGCTATAAACACTACCTATCTCTAAGCTGTTTAATAATTAAAAACTAGTTCAAAGTAAGCAATAGTTCCAACAACACGCTAACAATCAATAGATGATTTTAAAATAGACCTTAATGAATACGATCAAAAGTTCCACACTCACAGTTATTAATAATACAAGAGAGTGTTTGTTGAACAACTCTTTACTAAGAGCACCTACCTGAAGTAATTGATTCTACGTAAATAGTTTGAAGAGGTCGGAATAGTGTTGCTTAAAGATCGATTATCGATAATTTTCAAACCTTAGTTAATACAGTATTGGGGTGGTATATGACTATAAGATCTGTTTAATGGTAGTTATAATAAGTTTCTATACTCATTTAACTTTTATAACTGTTTTGTTTTCTGATGACTCATGCATGACCTAAACTTTTAAAAATATTAAATCAAATAAACCATATCAATTATTTAATAAAGTTAGTTCAATATTGATAACTCACAAAATTGATAGTGAGACTTTTGAAAATCGTTAATTATTCTTTAAACTACTTATAAATATATGATAAAGTTAGTATAGTATAGCATTTTATATGTTTGCTAACATATAAATTAAAAATTTAAACTGATACATTATTTATTTTCTAATTAACTTCTGACCTTATATATTTCTTTTCGTTCTTCTACTTCGATCCGCGCTTTAAGCTCTAACTATAGTCAAACTTTAGGCATGCAATTATACTACTAATTCTTATCCAATACACAATCAGAATGCATGAACGGAAAAGGAATGCGATTGTGGAATTTTCCTGATATAATCAGGAGTGCCCGCGCGTTGAAATCCTTTAAAACTCAAGTCTCGTGTAATTCAATTTTCTTCCCACAATAAGAGTCTTATTTTGAACTAATTCCGCACCCAATTATGATTCTTATCTAATCTCTTATTTCAGGTTGTCTGGAAAAAATAGCTTCTCAGCAATAAGGCATATTTGTTTTTATTTCTTTCTGTATATTTTTTATTGTAACTCTAATAAGCTTTAAGAGTCGCCTTGAAATATGTAACAAAGAATTAAACTATATATCATTTTTTTTTCCGAGGATGAATCCATTTACGGACCTACCCGCCACTGGCTAAGCGACGGGTGTTTGTGGGGCTCACTTAGTACCTCAATAGAGCGGCACTGAGAATACCTACTAAAACTCCTCGGCAACTCCATTGCCCTTCACTGATTCTGCACGAGCAATTCACCAGGTCACACTATATATCTACACTTTCTTAACTGTATCTTGCGGTTTCGAGCACACATTATTAATGTTCAATTTAAAAACGGTTGAATGCTTAAATTTATATTATCAGCATATATTATATACTTCTGTGACCGCCTAGTGTGGGCGACGACGTGTCCAGCTGTTTACAAGCTACCTTTATATCGATATCCGATAATCGATAATAACAACACTAGCTTAGACCACCATGATAGTCTATGGGCCCCACGAATATTGATGATCACGACAGTTCCACTTTCTGATAGACACCATTCACTTTTATGGGTATATAATGTTAGATTTTTATGACAACATAGCGGTTTTTAGTATATAATGTTGATTTTATAATATTCCTATTCCTATATATAGTCAATCAATAAATTTTCCATTTTATAGTTTTGTTTGAAAACATCTTTATTTAAATCTAATATATCCAACAAATGTAATAGAATTACTTAAATAATATTTTGGATATTTTTCAATTTAAAAAGTGGGTTCTTTCGATTTCGGCTTTAAACATTCATCCAATATTGTCTTCCTTTGAAAGATTTTCCATCTTCGTTTTCTTTTCTTAGTTTTTATAATTTCTTTTCTTAGTAGTTATAAAATGGGCATCTTTGAGGGGTGTTGTGGTAATAGATAAAATGTCGAATTGTGTTTAATAATTTTAATTTGCGAAAAATGTATCCAAACTTTTCTACTAGATTTCTCAGAGTGGCGTCAATCTGACGCTATGTCATATACGTAAAAAGTATAAACAAAAATTTTATTTTTAAGCGTTCCTCAGGCGTTTATTCTAGAATTATTTTAAGACTGCTGCCAACAGCAGATTCATTGTTAGTACTGGGAGCTAGTTCGGTCACCTGCCACAGCGGCCGCGCAGGAAGTTTACAGCGCACGTGCGCGCGCTTCCTAATACAGGATGTTTGCGAACCGGCAACAATAGCGCGCAACGTACTGTGCTTGTTGTAAATAGTCGATTGTTTTTGCGAATTCAATTAATTGGTGTTTAGGTTGACTGTGAACCAAACAATTATGTTGTGCGATTAATTAAAGTATTGATTAAGGTTTGTGTTACAAGTTTATTTATTATTAACGGTATTCCTGTTGAGGATTTTTTTTACGCTCGAGTTGTAGTTGTAGAGATGTATTTTCTCTTTTTATTAAGTCTCTCGTTATTGTTTATCAATTAAATGCTTATCTTTTCGCTAAAACAACTGTAAATGGTGAAGAAAATATATGAGCTTTAATCAATTTAAACTTTCGGGAAATTTGGAGATTTTAACCCCATCCACATTTTTTTGAATTCATTTTAACCCGAAGCCTCAATGACAATGATCTTCTCGCGAATCACCTCAGTGGCCCATGACATAACAAGAATAAGCTTAGACAAATCTGAAATAAACGAGTCTCACTTCAATATATTAAATCTGGGTTACAATATCTATCTGCGGATAGTTTAGCTTGAGGCGTTGAATTTTGACGTATTTATCAAATCCGTCCGTAGATAGATAATAGGAACCCAGAATAATCTTTTATAATGTATTCATGTTTCAAACTAGGGAAGCAGTTTATTGTCTCCACTAATGCGACTCACTATAAACAGTGCGCTGTTTATTAGCAAAGCCTTTGACGACGGCACCTGTTAATTGATTCAGATAATTGTGCCCACTTTCTGCTAACGTTTTACTGATTTGCAGTTATAATAACACTGTTAGAATTTATAAGCAAATGAATTGGATAATGTTGAAAATTTATATATAATTTATAGCAGACTGAAAAAATTCTTCTAAAGCTGTGTTGAAGTGTGGCAATTGGAAATTCTTACTTTATACCCAAATTTTTAAAATTCATGTATAGAGCACTAATGTCTATGTGATTTAATATTACAATTACACTCAATACTTGTGAGTGCCGAGTCATTTGCAAAGCTTTTTATTTAAAAAAATCAAAATTCTAACCACATTTTATTCGTAAATTAACCCGCACATAGCTGTTAATCATTTTAAGCATATTTTATCGTTATGATCTTATAATATCAGCCTGTATGTAATGTTTATAAAATATTGGTATGAAGCATGGCCATCTGGTTCTGTCTTATGTAAAGTTTTCTTTACCCTTCTAATGTAGCCGTAGACATGACAAGGATTTTATCAATTAAAAATTTTATGGTTAAAAAGGGGTCTCAGTTATTTTATTTTGAACTTACTGATGATCTGTTTATAGTAAAAAATGTTATTTAATATCAAAAGACTCAATAGCATGAAATAACCCGCCCATACAAATGTAGCCTTCAAAACGCAGGCTTTAATAAATTATTGATATCATGTCAATGCTTGAATATTTCTTAAGTATTAAGGCTAGAAGAAAACTTCTGAATCTTCTTGAATCTTTACGACCAATTACTGCTAAGCAACACGCCACCAGTAATAAAAAAAACGTTAAATAAATAGCTTATTAAAAAGCCCCAGTCGCCATTTTCAACCGCAGTATTTAAATGAACGTTTTATATAACTGCACTTGATTTGCCCTTATTCGAGACTTTTTAATGATGTATTTATATTTATACCTCTCTACCGGATGATAACCCTCGCCAGTTCAATTATCAAATAAATCTCAACATATGGTTACGTTGAAAGGTGTATTTTTAACCCTCACCTAACAATAAAATAAAAAATTCAGAGTAACGGTCTGATGTATCCATTTTGGAAGGTGGCAACCAGGTTAACCCTTCAGCGCTATGATATATGAGCGGTAGGCACGTGTTACAGATAGGGTTGACGCTTGGGAAAGGAGCAAGTGCAAATAAATCGGTGAATGAGTATTGCCATTTGAATTTAAATACTTTAGTCATATTGTGGTTTGCAAAATTTCATAAGTAAAAATCCTTTTATAATAAAAGTAAATGTAATGTATGTTGTAATATGAATTAAAAAATATACATTAATTATGAAATTGTAAGATCTATTGTACACAGAATCACAATAAAATTTTATTTTATCTTATCTTCTCTTAGAACTAAATCTAGGATGCCAAATCTAGGATGTTTGAACATGGCTGAAGTGGCTTGATTGATTTTCATGATCAAATACAATGTATTCAACTTTACTGTAAGTAAACCATGTCCTACAGCTCCTCAATCATGTAAACATAATTTTTGAGTAGTACCTCCACTTTCTATTAAACTCTGAAGTTGCTGCTAGGTTCCCTGAAATAAAAGAAGTAACTCTAAAAATCCGTATTAAATTTTATATTGTTAAAGAATGTCCAAGAAGTAACATCAACCCACCTTAACCATATCAAAGTCTGGAGACAATAGTCTAACCGAGAAAAAAAATGTAAAGGACTTCTTATTTACTCTTATATTAACAAAAAGCGCAGTGAACTAATTTTAGTACGGTATTAATTTAATATCGTAAATTCCGGTTTTTTAATAGTTTTATTGTGTAGTATTCAGTGACAACCCTAGCACCGGTGAGGTAAAAAGTTAAGCCCTGACGTTGAACAGAATTAGTAGGCTTCGGTGCAGCGATCATATTTATACATACTCATAAACATTTAATGTATCTACTATAGAAATGTTCTCTTGTTTGTTCATAATAAAACAGTCTACGGCACATAAAATGTAGCATTCTTTTCAACGATATCAGATAAACCTATGTAATGCATATTTACGTGTTGATGATTTATTAACGAATGCATATAAAGATTAATTTAAAAAAATGTAGGTAAATATGTCGCAATGTCAAAATTGTTTTCTTAATAAATTACATAATGAAATAATTTCAATGAGGATTTTAAAATTGCCGCAAAGCAATAGAGTTTAATTATTTAAAATAATAATAATTTCTTTATCTTACTTTGATTGCAACACCTGCATTTAAAAATCAAGATTTTCGAATATTTATCCAAGGTAGTGTCATTTTGTAGTTATGTTTCGTCTATACTATCACTACTTGGGTGGTTATGCCAATTAAAGGTCTTTTGTGCGTGAAATACCGCTACGTTTATTAAAAATAAATCTTTATCTTCATATTATTATATCTCGGCTTGATTAACACTTAATAACAAAATTTATTTAATAACACCATAAAATTATTCAAAGCGATATCAAATATATACTTTTTTATGCAAAATAGAATGATTTATTATTGTTTCCAAATGTGGGTGCCATGGTTGGTGGTCCTAACTGTTAATAACACCAATACCATAGACCTCATATGGGTGAGCAGTATTTATCAGTTATCTATGGTGTGGGCCATGAGATGACTCGACACCGCCTGATGGTAAGCAGTAGGAGTCCATATGTGAAGATATGCAATATACATATGTACAAGTATACAGTACTATCCCAGTCCTGAAGATATAAGGCTGCTGCTGCTGTACTTAGTAAGTACATCTTGGAGGTATTCCAGGACAGCGGACATTAGGATTGGGAAGCACAAAAGATCCCATTGGGTCGACGTGCTCCGAGAGTAATCCTGGCCCTACATCAAGATGAGATAAGATACAAGATGTACAAAATACAGCTCGCTGTTTGGTCAACAGATACTAGACCACGTTCATTTACTACGCGCTGTAAATAATCGCGAGAAGCCAAGATGCTAACATCATAGATGACAATACTCTAGCCTTCCTATGACCCAACTAACACAACACTTCAAGTCACTTCTAATATTATCTGACTTTTGTTACGGTGTTCTTAAAGTCAGTTACTCTGGTTGAAAAAGCCACTACGATTTTCGTCTTTATGGTTTAGTTTTAGTAAGCGATATCACTTTTTATTCGTTAATTTTTAAACAATACTTTTATTACGCTTTTAAATATCTCGATATTGTCTCAAATAACATAAACATCAGTCATCAAAAGCAACACTACACCACAATTATTTATACCGGGCCCCTTTTAGTGTACGTTGATTCAAACCTGAGTTATTTTATTACGAATGTTTATTTTACGTCTAAATTTACTTGGAGCCAACGACCGTCGCGTACTAATAAAAATGTATATGAAGTGCAAAAAAGCTTGCAAGTTTCACGTTGATTTGAAAATTGTTTAACCATCTGTAGTAGTAAAGTTACTGAGTAATAGATTACCAATATAAAATACAAATGAATTGGTAACCACACACACGCAAACACGGGCACATACACACACACACAACACACAACACACACACACACACACACAAGGTGCAAACAGACATTTGTTACTGCAAAGCATTAAAAAATAAAATGTTGTGAAATTTTAAGAAGCTAAAAAATTTGAATTAAGCCTCGCGTCAATATATATCTATCAATTCACTTTGTACAGTCAAGGTGCGTAAAAATGTTTTATAGTACTTAAAACTAATACTAATTTGTGACTCCTCCAGTCTTATTAAAAGAAACTGTTCAACTGTTGTCGTTTCCATCATACGTAATTCTGATTAAATCTAAAAGCTAAAACTGCATAAAGATTTAGTAATAATAATCATTTATTTGCTAGAATATGGATACAGAAATATTAATGCCAGCATAATCAACGGATTAATGTCAATGCGCTAAAATTATCTAAATATGTTACAAATCTCTAATTATATTATTATCTATCAGAGCTGTCAATTGGATATATCCAAAAAAAATACCATTAAATACTATAACAATGTCATGGTTCATTGAAATTGTACTTAATAAAATTTCTAGCTGAAAAAATTTTTAATACAGTAGAAAAGTTTTAATCAATTAAAAATAAAATAAAATATAAATCGATCATCATCATCAGAAATAGCCATATACATCCCACTGTTGGGCATAGTCTTTCTACATGGTAGAAACACGTTAGGAGATTGAACCATACCACCGTGCTAGCCCAATTTAGCTTGTTGGATGATGACGGTTGTCGTATAATGCTTATTAACAAAAAAGGACAACGTTTTACGGACGACTAATATTTAAGCAGCTAGTTGACAAGCCTAGTAAAATTGTAAGTCTTTTTTGTTACTCTATGTTCAAACAAATATAACCTTTGGGCTACTTATATAAAATTCAAATAATCCTGTAAAAATTAAACAGGGCTCCACGCCAAAATAAACAAGCCGTCATAAATTCTAATTTATTGTACTCTACGCCTTATTGCGTCAAGAATACGTTTCATTGAGTGCATTGAGAAATACTCAACTGCATAACGAACTTGGTGAAGTATGAAAGGGAATATGTTTTGACGTTTATGAGTTTTCACGCACCCTGTATTTCAGAAATTACGGCCTCACAACCCGCCCGGCTTCGAATTTTATTGACTATGTGTGTAAGTAGGTTTATTTTTGGATCTCTGCAGATGTTCCCTCGCTTCAGGTAGGAATTTAGCACGTTTTTAACTTGCATGGGCGTCAAGGTTGCATGGTCGTGAGCATTGAGAGCTCTGAAGGTGATTACGAGAACAAACCAACTTGGTTCTTGGTATCTTGCTGATCAATTAAATATTGTACCAAAATTTAACGTGCACAAAATATAGACGCACCAATTAGGTGGTGTGTCTTAATGATCTTCACTTGTCTCCCATTTAGGGAGGTCTTTCTCCAGAAGTGTAATATGTATAGGCAGGTACTGACGAGCGTATTAATATTCGTATGAGAGTAAATAAAATCATTTTAATGTCACAATTAAGTAAAATTAATGAAATATTACGATTTAAAATGTGCTAGTAATATTTCTCTGTTAGTAAACTTCGAATCTGTTTCTAAATATATTCAGACTCAGAGGGCCTAGACAAGATGCCTTCAATAATCACAACAATCGAATCGCTAAATAAATAACGTATGGTATTTGACAATCACGCTAGATTGCTAAGCGAAAGCTTATGTCAAATCCCATACTTTTAATCCATACTGATTTCAGTGCGATTATCGAAAGGCCCTGAGGTCTCCTAGTCATTATTAAGTTTATTAAATATGCAAATGCCCTGCTAAATACGACCTTTTAGCATAAGGGAAGTTCGTCCAGTTGTTACCTTTGCATTAGTAAAAAGTATTGATCATGAATCTGTATTTCAAAATACCTTAAAATAAAAATGGGGATATCTCAAAAAGCATACCAGAAGACTAACTGGGTTTAAGCTTAATATACGCGTTCAACGTACGTTAACAAAATAATTAATCAATTCATTTGTCCACAGCAACTAATGGATCTCGTTCGAAGCTGATCACCCGTCAACCATGACGCCCGCCGCCATTGCGTTTTGGCGCGGAATGCCAATCGCTGTCACTCTGTTGTTGTTGACGACGACTTGTTTTTGTTCGGCGAGGGATATTGTATTGGGTGAGTTCAGTTTATCTTAACATTTATAATCGCCTTGTGTGTATATTTCATTCAATATTATCTCAATACACACGTCAATATGGTTTGTAATTCATATCGTCCGCTGTCTAAATCTTTATGCATCGTGTTTATTTTTGTATTCTGAATGCATTCGCTATTGAGATTTAGCGATGGTAATTATTCAAACTTACACTAATATACTAAATGATACGTAAGGAATATTTAATTTAAAAAAGTAACACTCTCTCCATGAACATAAATGACGGAAAAGATATTACACTGGATCTGCAATACTCACTTTTAACCAACGTTATGATCTAGTGGCTGAGACTACCTAGTTCAGATCCGAAGGTTAGGGGTTCAATTCCCAGTGGGTTCAGAAATTTTCTGTTTGGTAGAGCTTTTTCTAAGTCCGCCTGGCTACCTACTACCGTCTTACGTAAGCTTAACAATAATGTTAACGGTATTGTGTTCCGGCAGTTGGAGGTAGCCAGTGCATAGCCAGTTCTTCCGTGGTTGAGGAATCTGGGTGTAGTTCGCTACCATCTTCTTTCTTTTCTTAACTTACCATCAGGTGAGATGAAAAAGCCAGTTAAGATATCTTTGAACAATTACTAATACAAAAAGAAAATATTTTGCTTAAATTTGAATAAATTCACTTTCTCTTGATGTAAAGGTTTTAAAGAAACGGTAACCTTATTAGACGGCATTTTGAGAAATGAATATCTACAAATTATTTATTATTAAGATCGAACATTGTACACACCTGTCTAAACGTGATCATGACAACTTTTTTACAATCACATTGAGGGAATGAGACATTGACTGCATTTTGATTTAGAGCTTGTACTTTGAGATTTTGTGACTCCTTTTTCACACAGTCAGAGCGTAGAATTCCTTATCAATACACGTATTCAGTCCATACAATATGTGTTCCTTCAAAAGAGGCGTGAAAAGGACCCTTTTTGGGCCGGCAAGATGCCAGTTGCTAGGGCAGTGTCGCATGCTTCACTAGCTATCCTTGCTTAACGACTCCTAGTGCTGAACATTAGGCGGTGTCAAGTCATTTGCTGTGCATTATATAAAAAAAGGATAACGCTTAAAACTCTGTGGAGTTACTTGTTTCTTCATAACAAGGCTTTTTAGTAGGTAAGGAACGACTGATATGATAGTTTGTTATTCTCAATAAGGACTACAAGAGCATGATATCAATAGCCACTTAATTACGTAGCTCAAGTAAAGATGAATCTTTAACTGAAGGTTTTAGTCATTCATATATTACTAAACTACAAGGCAATATTAATTATTGCTTTGTAATTTTGTAACGGATGTTGTTGCTACTCCCATCAAAGTAATATAATAAAAGGTCTGATCTGAATAATTTCGTATCGATTTCAGTATTTTGTATAAAACAATAAAATCAACAACGTAAAAGACACAGGAAGGAGCACATCTATATGATTTAGTTAATTTAAAATCTAATGTTTAAAGTTGGAACAATGGGCAAAAAGCGACACAACATGAATTTATATTGACGTTTAATATAAAAAAAACACAACGAATAAGGTATTCTCAAAACATCTACATTAACCAAAATCCGCGATTCCATTCGAGTAATTTGAAATTTTAATCGAGAAGCGAACGCTGCATACGAATTTAGTTTGGTATCAATACGATGTTTTTGGCTGTCGGGAATCATTTCTTTTGCTCATTGCACATTCGTAGCAACGCAGGCGCCAAGATAAGCATATCTTTGGTCAATTTTTTTATTTAAATTTATCATGTTTGCATGGTAATGATTTGATGCAGTCCACGCATTTTTATTCGAGTATTGTTGATAATTTCTATATGCAAATGATTAAGTAAAGTATAAACAGAACTTAATATTTTTGTTATTAAGATAAAATACATATAATTAGCAAGTTAGAATGGTAGTGGGTTAGACAGGGTATAAGTACGCAAAATGTATATCCGATGACATTACTATTCTTTAAGTCAATATGATTTTTGATTGGTTAATTTTCTGTCAAGTAATAGTTCATCTGGTCGCGGGAAACCGTTTGAAAATCGTTAAAAGAGGCTTTTGTTCTACAATGAATATCATTGGGCATAATATAATGATGACTGCTCCGTTTTAAAATCTATGTAAGAGCTTTTGTTTTAGAATGCAGCACAAATAAAGGTTGCAAATATAACTGTTGATTACATGTTTAAATTTCTTTCTTTATAGTGCATCCTTTTCTTCCTAGCAAACTAATGTTTAAGGTTCTCTTAAACTGTATTAGATACTATTGAATATCTTCTTGAGTGTATTGCAGTAAAATATGTCTCAACGTGTAAAATGGCTATAAAATTGCTTCTCAAAATAAAAACGTCGGCGGAAAACGTTATTACTTCACGGGGACAAATCGATTGGTGCATCAACCCTCTCATTTGGTTCTCATTACTGGCCGGATGCCCTTAGACAATCATCGTAACGACCAGCTCAATTAGAACCCTTCATTTCTCTAAGCTAATTTTATCTGACGTCTCTTGGTTTGATGGTCTACGTATACTATTAAATTCAACGTTCCGGCTACTCCCGTAACACTGTTCGCTTGTAATTTAATTCACTTAAGTTTTATTAGATTATAAGGATGCGCTATAACGATTAACGATTAAGATTTGTGTTAATAGACCGTTTTATAGTGACATTATTTATAAAAGAACCACATTCTATGTAATATTACAGTGGGTATTCTTATTCAGATATATGTTCACGTAAAACTAGTTTTAGAACCGTTGCACACTCTAGAGTTTGGTTTTTAGGTTCTGTATATTTATTCTTCTAAACATTTTATTTAAGATTCTATTTTATTACCACAGTTTTCAAGCTTACAAAATACATGTTTGGATAGTTGAAGACAATTTTAATATCCTGCCTTATCTAAAGTGACGCTCAAATGTCTCAAAATTTATCTCAAATTGCACAATAAACTTTCCCAATCTGGTCGAAAGCAAAAAATATCATCCAAGCAAGTATTTGTACAGATGTTAAGGCGAGACCTTGATGTTGGCAACTAAAGGGTCCTAAACAAACAAAACCTGATGATGTCGATAAGAAGATTTATGACTTATCACTTTAAGAGGATGCATGCAAATGTGAATTCTTTAGGAGCTTTTAAAGTAGATTATTTTTATGAAATTAGTTTTCTTGCTGATATGATAATTTCTCATATATGTAAAATATTAAATAATTACTAAAAATACTCTTTTTGCGTGAAAGTAAATTTGAATAGAACTCTTTAAAAGTTATTCTTCTGTGATACAAGACATTATTTTTATTTGGATTTCTTATTACGGATAATTTGGCAATTAATCTAAATACTTAGTATAATTTAGTTAGGATAGCTATATATACAAAAATGTTAACAGATTTTTAATCAAAACAGTTAAGATTAAATTTTTGATCTTCTATAAATACTTCTCTAGGAAAACGACCTAAACATTTTTATCCCACGTTAAAATCTGATTCGATTATTGAATACCAATTAGATCGGAAGTCGGTGCCTTTGCCGGTGCTGCCACCTAGCGGACGTCGACGCATCCTCGGTATAACGCCGCGTGCATTTACAATGCGAGGGAAAATTGACGTAGGGACTTTTGCGAACCTTTTTTTTAAATATGAGATGCAGAGTCCGGTTTGCAAAAATCACGCGGCGTGTTTTTAAAATATGAACTCACATAAATTAACTAACATCCCATATATCTTGGTGTTCATCCATGCTATCTATGGGTTTAATAAAAAGTTATATTAAGTAAACCGTTTAGGCTTCCTATTTAATATATGGTATCTAGGCAAACAAACAAATTAAATGTCTAAAATCTAACAACATTTATTTCGACTTTTTTTATATTATATAAAGCACAGCAAATGACTCGACACCACCTGATGATAAGCAGTAGAGGAGTCCATATGTGAAGATAGCTAGTGAAGCATGTGACATACTGCTCTAGCCAGCCTCACCTTGCCGGCCCAAAAAGTGCTTTTTCGACTAGGCATTTCTAAAATCTATTATTTTGCAAAAGACCTAATCCTAAAGTTCACGTCTAACTTCCACGGCAAGGTGAGGGTGGCTAGGGCAGTATGTCACATGCTTCACTAGCTATCTTAACATATGGACTCCTGTATTGGGAATTTGCTTTCATTTGCATTCAGCTGACTTAAGGTGCTGCTTTCACCAGTCACGACTGCGCATAGTATTTAAAAAATAATAATGCATTATCAAGTATATTTAGACGTGGAATGTTAAAGAAGATTGGAACAAGAGGATGTGATGTGATGATATTCTATAAATTTTAAACAGTAGCTAACATATTTTCAACAATTTTATTAAAAGCTTAACTTATTGTTAGCCTTTCTATTATTTTTTTATTGGACATCGACGTAAAAAGAAACGATGAAGAAGATAAAGTTAACGTTAATGTAACAAAATCTTTTAATGGTGCAACTAAATGATAATTAAATGACAAATAACTATTGGTATCTATAGAACAACAGAGCCCAAAACTTGAAAGCCAAATGTCAATCCCTTAACAACTGCTCCCATAAACCCGATAATGGGGATAATACGTAAACCGTAAAATAATCACGTAAAGTACATAAAATTTTAACGACTGATGTCACTCTACAGTCCAGCCTACCGCAGACAAAACCATCTTAAGAAACTATATCATGAAGGAAAAAGACACACCATAAATGTTCGGTTACCAAAAACAAACCAACAGCATACAGCTGATGGTATAGTCACGAGAAGAAGTCTGAAAGTGGAAACGATACTTAAAACGTCATAAAATATTTTATGGTTCCAATGTAAATAAATAGTTTTTCGCCGTTCTATTTGAGTTGTACCCATAAAATTTTAGAAGGTTAGAAAATAGAGTGGAATTTATGGCGATGTTGTAATATAGGAAGTGGGTAGTCCCTATTTTTTTGAACAGACTATTTAATTAATATCAATACAATGTATTACATATAGCACACTTAAATTTTAAAAAGCTAAAGTCCCAGCTGAAGCTTTCTACGGTGAAATAAAAGCACTAATCAATTATAAATTTGAACGTCAAAATTGTTGAAACACACATGGACTAACTTGAGTAAGTAAGGACCTGGCGAATGAGAAATGTTTTGAAGAATGAACAAGATAACACTGTATTTTATTTGACAAGAACTCAGCAATTGGCAAGAAATGCGCGTGCTGACCTCTCGAAAGATAAACGACTACCATTTCAAATAATCTCGAAGCGTCAGAATGAAATACTTCCAAGCAAAGAAGTGAAACACCACAGGCAGCCTATCTGAAAGGAATTTGTCAAGTCCCGCATAAAATATCGAATATGCGCATTAACTCCATAAATTACTCGTATGTAAGGTCTTGTTTCACGATACGAATTCCACCTTTAAGTCGACAGCAGTACGATTGAAATTATACAGATCCTATTATGAATTGCACTTCTGGATAAAATGAGTCGTCTGTATATAAAATTGTGCATTGGTTTGCGATATTGATTCATCGGCAAAAAAACCTAATCCATCATAAATATCACAATTTCCATTAAATTTTATAGGTCAAATTAATAATGAAATCTCTTCCTGATGATTTTATATATTCAAAAGAACACTTAACATTCTTGGGGTTTCATTATTTATTAATAGTATCTTTCTAATGAATTCACAAATGTAACTGACGTTCAAATTGCGCATTATTGATACAGTGAATGGAATAATTGAAAAGGTCAAACCTCCTGAATTATCATTTACCATTTAACAACATCTGCTTGATATATTTCACCGAGTTGTCAATAAACAGTTCTATATGTATTAAAATTTTTATTTGACTTGAAAGCTTGCTATCTGGAGAGAATTTAACTTCAGTGGAGCAAGGGTTGATTAATTATATCTGATCAGATTCATTTTTAAAAGCATTCAAAAGATATTGTCCGAAACTTTAACGAACGCTGACAAATGAAACTATATGCTATTTATTGGCTTTGAAAAATAAAAGCATTTAATTTCAGTTCGTGTCTAAGACATTTTCAGCGTACACCGAGTACTCTTATTAACGAAACAGAAAATATAGCCAACTGTAAAAGATTATGATCTTGCAGAATTGTTTGCCACCTTTGATGCATATTTTTTAATTGACCTATTTTTATAAGAGACTCCGTCATAATCCCACTGCAGCTGATCATTATTTTGATAAACTTGACGTCTCTTCATTAATTAGAGGCAGTCTCTAAATGCGAACTGCTATAAATCTCCGCCACTTGACATGATTTGCTTGCAACAAAACCAAATACCCTCTTTCTGTATTTTAAAGATCACGAAGAAGAAAAAATATATTATAGTTAATAATCTTAAGACCTCTGATATGTATTTATTAAATAGTTACAGTTTTTAGAATAATAATCACACTGACAATGAACTATAAACATCTAGGGGTCGCATCATTATTTTGTATCCCTTAGCTGGTTTTTGGATTTTCTTCTCCGATTCATCTTTGAACATTTTAATTATTTTTACATTTATACTTATTAATAATTTTATCCATAATCAACCTTATATCAGAATTAGTTGCTCTTTACACTGTTTCTCTTTTCCTTTCTGTATCTTGTCGTTGATATATTTGCGTGATGCGTCTGCGCATCTGGCCCTTGTAAATATTTGTTGTTCCGCCATCACGGTCCGGTTCATTGCCCACGATCTATTTGCGATCATAGTTAGGGAAACTGTTTTGCCTAGCATGGGCGAATCGCTTTCTCAGTTTTCATCTTTGTTTTTGAAGTGTCAAATAAATTAACTTGTCAAGCAGAAAATGTGAATATTTCTACAAATGCTGTGTTTTAATTAATTTCTCTACGTCAACGTTTATATTTAGATTTTCGATTTCTCTTAAGATTTGAATCTATACTGAAATTAATTAATGATCAAGTACAGACTACCATTTAGATAGTTAAGAGTAATATACCGTACAAAAATTATAATGGAGGCTAAAACTCTAAATTATCTGGATAATTCAGGGTTTATAGATAAATCAGAGTAATCTGGATTTAATTTTTTACGAGCTTTGCCTAGAATATGAAAGTTTAGCTAGGATTATTAAATATATTACCTCCGTATTAAACAAAACAATATATTGTAATTTTCAAGTGTTGACACGTTTCAAACCTAATGTCTAGGTGTTAAAATCATTGATTCACATGTTAAAATAAATGGTTGAAAAGTAACTAAATACATTACAATTGACCACATCAAAGGGAAAAAGGAGGATCTTCAGAAATTTCCATTGAATCCATCTTAGGTTTTACCTCCCAAAATGAACATTTGCAAAAGGGCGAGACGAGACGTCGACACTGTCCAACGCAAATGACAAATTATTTACTTACAACAGTCATAATAACACAGTATCTTTATAAAACTACTACAAGCTTTATATGAAATACAGTAAGTTTCACATTCGCTTATATTTTTTGACTTTCGCCTAAGCAACTTTGTGCGTGCTTTTTGAAGGCACATGGTGTTTCCATATTCATTTTACAGTCTGCTGCTATTCTAGGAATATCCATATCTGCATGTATTTCGGGTGCAGGTGCCCAGATGTCGATGGAGGTTTGTTTTGCTTCAATTTCGTTGGGGACCGGTGGCAATTTGTCGTCCTATACCCCTTTTCGCATATGTCTCGATTTATTAGCGTATTCTTTATTTGTTGCTATTTGTGATATGCTCTTGATACCAATTATAGTGCACTGACTAATTGCTGTTTAACGCAGCTGTGATTCTTTGTGTCAGTGTGCCTCGAATGGAAGCAGAGCTTATTAATGCAAACAAATGTTCAGCTGAGGTATTCTCATTTCATTTTTCGTGATTCTTTTGCATTTTATTGCATAGATAAAAACGAGATGGTTCGATGCTGCATTATTAGCATGAGGCAGGGCAATATTGAATAATTTGCTATAATTTAGTGCATCTGACTAGACAGAGATGGAAGGAATTTTGATACTTGGCTTCGATCTATAAAACAAGGGCACTTTGTAGCTAAGAAACATAACAAAGTATACAACTGTGTTCTTGTAAGGAAGTGGAGTACTACAGCTTACAGTGAAGGCGTTGTTTTGAATGAAGGAATAACTTAAGCTATCTACGTAATAGTTTTTAATTTCTACAGTTTGAACGATGGACAATATGTAATTGATTACATATAAACAAAAACAAACCTGAAATACAGGCAATTTGCCTAGTTCAGACTCCAGTCTCCCACTATCTTATGCACCTGTGTCACATGCATGTAATTGTTAAGCTTAAGATGATGAGAGAATAAATAAACTTTATTAAATAAACGTTATTTAGAAAATTAGCTGCTATCATAGAGATGTTATGAAATTAACAAATGAATGGGGTTTATTTTATAGTAAATAAATATTTCTATGATCTATTAATGTCAATGTTGAGAGTCGAAGTCGCATTGTTGTCTCCACAGTGTTAATAACTAATCACTTACCATTGAACAGGATTCGTATTTTTAATTGTAAACTTTAATACTTAATATTAAATGTATTATGGCCATCACAAAAAATATATTGTTATGGTGTATACTCTTAGATGGATAAATATATTCGTACTTGCTTTCTTTATTATTATCTCATATCTTTAGCTTAACAACAATGGTATTTACGACACGTATTACCCAGTAAACAAACAGTTGTGAGACAGTAATGTTTCTGCAATCTACAGGCCACAGCGGGCGGCGCGCGCGCACAAAGCGATGGAAACCTCCAGTATACATCGAGATTTTTCTCACGAACATGTGTGACGTGCTTTATGAGAACTAAGAATCTATGTGGCCGTTTAGTATTCATTATTTTTTAAATTCATTTTTATCTGACTTTTATGCACTAGTAAATTTTAAAGATTATACGTTAAAAGTTAAAGTTGAGCACTTAATTGCATTTATCGGTTTTATTCAATGTGAAATATGATCAGTAAAATTTTACAGGACTGTTTTAATTTATAACAGACATTTGACAGTCATGACAGTTTAATTTACTCTATTATTATAAATTTCGCCGCTGCTAGATTTTAAGGTTCTTTCAAGGCGTCATTACCAAAATCTATTTGTTATGTTTGTGCTTTATGTTAGGTATATTCAATATATTAATTACCGTCAACTCTTGAGATTCTTTAGTCTTTTGATATTTTTTGACCTGCAGATTTATTGCCGTCACCTTTTTATTTTATTTATTTATTTAAAAAAGACATCGTGTCAAGTTCGCAAAAAATAGTGAAGCTAACGATGGGAGCGTTTCTGCAAAAACTGGGTTAAAGGTTTTTTTGAGTTAAACGATCATCGTTCGTCGAAAAATTTTAAATTTTAAAGTTTTATGGAATAAAGTCTGAAATGCTCAAGCAGGTCCAGTTACATAAGACGTTTGGCATTTATCATATATACCCTAATAATTGTGCAATATTAATCTAGAGATCTTACTCATAGTAAATATAATTTGTTCAAACCAAAGACTTGATGTGATGTTGAAAATTACGAAAAAATAAATATTTATCATATCAATAAAACACATTAGCCATACGTGATTGAGTGCATACTGTAAATAAAAAATATTACTTCTTTTCAGTTTCTGTTTCACGAGAACTAGATTTTTTTAACTGATAAGCTAGTTATATATAAGTTACAATACATAATTATTTTTCACCAATAAATAAAAATTTTCCAATAACTTTACTTATACTATCAGTGCAACTGCGGATGACCTTATCGTTTACTTTACTTCTTAAGGATTAAGACGTTTGGTAAATGTTACACCTTATTTCTAAATTAAGCTTAAAGTTATGAAGCGTTGCTTCTAATAAAATATCTATCCTATCTAGTTGGTGTTTCGCGTTACTAATTCTGTGAAGACAATGTATAATAGTTTCATTTTCAATCGAAGAATGTATTAGACTCTAATTAAATTAATCAGTGTCATACTTAAAATATTCTCTCTAGGCGAATATTTGAACCAGAACCCTGTCTCCTGATTGTTAGAAACTCCTTAGCACATGATTCTTATGGAACATGTCAAATAATAAAATTTTAAAACTGGTCTATCAAAATTATATGTTTCGAGCGTTCTTTTCCTAGTTTTTCAAATATTATCATCAGGTGACCGCGACTTTCTTTTGTTTTGTGTAAATAATGGATGGCTATAAGGAATGACATACAACATTTAGATAGACAATACCACTGTGTTCGTTGGTAACACGCTCTGTTAAAATATTTACGATTCAAATGTAAGATACTGCTTTCTTGCATTACAACAAATACTGTCTCTCCTCCCAACATGTTAGCAACATAAAAGGGATTCTCGAAATTGTTCCCTCAATCAGTTTTCCCGAAAAGAATACAGACAAATTAGTTAATAGTGATCTTGAGGAATCCCAAGACGCTCCGACATCTGTTTTCACACCAAACAGCTCGGGTTGTGTTACGGTGTCGTCTTGCTGTAATAACATCAGATGTAACGAACTTTCAGCTTTGACATGCTAATTCAAATATGGTGGATTTGTTAGGTATTTAAGTTTCGGTGGCTTAAAGTTAAATACCTAGTGTGAGTCATTTAAAGCTACAGTTAAAATCTTATTTAATGTTTTGGACACCAATGAACAGTTAAAACTAAATTTCCTTGGTAATGTTCTAGATCAACCCAATGATCGTGCAACACGTTCGCTGGGCTTTTCTGTGAAACAAGTAAAGCGAAAAATAGATTTATGTCCAGAACTTTGACTATTAAACATATAAGATATGATCATATCAACATATTTAAATAAGATCTGGGAAATAACTACATTTGGAAAATTCTTTTAGCAAATGAGAATCAAGTTTGATATTATTATGAAATTTAATATCTGTTCTGTTATGTGTAATAAAATAAAATAAATACCAATAATATCTTCAATAGAGGCATGAAAAGGCACTTTTGGGTCGGTTGCACTACCTTACTCAAACCATCAGGCGCTTTCAAATCATTTGCTGTGATTTAAAAAATGTTATTAACTTGAGTTTGTACAAAAATTGCAATAATTTTGGACAGTCAACGGTTGAATACTCGAAAACTTCTCTTAAAGCTTATAATAAATATTTTAAAGGTATTAAATAAAATTAAAATGATAAAGTTAGCCCGTAAATTGACCTTTCCAATAATATGACTTTCGACACTGTCAATGAGCAAGTACTATTTTTAGTCCATAGGACATGGACTAAATTGGTAAACGTCAAATCGAAAGTACTCAGTAATTACACGATTTTATATCTATCAGGATAAACACAGATAAAGTTTGTAGTGAAGATTTGTGCACAAGTATTCTGGAAGAATGTATCTTAAGTTTGTCTTGTAGATATTGCATCTAGCGATAAGACCGTTCGTCAAATTTTGTCATTTTTATCTGTGCTATATTTATGTTTACGTGCAAAATAAAGAATTTCTACCTTAGTCACCTTAGGAATTCAATACTACAAATATTATTTGTTAGATGTTCCATGAAAATTCAAATGGAAATATGACTTCATGATCATCAGCAGTTTCATACATCTCAATGCTGATTGCAACCCTTTCTACATTTTGAATCATGACACCACAACGCTGCCTCATGCATTGTTCTATTACAATATAACTTTAAATGACAAATTTTGATTGATTCGGAACCCATTATTGCTGTCTTGTTTAACTTGGGCGATTGAGAACAAAGAATTCTATTTAAATAGTGCCAAGGTAAAATAGAATCCAAAAAAATCAAGGTAACATAGTATCCCAATACATCTTCAGCGATCAACATTCTTAAAAGCAAATCTTGAATAAAACCAGAGACAGTCAAAGTAAATATTTACCCTGACTGTCTCGCGCCCTTGAACCTGCCCGATCCCGGGAACCTGACGGGAATGGAAGATTATTTAGGTATCATGCAGACTTCTTTCTATAGGATCAATTAGTTGTTTCTTTAGTCATGGGAGTTATTGGAAAATATTGTCGGTCAGTTTTTTATGAGAAAATCTTTAACAGGATCACAGCAATAATAAAGAATTGACAATAATTATAGTAATAATTAATAGATACTCGGTATAAAAATAATACACCAACATTACAGAGCGTGTTTTATTTTGACCACAGAAATGATTTTCAAGAGTCATTATGATGATTGAATGTATCTGTCATATACATTGATGATATTAACGCTGTCACCAATGTCTATTATGAAGACGAATGCATATTAAATGTAATGGCTTACATTAAATGCATAATTTTACATCTAGAGTAAAGTATTATTATTGATATAATTTCTTTATCCACTTCAGCGATGTGTCTTCAGTACCATTGTTCTAGAGACTCTATTGACCCTCCAATTGAAAGTGGATGTTCTTACTATTAAGAACCTACTATTAGATTAGGGGAAGCGACATTTATTTTTCTCCAAGCACTTATTCTAATGCAGGTGGGTTTGTAGAAATTTATGTTAGCAATAAGCCACAACTTTTGTAATCTTTTCCTTAATTTTAATGTTTATGTGTATACAATAATTTAAATAAAAAATTTTAGTTGTTGTAAACGGCGGTAAAAATGGATATACATTATTTCTTATCTCTCGCTCAGATTTTGTTTTTTACATTTTTAATTTTGTATGTATGCGGTAAGTTGTTTAACAGTACTTCTCGCCTATAAGGTGCCTACGGAAGACCAGCCTGGTGGCGTCTAAGACGCTCGGAATATACTAAGTTCATTCAGAATTAAGATTTGTATATTATTTTGAGTAATTCGCGTTCTGAATAAATACTTATTATCTACTTTTCTATTCTACTGTAAAAAAAACTTGTATTTTTATTACAAAACTGAGATCTATGTTTCTTCTATTTGATCTTAGATTTAGTTTATTTCTGATCTGTGACTTTAAGATCAATGCACCTTTAAACATAACCACAGACATTGAACCAATAATTTCAAGTAAATTAGTGCTTTTTATACGTCTAAGTTTTTGTCCGTCTAGTCTGCATTTGCAGGCTTTGCATTATTGGATGTAAAAAGTAATTCAAATAGAGATATTGATGATTCATTCAATTTTGCACTTGAGGAGAATATTTTTATTTTTAGAACGACGTGCAAAAAGTTTGGACACGGAACTAAATACTCTTTGTCAAAATGTTCTTAATTGCCAGTCTCGTTTGTATAACAAAACTCTTTTCATTACTTAGCAATTTTTACTGAATTTTCGGAAGCTTTTAATGGCAAGAATACATGCTACGCTCCAATATAGTAAATGAATCATAATGATTAGTTATTAAAATTTTTTGAACAACTAAAAGATCTCTCGTGTATACGATTTAGAAAATAATTATTTACTTACATCGAATATTAGAATTAAGTCTCAAATCGAATAGATTCGATTTGAGACTTAATTCTTATACGATAAATTAGTTTTGATGTCTGTGAAGAAGAAAGAAGTAGAAGTGAGGTAACTGAAGTGAATGCTTAACGGCGACATGAGCATTATGAGCTCATATGACTATGTAGTAACATGATTGCTGAGCAAACATAATTTTCAACTCAATATTGGAAGCATAGTACATAGAGTGAGCCATGCACATCACTGGTATAACATTCAACGATGTTTGCACAACACTCAAACTGTATTCAGTATTTGTTTGTTCATTCACGCTTCTTAACCAAAGATGGTTATTCATATTTAATAACCAATTTCTTGATGATGATTTACTTAAGTAATTGCAATATTTTATTTATTTTAAACCATTCCTTAATGAAAGCGAAAAAACACAATAAAAATATTCAAATCGGTCAAGCGGTGTTTGAGTTTAAGTAACTCTAACTAACGAATTACTATATAATAAGAAAAAAGAATCAAACTAGATCCTAGTCACCTCTTAAATACATTTTAGCTAGTTTAAATGTGTTTTTATGAGGATTGTTAAAGATCACTCTTTGCCACAACTGGGGCACAAGTGACGCATATCCTGTAAGGTTGCTCACTAAAAGTGGTGACATTTAGTAATGAGAATAGAAATATATTAGCTCGTACGTTCCGCTCTCATTTAAAATATTATGATCCATGGAAATGTAAGAGCCATGTCTAAGCTTATTTTATGAAAATGAATACATCTCAAAATCAGTGATTATAATGGCCGAAAAGAGATTTACATTTCTTTTAGTAATTTTATTTTTACCGAACCGCTACACCGCTACACCGCTACACCCGTTAGTTTATAATTGAAATTCTAATGTCTTACGTGAAATCTATATCAAAAAATTAAAAATCATTATTATTAAGTACAAGATTTCAACTTTCGCTTTAACTTAGATAAGATATCTATAATAAGATCCCTGAATCATGAAACATCTACCGATGACCACATGATATGACTGTTGTAAGTAGTTTTGTTGTAACGTCGTCGTCGCTGCGCCTGCGCCGGCGTCTCGCGTCTGTCTCGCCTCGCAAGGTCAACTAAGCAGCTGACTCAGCTTGGAAAGTAGTGGATACTATATGTTATGATGTCAAATACTAGCAATAGGGAGGGAACAAACACTAATATATTATATTCTTTATAATATACTTACACCGAGAGAGATAATTCTTGTACATTGTAACGACCACGTAATGTAACATGAGAGCTATGCGCTTCCGCTTCATCATTTAAAAAGTATTTATAATAATAAAAATTAAGAAACATCAAAACAAATTTAGGTACAAAACGTTTAAATTTTGGTTTACCACCTTCTGTTTAAGACGGCTCAAAAAATTAACGAATATAATAGTCGGAATATCCCAAAAGCACTGTTTGTTAGGAAAATATAATTTAATTTACTGGACTAGATTAATCTGAACATGTCTGAACTGATTGTGGGTACAGTCATAAAGATGCTTGTTTATATATTTTGTAGCATGCTGTAACATATTAGATTTTTCAATTTCGGATATTAAGCAATTCACTGCATTCCAAGTGGGAGACATTTACCTTAATTCCGCTGTATAAGGACTAAAATATAATTTGAGTTTACCGACCATAAAAAGAAAGGTGACGATATTTGACAATTAATAAAATGGTGGCTTTTCAGCATATTTGCCATAATATAACACACACAATATAATCATAAGTGTATGATTAACATTTATTATATAGTGTATGTGTGTGTGTTTTGATTTTATTATTGTACGGTTAAGTATTTAATAGACTATTTATTTAACTATTTATTAACTTGACGTTCCTACAAAGTCATAACGTCCCTTTTATATTCAATTGTCATGAAAAAGTGAAAAGCAAATAACTTAATTTAAGTACAAGAGAATGTGAGCAGACTCGACGCCATTATGTTTTCTTTTCTCTGAAATGTCAAATGCTCAGTATATACACGAGTGACATCCCAGTGTGGACTTATTTATTTGACATAATTATAAAAAAATGTCTATAGGTATATAGGATACAGGAGCCCTTCACCATCAGGCAGATCGTAAGCTGCTTATTTAAAAAAAGTTTTCTTCTCAACCGTACCTCGTCTAGACGCCTTGTTACAGTTTAACTGTGTGTGTCAGACACCCGCACACCGTTCTGACTAGACGTGTAAATGCTGATAAAATATTAACACGTCTAGGGGCGTATTGGATACTACTATAAAAAAATAATTAGAAATGTATGTTTCTATTAAATATTACAATTTCATTGTTGAGCTTAGCTAATTAGCTTAAACCGCCCTAAGGTCTGCTTTAATTGCAATAATTATATGAATTCTGTTGCTTCTCCTTTGCATCCTCAGCTTCAGCAAGTCTGCTTCAGAGAATCTGTATTGAAATCTGTTAATATGCACTAAGTACTTCGAAAACGTGGCAGTATAAAGTCAGATTAACAATTTAATGATAAATACAGAAATGTCCAACCCGTAGCTGAAGCCGTAAAGAATAAAAACCATTAAATTACCCATATACTAAGGAACAAATGCTAACTCGTCCGTTTTAAGTTACGAAAGACTAAATACCTTTGACATGACGAGCCAGCCATATGTTATCATTTAACAAAATACTGTTTAGCTTGGCCAAAAAATTAAACTTATAAAAATATCTCTTTTTAAAAGATCACCTTTTTTGTGAATTATAAAAATATCTAGTACTCCAGCCGCGTTTAGTTTCACATTGTATTATCACCTTTTAGCAATCATTATTAACTCTTCCCTTTCTCCACAACTTCGCTTATCGTCCCACATCCTCCAATGTCAAGTGGCAACATTAACAATTATAAGCAGTTGACTCACCAGCCAACATCGTAAGATGCGCAGGAGTCGGCGGAAATACCTAATCTATGCATTAGCGGCCACGTGTATCGCCATATGCGGAATGTTTTGGTAAAATCCTGTGTATTGGAAGTTGGGATAGCAGTGTAAGATATAACTATTGTTCCGTAGACGCAAACGTCTGATTTAGATAATTTTCAAAAGAATTATTTCTACTTTCTTACTAATTGACATTTAAGTGGTTATAAAATATGCTCACTTATTACTTTGGAAATTACGAGACAGACAGACAGACTGGGAATAATTTGTTTACCGCGAACAAACCTTCCCTTCTTACGATACAAAATTTAATGTAAAATCTTTTCCAATATCTCAGGTTACACTGCCAGTTATAGCGTTATAGACGCAATGTTACATCGACCTGTGTTTAAATACTTTTAGCTTTAATCTATGGTAGCTTTATCCATCAATCTATTAACCAATGTTAAAACCTATCCCATTTCTGATCGTTAAAGGAAATCTGAACACAGCAAAGTTATTGCCAGCCATTTTGAAATTCGAATAAAAACTTTTTTCAAACACTAAATCGGTTATTTCGTAATTTAAAATAAATACATCAAAGTATGAGTCGTATTTATTATTTGAACAGATAACGGCCTCTGCGGTCTAGTCATAAATTAAATAATATAATTATACAAGTAGTTCTTAAGAGACACGTTACTACTAATCCGCCATTAGTTTGCAAGAGAGAGAGAGAGAGAGAGCGTGGCCAGACACATAGACTTATTGTTGATATTTCGAACAGTTAAGTAAGTGGTTTTGTCCACCAGCTTCCGCACATCCATTGGTACGGGATTCAATTCCATTTGAGAGCAGAATATTTCTGCTTCATTCGGTTGGTGGCAGGGACTAAAAAGAGTCCACTTTCTATCCTTAGTGTATTGCCACATTATTGGTCCTGTCGGTTAAGTTAACTAGTTCCTCTGTCAAAGTCAAATTCAAAATATCTTTATTTAAATAGACTCTTTTACGTCCTTTTAAATCGTCATAATAGGAAAATTGTATGAGAAAAATAAATAAATACAATTAAAGGTCTAGCACTAGTTATAGTGACGACTTTAAGTGGTTTATAACAGGGTATTTGCAAACATCATGGACCATAACAGCACCACCTAGAGAAGTAGTAGCCACCTAGAGAAACGGGTTACAGTGACTTCCAAAGAACAGAGGTGGTCATAATGACAAATTTTTCATACCCATCCGCGACATGCCTTTACGATAGTTGCTTAGTTTTTATAATTCCACACTTGACTTAACTTATAATTACTATTATTTACCTATTTATTGTTATACAATTTATTTTACATTTCATGTTTGTAGCCACGACGTGATTTAAAGTATTTATAGAATAGAAAAAAATGAGTATATCTTTATTGTACATCAGCCAATTCAAGAAGAGAAATACACAAAAAACTTTTAACAATTTTTTTAAAATATAAAGCACAGCAAATGACTCGACACCACCTGATGATAATCAGTAGACGAGTCCATATGTGAAGATAGCTAGTGAAGCATGTGTGTTTATTGTTACAATTTTTATTTACTAATTTTAATTTCATTTTAAAGCGATAATAATCTACAATCTAATTTGATTTTAAAAATTCAATTTATTTTAAGCAATGTTGTGATTACGTCATCATCCCCTTATAAGTCGAGACTATTTTAAAGTTTAAATCAAAACATAATTAACAATACCTAGTGCACTACAAGCACGGCATTGTTCGATTGACGTAACTGCACCGCTAAAGCACTCCTGCGCACGGTAGCGGGAATCATGAGCAATCGTACGCATTACAACTAATAATAATCAGTTTTCCTCTTACTAATCTAATTATGTAAAAGTTACCTCATTTAAACGACTCTCATATGTGAAATACTTTATATAACCTTTAAAATAAGCGTTAAAAGCAACAGTTTAAAATATTATATTACACTCAAAGGCTATCCAGGTATAGTACACCGAATCAGTCATACCAATAAACTTTTCGATACTCTTTTGAATTCTAAGACTGAATATAAAATTTCGTGGTAATTTTATATTTCGTAAGTTAGTAACAGCTTGATAATTTTTAATTAGTTTGATTCACGAAAAAGACTTGTAAGGTAATTATGATTCTTAATGTATGTTATTCTTTTAAAGTCTATCTCTTTCTATGCTTCAAGTAAGCAATGTATTATTTGTGTGGGAAACTCTTAATTCAATACGAGACGGTTTCAATTTACATGACCCGGGCGCGGAAACAGGGTTATTCAATTATGATTGTGATATATCTTTATAGTTACTTTATTAAGGTTCAATTTTTGTCACTTAAATCTTCATGTCACCTTCGTTTACCGTCAGGTGAGATGATGGCCAAGAGTTTCCCCGTTAAGAATAAAAATAAAATGAATAAATATTTAAGTATTTTAATTTATTTATATCAATATAATCTGTGCCAGTGCTGGGCAAAGATCTCTCCGAAGTTTTACCAAAGTATTATTTTCTTTGCCACCTCATACCAGCCTTGTGGGAGGTTATTATAGCAACTTTCTTTTATTAGAAACAATGTAAAAGACTCGATACCACCTGATGGTGAGTTCCACTGACTGCCCTAGCCACCTCCTTATTCGCCCAATAGAAGAATGAGGTGGAAACGCGTGCTTCTGAGTAAAAAAGGAAAGGGAGTTCAAAAAGCTCTTCATAGCACTCTTCATAGTTCAATTGATAATAGACACTAGATAATAGAAGCGACGCAATTGGAGAGGTTCAAAGTTGTTCGTTACCTTTCGATAGCAAATCGTACGCATATCATGACGATGTAATCTGTCCAGAGCATCACAATGGTACTGAGAGGCGCCGTCCGAAAGATGCGAGCAATATTTCATGCAAGAATTTATTTCTCCTGATATATATTATAAGCACAAACACCTTAATAAACTTCCTTGAAATCGATTTCCCACAAATCAAACTAATTGAACGCATGCGCGTGCGCAGCTATTTATACATTCAAGATGGCGTACAGGGGAGGGACAAAAAGTAACGGTTTGGAGAAAAAAGCCCCTCTCACTATTAGCAAAAATGCGTTCCTACAATGTGTTTCAAATTCTTTGAATATTTATGCTTATTGCCAATTAAGACATCCTTAATTATAAATGTACCAATAAGGCAGACTTTAAAAATAAACTTAACTTTTTAAGTATCATAGTGTTCTATCTGAAAATGAAATTTGACATTTATTCTCTAAAGTCAAAGGATTGGTAATTGAAAAGCAAGTTCACTTAAACATATTCCATTTTATGTTCAGGACACGTGCAAGACTATCCTGCTGAATAGGGAAGGAAATCGTAATTGAAAGTCTTTAAATAAAAGAGAAACGCCATGCGTGGAATTCGAAATTTGCGGTAAAATCTAACCATGACCAGATATCGACGGAAGCGGCTTCTCGTGTTACAGCTGACGGTTTAGGAAATGTTCCACGTCTGGTGGACTTTCGTTATGGTCTGAAGACATTCATTGATGATTCATTTTGTGGAACTGTTGATGATATTGGAGCTATTTCAATAAACAAGACTTTGTATAGTTCAATGCGTGGCTTTGGACAAATATTAATTTCGTGATGAATTTCTAATAACATACTATGAGAAGGTGTCAGTAAGATCTTAAGCGTAAATGCTTTGTCTCGGCCATATTTGATACATAAACACAGACGTGGTGTCCATTTCATTATCTGACTCAAGATTCGAAAATTAATTATTTTTAGTATTTCTGGCATACAATGAAGTTTTGAAATGTTGGTGTTTTAAACTTCCTCCATAGCGTCATATAGATGCCCACGCGCCAACCGTTCGAAATTCGAACGGGAAGCGGATATGTCGGCGCCATCTTACCTTTTTATATTCATATTCCCGCTTCGTCTAGGCTAGAATTAAAAATAATCCTCTTTTCATCTTTCGGCGACAAATCTCTGCGGTATATTAACTTCCTATGTTCACTTTTGATGTTCTTTATGTCACCAAGTTGGTAATTCTAGATGCTTCTATTAATCTTTTTTATATTACAATTTGAGTTATATTGTATTTTGATATAAACGTTGTTTTAAAGGGAAACAAAAAACTTTTTAAAGGCTATAAGGCTATAAATATATTTTATCGTACTGAGAACCATATTTAATATTTAGAGTAATATTTTGGTAGCTATATACGTCTTAAGGACCATAAGGAGTAAGATTTGAAGATTTCAAAATGTGTAATCTACTCTATTAGTTCACTTTTATTAATTTGACCAGCGTCTTATAAGACCATCAAATGTTAAAAATAAGAACGTAAAACATTTTTAGCAATAATTACTTTACACGCCCATTATAAACACTTAAAATACCCTCAAAAACCGCGCCGTAAAAAACCCCCGTGAAACGAGGCATCGAGTATCATGTCACAACTAAAAACGATACTGCGAAATGGTTTTGCATCTGCCTCAGAATATGCCACGCTGTTTAGAACCTTAACGGCTCGTCCACAATGATATGTGTCCGGAGACTTGACTGGCGGAGCAGTACGTAAGTATCACATGACAAATGTCACTTGGTGTTTTGACGTTCGAAATAGCGTTTCCTGTGTGGCTCTAGAATAATTATAATAATCTTTAGCCAGTTCACCAAACATTTGGAAATACGAAAATTATCTTCTTTTGCTGAAGGATGCTTAAAAATACTCACCATCATCTACTCCTGCAATATGTTCCACTGCGGAGCAGCAGATGGGTTAAGCATACGAGAACCACTACCACACTGGCTTAATTCGGCTTGGTGGGTGAAAGCTGTTCCCATAACAAATGAAACCAACCACTTAACGTGCCTTCCGAAGCCCAGAAGACCTCGAGATAACAATTTTGATTGACCCATCCAGAGAACAACCACGGCGAAAGTTGCTTTGCTTTCAATATTTCACAGCTACTAGCACTAATATAGTTTCCGTTCTAAAGATAAATAGTTTTAGTTTTATTTCAAAAAGAAAAAACTCACATTATTGACTATCTTCACTATAAAAGAAGGTTATCATACATTCAATTCGTATTTATATTATTGCTATATATATATTTATTTACTTGCTTGGATTTATATAGCCTATAATCTAAAACTAACAGTATTTTTCAATTCCAACAAGTAGATCCAGGGATTACCCCCTACAACCTCATTTAACTTAATATTAATATAGATAAAACAAGATCAACTTAGTAAGTTTTGGCAAAATTTTGCAGTCCTGAAGTGAGGTTGGGTTCATGTCTTTAACGTTACAATTTGCAGACGACTCCATCCTTCTTATTTCCAAGTTCGTTTAGTGCACATATAAATAACATCCGGGGATACAGATAAAAGAATTATGAATATAGTTCTCCCGTTGGTACGAATCATCATATACCTCTGGAAAATCTTCTAAACTCTTTAAAAGTTTTCTTGATAATTTCTATTAAGCCAATTTTGATTTCTATTTTTTGTCTCTTACCAGTCCACCGGCGTTTACTTAGTTACCGGGCGATGGGTGATGGGATAGGGCCCCTTCACTCACCATACTCTCTGCTCCAGCGCGTGAGGGACGTCCAACGTATCCTGGGGACATCTCTCCAAGTAGCAGTGGTTGAAACTGACCTATGCTGGTGCACCACGCGATCACCTATCTAGTTCCACGTGTGGTGCATCACTTTAGCCGTTTGCGATCTTCTTGGCAGGGACTCCGCCATAACCCTGGCGTTGCCCCTTATCACGTCAGTGCACCTATAATATGTTGTCTAACATTAAAAAACGGATATATCTATATGTAAAGGTTGATATTTATTTTAATAATGCTTAAAAGTGACCTATTCAATATAATTTTAACTGTACTTTAAGAAGTGAATAGTTAGCTTTGCGTAGGCGCAACCTAACAAAATACTATATTGAGCAAAATCTTGAGTTAACATGATGTCTAAACATCAGACGTAGGTGATGCCCACACGAATCCGGTTGTTACACGAAACGGCCCTGTAAATATGTCACTCGACCAATATTTTAAATAGGTCAGTAACGAAAACGTAACGAAGATGCTGAAATTTATTACGAAACCAAATTTTATTTCAGCATCAGTTGAACGTCAAGCAAATTTGAAATTCAAATACAAATACATTTATTAGAACAAAAATAGGCATACATAAAAAAAGAGTAAAACGATAATGGCTATATTAGTTTAAACTAATTACTACTTTGCTGAAGTGTCACTTCAAGTTGTTCTAAAGAGAGCTCACTTTCGCTACAAAATTTAGCTTAATAAAATAAAATAGTCCCAAACGCAACAACACAAGACTCTTATACCACAAAATTTTAAAAGTAATCACGATTTACTTTTGACATTGTACTTACCTGTCATTGTACAAACCTAGTATAAACTTCATCACTAGTGAATTCAATTCTCTATTAATTTATCTAACCCTATTTAATATGTAGCCATGGCGAAGATACAGGATCCTTCCAACCAAACTTGTGCGGAAGAGTTCCTGCGCATTGTGAATGTTTGATTAGACCAACGGTTTAAGTCACGATTATCGAAACATTCAAATTTGAAATTGGAAGGCTGTAACGGTTTCACGGCTTGAAACTTGTTAGGGTTAAAAAAGCTATTTTTATAATACTTTTAACTCCTAAAAATCATTGAAAATATTTAGAAATGTATCCAAAGAATTATAGAAGATATTAAGCCCGCGAAGTTTTCGTAGTTTGGGTTTATTTTTAATTATGTTTACTGCAAGGTAATTTTTAGGCGAAGTAAGGTCGTTAATGAAAAATAATAAATGACACAATTCGTACTTATTTTAATTAAATACTAATACTTTTTAGTGGCGTATATATGTCAATATTATTTATTATATTATGTTTTCTTTATTTATACATATTTTAATCAAAAAAAGTTTTTAATCGCAACAATAATATTTTATCATAATGATTGTAGAGTTTTCAATAATAGTAATCACTAACTGAACACTTTTCTCCAAAATATACGAAAATCGTATGGTAATGGTTTTTTGTGCCAAATCAAATGAAATCATGATTATGAATTATGCAGTTGTAGAAATATTTTTTGAATTCAAACAAACTATTGAAACTTAAATAATCACCAACAAAACTTTCATTGGCGACAAAATTACGTAAATCAAATTATCAGGCATGAATCACTTGACTAAAGGACACTTTATACACATACGATATCTAATTATAATGGAAGTTACGACGACTCGTTGACATTAAAATAAACGGCTGAACGAAAGACAAATTATGTGTTTTAATATGAAAAACGACATTTCGCTCTTTCCGTAAGATCGTCTTATATTTACAGATTTATGGCATCTCCGATCAATTAATCTCTGTTATTATTTATTGGAGTTATTACTTCAGCTTGTTATAAGTTATAATCGTTTTTAAATTTTCTTGGAAGCTCTGCTAAGTTATAATAAACTCGAATATTCTCGGATTATGATTGCTTATGCATTTTCTTTTTTACGGGGCTTATTTAGGAAGAAAAAAATTTAAAAGATATATCGCAGAGCCATAAGCTATAAAATAACACAAGCTCTTAATGATCCTTACTTTGGTCTAGATAATGTGTAAACATATAATCATTAGTGATTCATAAAACTACCTGCCGATGTATCTGCCAAATAATTTAGACAAAGTGATAGCCACAGAACTAGCAAAGACCTGGTTAGCTTGCTTTACTGTGCTTTGCTTTAGCTTGCTTTTAAAATGAGTAATCGAATACTCCTGCTGATGTGTTTGGACGTGTTTGATTCTAATAAAAAACTTTCATTGCTATTAATATAATTTAATAGACATCAATTATTATATTAATTGATGTCTATTAAATTCTATCTCAAGGCTCAAAAATGAGATAATTGTGCCGATAATTTATAGGACACGTTATCTTGCTGTGAAGCTTTCTCAAGATCTGACGATGCTACACACAGGAAAGAAAATGAATACTGACAATTGACTACAATTTGTTGTGAAAAGTAAGCGCTTCTCTGAATCAAACAGAAAAATTGTAAATTATTCCTATAGAAAACTAAACTTAAATCTTTGTTGAGAGATATTCAACTCACTAGTGGATAGTCTGGATATATTATATCTGAATGAAATAGGAGAACATTTATTTCTTGATATTTTTTGGGATAATAGTGGAGATTTGCTTATACCTTATTTGCAAGTATTGTTAGTGTCGCCACGCCTTCCAAAAATAAGGTTAATGAACGCAGTAACAATGTAACGTAACAAATAATATCACGTTCCAGCAATCAGTAGTCGAATATAAAGAACATTTCAGTGGCGAATGACCCAAAAACCGTCCCTGTGGAATCGGCTGTCACAAGCACATGAACAGCTTACATTGTGGTAGCAAACGTACTCTTATTACAAGGGTATAAGGTGTCAGTGTAAAGCTTTAGTCGTGACTGTACCTGACTTAAGAGACGCCTACGTTTTATGAGTACGCCGTTTACAGAATACGACGCATTTGTAGTGTTATAGAATTGACTGTAGAAATTTATTTTAATGTTAACACCATTCAAACTAAAAAATTAACTGTAGACGATTAAGATTTTCTAACCTTACTAAATGACCAGCTCAATGAAATAATGGAAGCTATTGAGCTGTTCTACGATACATCTGAATCCCAAGAATAAGAAATCACAGGTAAAGCATAGTTATATGGAATTAATAGAAAGTATTTAATAAAAAGTATATAATTTTTGGGCGGAGGAATCACGGACCTAACTCCCACTAGATAATCGGCGTGATTGTGAGGGACTCGCCCAGCACATAACGACCCTGGAATGCCCACTGAAATTCCCGGTTTCCGCTGAACTTCGTGTTCCTGGGTTCTGCGCTAGCAATCCTAGTGGATTGCTTCGACTACCAAAATCATAGTCCATAGTTAATACAACATGAACTGTGGAATCGAATTATGATACGATATCGTATCGTCAAGTGTAAATCAAATCTTTGGAATGACTCCAAGCTATTAAAAAGTCGCTCTGAACTGAATTTCAACAATTTTGTATTTCATACGCGCACTTTTTCAGTTGTTTTGTCTGAGTTTTGTATATTTGGCTAATGGAATGGATTTGAGACACGTGTTTGTAAATCGATGAGAGAATATTTGTATATTGTATATTCTCATGGTCATTTTTAATGAGTTTTGATGTTTGATATTTCATATTAACTTATTAAATTAGTTAATATGAAAATGTAATTAAACGTAGATTTGCTTTTGTTACAAAGTTTTACAATTAAAAATACAAATTAAAATTAAAATGCCAACACAGCAGCAGGCAACAATTTGAACATATTTAAGAATGTGGTGAAGATTATTTGCTGATCCCAGTTCAATATTTAATATGGTATTTTTTGTTCCAAATTTCAATTTTGATTATCTATATTGTATTGTCACTTATAATATCGTCGCCTTTCGTGGGATCATTCTTATCAAAATTTTTACAAAAACGAAAAATGAATTTTATTGAATTAAATATAAGATCTTTAGTTTTGTAACCATTGTTATTTGACTTTACAAAGATATTCTGAGATCTTTTCGGCTGTGTCAATTCAAAACGTGTGATTATACACACAAAATTAAACCCTAAATGTAAATGACACATTTCTATGGAGCGATTAAAGTATTTAGAGATCTAATTTGAGACCACCTCAGTGATGTGATCTAAATTGCTCGCCTGCTATTGTCTTCCTTCCACTGATGATCCCAAATGATATGTTGCAACTAATAACACTTTGTTTGACTCTTCATTTTAGTTATCCCGTGGATTCTCTTGGAGTTCCCCAAAAATCATTGGAGCTTATATCTTAGATTAGCTTTCGACTATTATGTAGTTTATATTCTAATCATCAAAGCGCTAAACTTATTCTTTTTAATGCAAACGACCGCGGAATGGAGCCCTATGCATTAAGTACTTAAATTTCAAATCCAACTTTGTCAGGGTGGTCGTTCAGTCCCAAAGTCTTTCTCTGTTGATTCTTAAACACAAAATCAATGCGCAGTTTATTTTGAACCGAATTTAGTAATTAGTAACAAGATCTACTTTTGCAAAGCAATTGTTATTGCTATAACTTTGTTTCGACTCAATCGTCCAAAATGTATGAACAAAAGTGTCGTGATTCGGACCTTTTTTGTTGGTCTCTGCATCTGGCCGCCATGTGCAGTCGTAAAGCAACCTTCTTAAGGTGTTTGCAAAAGGAATAATGATGTGAAAACATCTGAATTAGTTTATCGATAGTATCGCTATTAATAAACATAATTTTTACTTGTTGATTGTCAATGATTTTTATTTGATAAGCATGGTAGTAAAATGTTTGTGTTAAGTTCATCAAAATCAAAATCAAGCAATATATAGAAGCAACACTACGGTGCTAACATGGTAAACTTTGTGTCCGTGATAGTAATTCAAAATAATAAACATAATGTTCTTAACACTAGATTTACCAGACCAGTCATTTAGACTGGTCGTGCAATTTCAATTCAAAATTCCTACTATATTACACATTTTTTTTTTCAGAAATGATGTTATGACTTTTGTAGCTATAGTTAGAGAGTACGTTTTATAAACTTAATGTTATTTTATATACATTAGTAACAAATATAATTTTTGTTGTTGACATATATTCAAATCGCTGGTATATCTAGTGTTAAGTATGTTATGAAATAATACAAGTCACATCACTTTGGAATTTATATTTTATATATAACTTATTATACCAGTATCTAGTGCTGTATTGCACAGTATCAAATAAAATATATTAAGTAAATAACCGTAATAATATGTGAAGGTATATAAAATTGAAAACACAATTTGCGGGAATCTTGGGATTTCTTTAATTTCAACTGTTCTTATGAATTGTATTTTTTCTATCTTGACTTTTATATGAGCATATGAAATATAATAATACATACTTAATAAATGTATTTTGACTTTACTTTCGTAGATTATCACAAATCGTAATTGCACCCAATAGTAGCAGTTCATTCTAATGGTAAATTCACATAGGTTTAGTTTTGATTATAAAAATCACTTAAAAAATGTGGCTACACCTTCACATTGTTGCTGTAGGTTATATTGTATCCTCTTGATCATTAGAAGAATAAAATTTGATAAAGAATTCCTGCTTAAAATATTGATCAACCATCGATGAAGTCACGAATACATCACTAATGTCATAATCCACAGGCCACAAATCTCAGACGACGTTTCAGTTACAATTTGCCTTTGAACAAAGCAAAGAAAGTTTGTATACTATTTTAAGTTACGCAATGATGTATTTTGGAGTTGGTAAGAGCATCGAAAGCATTAGTATTGTCTCTGAACATTTTTTTCAGAGACCTTGTTACGCTGATGTAGGTAAGTAGGCCCACCAACAATAAAAATTTTTGATCAATTTTGATTGACATTCGGTATTGGTTAGTTATATACGGAGGTTTGAATTTTGAAATTAGTGCTAAAAATGTGAAATATGTTAAAAATAAAAACAAAGATATATATGTATATGACAAACAGAATTATGTATGCTAGAAGCTTTTGATGGAATGGTTGGAACCTAAAACGTATGATGAAATTGAGGCACTTTAAAGTAGGTAGTTTCTTTCACTCTCATACAAACACACGCACACAGGCACACACTCGTGCACAGACATACACATTATTACTTACTTGTTCAGACACATTTACACACGTTCTAGTTTTAAAAGTAATTATCTTTTTTAAGGAACAGTAGGGCTTCCTGCTACTGACTTAAGATTTTCTTATTTTGTTAAAGCTAATAAATAAAATAAATAAAAGTAAGCAAAGCTGTTCGTAATTATTGAAATCGAGTATTAACGAACACTTTCTAATGTAAACATCGATTGACGCTAGTATCTTCATGGCTCCGGTTTTTATAAGCTTACATTATCACAAATAACACGTGCTACATGCGACATAAACCAGAGGTAATCTTTTGGTATTATCTTCTAGAAACATCTTAACCAAGACTTACTCCATAACAGTATCCCCCATATTGTAATATCACGTTTACTTTAAAAATAGCACACGGTTCGCGGGGAACACCCGAATGTAATAAATTTGCTTGCCATTATTTAAAGAATCTGTCCAACTTATAACTAGTCTAACTGACTTATAATTCCAAACAATTCCAAGATAATTATTATTTTGAATGCATATATTTGAATTGGACCATTATACAAATATAAACACTTAACTTAAACCTACTTTTTGTAATCTACCTTTCTCCTGTATAGCCAAAAATTGTGCCCGACAGGGTCCATAGTGTCATTAATAGTCTTAAGATTTACATATTATGTAACTATGGAACGCAAAATAAAGAATTGAATTAAATTGAATAGTCTTAGTTTACCAAATTTTACATTTGATATTATACCTAAATATAGTTTATACAAAAAGAAGTTCGACCGTTGAGTTAATCTCTTTGAGATTCGTAATTTTGAACCCTACATGAAAAATGTACTCTGTAATCATTTGGAAAAAGATTATATAGTAGATTATTAATAAGAGGGTAATATTGTATCTCACTCTAGATACTCTTAAAAACACCCTATTTGATCGTACAGAAGATCCAAAATAAAATAAAAATTTAAATGGTTGTTGTTTACCCACAAGAATTGATTGTGCACAGGTCATTTAGTATTCTATAACGAAACAACAACGGATTGATCAAAATTTTAAGTTCAGATTAGACACAAATACAATCATGTTAACTTCAAAGCTAGTTGCTGTTACTGATGATAATTGCGATAGCTCAACTCATAAATAAGACTCCCAGGTGGTAAAACCAATTGAAATGTACACTGACGTGTTCCCAGGCCATCCTGTAGGAAGTCAGGGACGTGGCGTGATAGGACCTCATAGCGGCCATCATTAGTATTCATAACCACAGCACAGTCGCTTTATGATCTGGGAAGGCTCTGTTAAAAGTAATTTTAATAGTAATCGCTTTACATGTGCATCTCGTAGTACAAGATGATTTTAAAAGAATGTCTAGTCAGATTGCTTTAACTACAAGTTAATGATTTATAGCCAACACTAGACTAAACAATTATAAACAATCGAGAGTACTTCTAAGGCATTATTTGATATAAATGTAAAAGATAAAATTTTATCCAAGTATGATATTTCAACTTTTGAAAAATCGCATCTTTTCATATTTTATTTAGAAATATATTATATGAGAATCTAAAAACAATAAGCTTTAATAGACTCGCTTCATTAGGTGTCTAGTCTTTGAATATGATTATGTTTGTCTAGCGTTAAAGTCCCAATCATTAACTATTATATCTAATTAACATTCACTTCTCTTTGTTGCAGATGACACATACTCAGTAATAGAAGCATCAACAAACGAGAGATTGCGGCTGATTTGTGGTCTGAAGCCGAGGGGGCAGCCGCAGACCGTCCACTGGTACAAGGACGGGCAACTGATAGACAACCAACTCAAGACCAAGTTTGTGAAGCAAAAACAATGGTAAGTGGAAATATTATCCATGCAGTAGTATCTAACTATCTTAAGACACTCTCTGCAGTTGCAGTTGCGGTAGACCTTTTAAATGAGCAAACTATCAAGAAGCAGTCGAAATAGCTTGTGATTCATAAAATTTTACCTGTGATAAACCCCCAAGGGACTTTGTGATGGTTAAAATTTCTTTCTCTCTGAATTTTATAGATTCATAGGTTAAAATAAAAAGTTATGTGTGAAAACATTGCCCTTTAAGTGAAGAAAGTTGTTTACGATCGCCTGCGAATTTTATACAAGCCACACGCTGCTCATACTCAACTTAACATCTAAAATACGTTCTTGATTGCCGTCTTGTCTTCTTGTCTTGTCACAATAAAATGACATACACGTTGATCAAAAAATTAAAAACTGAAAGGAAAAAATATTTTTGAGACATCATTAATTTTCCTTAGACAAGGTTATAAGCTACCAATTGCTATCAAGTCGATAACTTAAATTGATACTTTTTTTTATATTTAGGTTAATTTTATGACTTCAATGTAGAATTAACCTTCTTTTACTGGTTTATTAAAACTTGTGAATTTACTCGCGATTCTTTAACTACCAATACTGACGACTAAAGTCGATAACAGTGACTTTTCGGAAGATATTTATAGCCTTTTATTTATTAATAAAAATTTGGATTACTAGTAACTAGAAATCTCCAAAGCAGTAATGAACAAATAACATAAGTATATAAACCACACGAACTCAGTTAAACCGTCCAACTAAATTAAGACGGCCCATTAACGAGCCACGTCGACTTGATCCAACCTCACATCAATATTTACGTTTCCATCCCAAACCGAAAATACATGCAATAATTCATATGCAATGGCCGTGCATGCTTTACCAGGGGCATCTCAAAACAAACTGTCCATCATACTAACTTTTCAAATCAATCATTTGTATTGGAAACTGGGTGGTAGATGTTGGAATTACTCTAGCAACGAGTAATATTGGGAATGATGTTGTTTCAACGTCTATAGATTCTACGCTTTCTAGAACAAGTTGGGAACCCTCTTAGGCTTGTTTCGCCGTTATTAGTTCAGATTAAAATATTCTAGTGGTTACTAGCTTAACAATTTATTAATAAAAACATATTTTAATGACATAATCAAGAAGAGTGGTATAGAAAAATTAATTTATTAAATAAAACACAATGAAAGTACATCCCCATTAAATAGTTATGATTCAACCATCAAACAGTTTGCTGTGTTATGGTGTTGTAATGTGGTGCTATAATATCGTGATATGATAGATACTCTTTTTACCATTTCAAAAATACTTGTACTTCAAAATACACAAGACCCACAACCCAACGTGCTTCGGAACCACCCCGACCCCACCTATCACAGATATTTATTCTTATTTTACCATCAAAAACAGGATTGAATCAGAGATAGGGCTCTAGAATTGGTAGAAAGCTTCTAAAGTAACAGACTTCAAGCCACTGAAGTAATTAAAATTACGACTACACGAAAATCACTTATAAAGCAATCTTATAAGTCTCTATTTAAAGTGAACAACACTGGCATCCCTCAAGGAAGCATTCTTGGTCGATTACTTTCTTTCTTTATTTTAATGACCTATCGAGAGATACGACAAATAAATATATATTGTATATTGTTTTTTACTAAATTACCTTACACGACCGTTGCTTCCAGAGTGACAATATGAAATGATTCCTTGATATTAAGATTGATATAAGTGTTAACTATAGGCAATAAACAACCGCGTCTATTGGCTATGGTACTATTTACTGTCAGGTGGTTCACAAATTCTTTGATGTAAATATTATAAAGTGATACCAATACAAAACATTGTTGAAGTGATTAAAATTCGTCACCAGATATTGTTACGAACCGAACATTACGTGACCAAAATATTTCCGTGACGATCTCGTTGGAGTGAGGTGCTCGATGGCGTAGTGTTTGGTTTTCATACCGACTGCCGCCATGTTTGGACCTCCGAAGGGTCAATTAGTTATCTCGAGCACCTTCATGCTTCGGGAGGCACATTAAGCCGTAGATCCCGGTTGATGTGGTAATCGCTTTCATCAATCAGGCATTTAGAGAAACCTGGGATCAGCATTGCGACGTTTATAGGCTGATGATGACGATGAAGTATATGGGTACATTATGCTTTGTTACTATCGATAAAATTTTTCTGGTATATCGTAAAAGGTTTACGGTATTCCAGAATATTATGTTACGGTTTTCAAATTAAATAATAGCTTAGACTAGATAATGGGAACAGTCGCTTTAATAATAATAAGTTTTTGCAATTTTGTTTAAATTTATATTTTTCAATAATTTTTATTTATTGTTTAATATTTTTATGCACACATGACAAAATAAACATACAATTATTTAAATAAAATATGTCAAATGTAAAGCCTCATAAGCCAAACTATCCGAAAATATATTATAGATATACACCGTTAGTCGATTCGGCCCTCCGGAAGCAATACATTTTATAAATATTTATGCACACAACTTTTGAAAAATACACATCGCCGTTATTATATGCGTAATATACTCATAAATAAAGTTATCCAGAATCTTAAACCTATCATGTTATTAACGTAGGTCTATGCGTGAGGTGTTATATGTTAGTTAATTATCTTTTGTTAATTCTTTATATACTTTTAATTTTTGATTGAGCGCGACCACTCGCTATCTGGTCAATATAACAATCACCAAGTCGCTTAAAAACGACAACCTACAAGATATTAGTTTTTGAACACATTATTTCCATTTCATTGATAATTCTATAGAATAGATTTTATTGAAAAGTTTTTAAATCATATCAACTAAACCTTTCGGTTGTTATAAAATAAACGATACATTTTCTTGCTTGTAGGCTAAGAATAAAAGGTTTTCGAGCAAAGGATGCAGGAGTATATTCATGTCAAAACGAAGAAGATAGAGGAAACAATCTGAATGTTACCATCAAACATAAACATGATAGCAGTCAAGAGGTTTTGGAAGGTAAGCCCAAATACATTTTTGGATTCAAAAATTGAATTGATTAAATGATACTATCGAGAACACAAAAATCTCACATTTTGTATTGCAACAAGATGTTAACATGGATATTTCCAATCTCATTTTATTGACATCTTTATTATCCAGATGTGTAAACACAGCCAATTCAGTTTTGGACACCATGCCAAATTTAATATTGCATTCATGTGTATATACATATAACACCACATCATGCTTAGTAATTTCCACTTTGAGTTAACCAAATTATCTTGCAGTAAGTCTCGTATTTGCATCAAAATTAATTCTTTAAGGATTGAAAGAAGTAAGGAGGTGATTAGTTTTAAAATTCTCAATCTATTTTTGAATGAATGAATGAACGAATAAAAGATTATTGGGTACAAAAATACAACAAAAAGATCAATAAAGGAGAAAATACACAATTAGTTTGTTAACCAAATAGGTCCAGCTCAGCTTATGCTAGGCGTAGATTGCTTCGACGCTGGTATTCTGCGGATACCAATACAATAAATTACATTTATATTATATCGATATAAATTACTTTAATATAAAGAATATTAAAATAAATTTACAGAATACCAAGCAGATGTTGATGTTGACCGACCTATGCCTGAGATTCTGTCACAGCATCAAGCTGTAATAGAAAATTACACCATCGAAGAGAACAGAAATGTAACTGGCGATAACAGAACAGCCAACAAGACATATAAATATGAAGGCAGAGATGAAGACTTTGATGATAAGAATGAGAAAGAACACTTTAGATATGGATATGTAGATAACAGTGTTAAGAAATTTGCTCCTAGGTTTAAGCATCCGTCTAAAATGTATCCGATTGACATGAAACCTGCTGGAAGCTCTATAAGAATTAGATGTGCATTTGAAGGTATGGGTTTAGTTATCAAATCTCCAATAAAATAAAATCTGAAGTAAAAATTGATATAAAATTTAATATAATCCCTAAAATCGAATTATTTAACGCCACTTTCAGACAAATAAAGACAGACTCATTACCATTACTTAAAACTACGTATTAACATTGAACCATTTTCAGGAAACCCAACACCAAATATAACGTGGCAGAAAAATGGTGGACCGGTATCCAGAAGTTACGTCCAACCATCTTATGGTAAATGGTCTATAGCTCTCGACGAGCTTTCAAAGACTGACGATGGCAATTATACTTGTATCGTCTGCAATGAATTGGGTTGCATAAATCACACTATGGATTTGCACATCCAAGGTAATGTTTTTGAGCTAAGCTTTATATCTTTACCAATCATTTTTATTTAATGTAGATTATTACAACAATAATGGAGGGAAAATAGGGAATTATTTTCTTTTTCTATTATTTGTTTGAGAAAAATAATGTTTATTACTATCTTATATTTCCAATAGTCTTAAGTCTAAAATATCCGGCTAACATTTCTTAGAGCGCTTTACATCGAAGCCTTACATAAAGGAGGGTTATCCTGGCAACCTTACCGTGCTGGTAAACGACACAGTCCAATTATCCTGCCCACCTATGTCGGATCTGGAGCCAATGGTGTACTGGTTCTGGGCAAATAGAACCTTGGTGGAAGATAAAGGCAGAATGCTGAGTAAATTGAACTATATCGAGAAACTTGAGGTTCATATTTCAAGTGTGGTGATGGCAAGGATATAATGATTTAAACAACAAAACAACAATGAACTTAAAAGAATCACAAAATGCTAGTTTCAATTGAGCGTATGATTACTAACGTATAGTTAACTATGCAGTAATGATATATTGTTTATTTTACTGCATATTTCAATTCGGTCATGAAACCCATCATAATCGTAATGAATAGATGCTATGAATAATACATTGTTGTTTTGCGTCCTTATTATCGCTTTAATCGTAAAAGTAACTAATTTATGTCGCTATACGTAGTTATACATGAAAGGTAAAATTAATATCAGTGTCTAACTGGTGTTGGCAATCGGTTAAAATGGTGGTGGTGGTGGTAAAGATTAACGATGAGTTAGAGGTTAAATATTTATAAGTGATAATTATTTTTAATAAAAATATGACAACTGAATCGATGATTTCTAATTCTGACATAAATAATGATAACTCATTGGCAATGACATTTAACCATAGCACTGTCTCAATGAAACGCTTAAAAAATTCCTACCGCGTTAATAAAAGCGTGTTTTGGATTTATAGAACGGCTATATGCAAAGCCAGTACTCACTCAAGGCGCTGAGAATCAGACCAAGCTGGTCGGTGAAAACGTGAAGTTCAGCTGCGAATTCCTCACCGACATGCATCCATACGTTTATTGGATGTTCTTCACTAAAGATGAGAATATTTACGGGGAAATTGATCAGATCGATGGCGATTCTAATGGAAAAGAAGCTATCATTATGAATGACATTAACAAAATCGTCACGGTGAGGGTCGTTTCTAACGCATGAAGCTTGCACGAAAAGCTTTTGGTGTTGCATGGTAGACAATTTTTTTCTTGTAGTATTCACAGCATAGAACATTTTAAACTTTCAATGTTTTTAAAAAATATTATTTTCCATAGTTATATCATGAATACTAAAAAAAAACAATTCTTCATTCCATGATACTGATTTATTATTGTTATTCAGTTTGTTGGTGTATCTGTAAAATCCGGTATGATGATATAAATTTGCTTTAATTGATTGACGGAGCTGAGAATGAAACTAATGCGATGTGAAAAACATCTAAAAGCAAAACTGTTTGTCGTGTGTGTGAGTGATTTAAAGATGCAAATATATTTCCATTTGTAATAATTGTTTCTTAAATATTCCAGAGTGATAATTCATCTGATAAACCAGAACAATTAACTATTTATAATGTGACTACTGAAGATGAGGGCTGGTATGTCTGTGTAGCTCTCAATAACTTGGGCAATACCACGGCTAAAGGATATCTTACTGTGCTTGAATGTAAGTAAAATGCCATTTGTTTAATATAGCATATTGAACTTGTATTGCATATGTCAAAACACAGAATTCTCTGTCAATAGTGAACAAATTATTAAAATTATTTTGCCATTATCTTTCACTTATGAAAGATGCATTCGTGTTAGGACTACTGGAATAAAGCATTTAGAAGTAAGCAGTACCTTGGTACAATTTCTTCTTGAATGACTTTATCTATAAATAAATAAATAAGTAATAAAAATATAACAATTTAAATATTTCAGCGTTACCCGATAAAGAGCATCTAGATCACAGAAAGCACATGCTTCTCATAAATATTCTGACAGCGGTCCTCGGTGCGATGTTTTTTATAGCTGCAATAATTGTGGTGATGATCTTCAAGAAGTTAAAGCGAGAGAAAATTAAGAAACAACTAGCGATAGAGACAGCAAGAGCGGTAATTGTGACACATTGGACGAAGAAAGTAACTGTGGAGAAACCACAGATTAATGGAACGGTGGCTGATCATACTGATGGCCTGGTAAGTATAAGAATGGGGCTTCCGAAATTTAAATTGCTTCAACTTATTATAAGAAGTAAATATTTAATTGAATATTTAATAATTTACTTTGAATAACCAGAATTACTCTTTATTTCTTCCACAGTTAATGCCAGTTGTGAAGATAGAAAAGCAGAAATTATCACAAGTGCAAGGCAATACGAGTGACTCCATGATGATGTCAGAGTACGAGCTACCAGTAGATGTGGATTGGGAAGTGGCACGCGAAGCTCTTGCTTTAGGGAAGGTTCTTGGCGAGGGCGAGTTCGGGAAGGTTGTAAAGGCTGAGTGCATAGGGATCCTAAAGCCAGGACTGAATTCTGTCGTGGCTGTTAAAATGTTGAAAGGTTAGTTACTTTAACAAGTAGGTTATATGTAAAATTCAATGAAGAAATATTTTTTTTATTTGTTTTTCGTTAGGCGTAAAGATGCCATTACGAACATTAATTATATTATTATATAAATCAAAAAACGCTCTTTGCAGTTTTTAAATCAAGTTCTTTCTACTTGTTATTCCATTGACATTAGATGCAGTTGATTGATTTATGTTCTAACATGAAAATAATATGCTTATAATAATGAAATAAATTTCAGAGGGTCACACAGACGCAGAAATGATGGCGTTGGTGTCAGAAATGGAAATGATGAAGATGATCGGCAAGCACGTTAATATTATCAACCTGCTAGGGTGCTGTACACAAGACGGGCCACTATACGTCATCGTAGAGTACGCCCCCAATGGGAACCTGAGGGAATTTTTGAGGAACCATCGACCTGGGAATAGGTTTGTTTAAATTCTGTAACAATTGCAATATTACCAAATAGATTCATTTTTATAGATAAATTTGATGACACTGAAGTACGTTACTATAGTCACATTTGATATCTTATGACGGTAAGAAGAACCTAAACCGATTGAGTACTAAAGTCATTGCTTCAAAGAGCATACTAACAACTCGATGATGTTGTTCATCATCAGAATTTATAAGTCTCCTATCGTTGAAAGAGGAAATGATACTTATAAAAACTACATGTATGCACGCAAATTATTTCCAGGTACGAATCAGACACAGAACCGTTGAAAGAGAAGAAAACACTTACGCAGAAAGATCTCGTATCTTTCTCGTATCAAGTAGCCAGAGGGATGGAATACTTAGCTTCTAGAAGGGTGAGTTTTATTTGCAAACGTTTTAAATTCCAATTCTGATTATTTATTGTGGATCATAATATTACATATAGATCTTAAGGCTTAACAATTGATCATTATGGACCTTGTTGGGTATAGCAGAATATTTACGATGTTCTAGAACATGGGAGACGATCATGTATATCATCTATTGTGATTATTTGTATCATATTATATATTAGTTATTCATTTAAGATAAAAAAGTAATAAAGAGATCCCTATATTACAGTGGTCATTTAGTTTTATTCTTAAATATATTTTTTATTGTCATATCAGAAGCTTCTCAAGTTAGTGTTCTAGATCCCTATACTAAATTATTATTTGTAATGTCTTTACCACCTTTATTTACGATATTATATAATGTTTTCTTCAGTGTATCCATCGAGATCTGGCAGCACGTAACGTCCTAGTGTCAGATGACTGCGTGCTTAAGATCGCAGACTTCGGGCTCGCGAAGGACGTGCAGAGCAATGACTACTACCGCAAAAAGACGGAAGGCCGTCTGCCAGTGCGGTGGATGGCGCCCGAGTCGCTCTACCACAAAGTCTTCACAACACAAACAGACGTGTCAGTATAATTACTACTAAGTGTGTAACTATTGAACAACTTTCTTATAAATTACAATTTTTCGTATTGCGAGAATAATAAAAAATCAAATCAAACCTTAGCATTTCTGTATTCGAAGCTTCTTTGCAGTAGTTAAGTTAGAAAAAATTTAGTGAACAGACCTCTCGTTCTAGCAACAGAATTAGACACAAAGGTCGGACTTCACCAGACTACTTGCTGATAACTTCTTATAATATACAGAGAATAAATAGGTTATATAGTTACAGAATATCTTTTCCGTTCTCCTCAAGGCAAGAACTTCTAGAAGCTAGCTAATGAACGGCGAGAATACCCATAATCTTGATTTCCAGAACAGTTTGTAAGACCTGTGTATGGTTTAGGTGGTCGTTTGGAGTGCTGCTCTGGGAGATCATGACGCTGGGCGGCACGCCGTACCCCACGGTGCCGGGCCAGTACATGTACCAGCACCTCAGCGCGGGACACCGCATGGAGAAACCTCCCTGCTGCAGTCTGGAGATGTTAGTACACTATGGCTACGCATGCACTTAAATAGAAAAATGGGGATTTTTACCTACGAAGCAAATAGAGGGGGTTTTTTAAGTTTGATGATTATCAGATCATTTTCTACTTGGCAAATGATACTCAATTAAAGTTCTCATTCTTTTTTAACATATTTATGAAGGATCAGATCAATAGCTGTTTTGACAAAAAGGATAGCAAACAGTCACAAGGCCTTAAGCACCATCACTCACCCACACTGTAAAAATCGCCTGAGAATGTGTTGTATTGGGAGCAGAGCAGCTCATCGACTACGCTTTCACAATAATCTATAGCTAACTCACCACCAGAACTTTTCTAAGGCGCAGGTGCTTCCTGAATTGGAGCTTAAAATTCGAGACTTAAATATATTTTTTTGAACAAAATATATTTCTTCCTTAAATGTTTCATTTGTATCCACAGTTACATGCTGATGCGGGAATGCTGGTCTTTCTCGGCGGGTGATCGGCCATCATTCGCAGAGCTGGTTGAGGACTTGGACAAGATCCTGACCGTCACCGCTAATCAGGAGTATCTGGACCTTGGTCTGCCGCAACTTGATACGCCCCCGTCCAGTTACGACGGCTCCGACGAGAGTGACTCTGAGTTTCCATTCATCAAGTGATGTGACCTATCTGATATAGGCCGAAAGTAAATAAAATTAGTGACAGTTCGGACTTAGTATTCAAAGTGAATTGATGAGTATGACTAAGCGTGTTAACTCATTAATAGTGACTTTTCAAGTGAATTGTTGGACCGCTACTAACTTTAGTGAGTTAAGGATTCTTTCTATTAGTGATTCCAAATTCAACTTCCAGATTGTGATTGTAGTGTCAAAATCCCCTATTGCAGGAAACTAAATAAATAAACTGTGCCTAATACAAGAGGGGTCTAACTCACTGGGGTGAGTCACTCATCGGAACTCATTGACTTAGTAGAATAAAATGTAAATGATGTTAAAAAATGAAAAGTATGATTGCGATACAATATCATGTCGTTAATAATCCATTTTATTATTAAAAATCTTTGGTACACAATTTCATACTACTGTATCAGAGTCGTATTGAATCCATTGGACTTTAAATAATCACTAAGACAAGTAATAAATAATAATAATTAATTTTAATATGTACATAAACTAGTCATTAACGTGAAAAACCTTTGTATTTATTTCAACAACTCTATTAAGATTTTTTTTAACTATTCAAGTTACATTTATTCAAATTATGGGTCAAACAAAACAAAAGTCTAAGTCAACCTAAGTTATTTACTTGCACCCAGTGAGTGCATAAATCAGTATTCACTGGGGCTTGTGAGTACTAATGTAAATAAATTATATTATACGTAATTATTTTGTGAAAATTAATACTCCTTACTTATCATAACATAGTATATTGTATAGTGTATGTGTATTCTGTATATCCCACCTTAAAAAGCTGTGAAGGTTAAATCGCAAAGGTGACGTGACAATTTTAGAAAAACTTAGTATATTATTTTATAACAGCTAAATACACAATCGATATTGAATTGAATGAGTGACATGATAGAAGACAATTGTATAAACTACAAAATCACAGTTCATAGATATTATTTATTTTATAGATATTACAAAAATAATACGATTAGATATTGTAATATCGTTGTACCCAATGCTTTGATTGATAAATTCAAATGTTAGCTGTCCACATTTTATTGGTGTATTATTACCAAAAAGTGCAAAACAAAGTGTTGCATAATAATTATTTGTAAATATTATTTTTACTTAGAAAATACTTGTGTTTTGTAAATAATAGCTATTTAATAGAACCAAAGTTGTATTGTAATTTATTTACTTCATTAAAAGTATTTAATTATCAGTATTTGACATCAAATATAATTTAGCTTGCGATTTATTAAAATAATGGATAAGATAGTATTAAGTGTATAGTATCTAGTCTATTGTGAAGCCTTGGGCAGTGTGTATAAATATTAATTCTATATGTAATTAAGCTATTTTTACTAGTTGGAGAAATCCGCTTACGGATACATCGCCAGCGCCATTGGCTAACCGGTGGGCGTGTCTCACCCAACGCTGGGAATACACTACCACTGAGATTACACTCCGCTGTGCCATTCGCGAGGTCTCCGTTTACGGCCCTAACTACCGTTGACTAAATTGCGAGCACGTAGACTCGCCCAGCAGCATTATGTTATTCTAAACGTCATCTTACGTGATGCTAGGTGAAGATAAGGCTGAAGATGGAAGCGAAGTACACCCGGAGTTCTCAACCAGAGAGCAACTAGCTATCTTACCTTTAACTGCCGGAAGACGCGGTTAAAAGATAGTGGCAGCTAGCCAGGCGGACTTGGAAGAAAGCCCTACCGTTAACCAAACCGAGCAGAACAATTTTGCCCCCACTAGTAATTGAACCAAATCTATGGTGGTCCGTACCAGTAGATCACAGAGGCGGTTAATGGTATACCAGTATTGGTAATACCCACTTAAACTCCCTGGTGACTCCGCTAACCTTTGCGGGAGTGATCTTGAATCTGCCGGAGCAATTCACGAGACCATTTTTAATTAGAAGACGCAATTTACTGTCCCTCAAACTCAAAACGGAATCCACACCGGGTTTCCCTTCCAGGGTCAGCTGGGAACAGATATATCGCAGTGCAATTGGCGATACAAAGTTAGCAACATCCTAGAGTATCTGAATTGCGTCGTTGTACCATTAAGAGTCAAAATTGACATTATCCTTCTATCTCTTTCATATTCAGGACCACGCTTGCTGGTTTGCGGAATTACTCATTCACTGTTTCCACTTCTACTTTACGTACAAAGAGATTTCGTGACTCCTTTCTTTTTCGTAATGCGTAGAATACTTTGCCAGCATACGTAATCCATCTTTCATCCAACAATGGTTCCTTCAAAAGAGAAGTGAAAGTGCACTTTTTAGGCCGGCAAAGTGGAGGTGGCCAGGGCAGTATGTCGCATGCTGCACTAGCTATCTTTACATATGACCTCCGGCTACTTCTTACGGTCAGGCGGTGTCATTTGATGCACTTTTCATTACGACCATTAATCGCTGAGTTTTGGTTGAAAGTATCAAGGTGCATGCGTTTGTTATTATTGACCCTCAGGTAGACTATCAGCTATTTTGATGTAGAACAACTTACAAAACCATCAGAGTGAAAGTTATTGGTAACTTTTATTCACTCATGGTTTTTCATATTTTACGCGATAGGGCGCGTTTTCAAATAATTTACATTTCATCTTAGGTTATTTTTTATCAAAAGTTTTTATCAAGTGTCTTTTGTGTTGTGCCTTGATTGTCTTTACTACAGAACATTTTATTCGTAATATTATAAATACAAATATTTATCACATACTATATTACATAATATATTTTTTTAAATGAATTGTGTTAAATAATAATGAACTTTAATACAGTAGTAAATACAATCTAGAATATGATGTATTTTATCAATATATTAGTGGATACTGTGAATACCAAATGTCAAGAAACTATTATGCATTTTACCACCAAATCTTTATATTGTACTTAAATTATTATAAGTATTATTATTAATATATAATATTTTTGTTTAAAGTATAAAACATATAAATATGAAGGTAGTTTTTGTAGTTATCTACTTAAAAATAGATATGCGTTTCGCTTCAAAAGTTACGTGACTTTGAATGGAATACGAAAATTATATATCAATAAAAGAAGTTTCTTTTAAAAGGAATATTATCATTTAGTTTAATTGTAAATAGTTCGTTCTGTAAGTATTTAATAAAAATATCAATTGCCTGTCACTGAAAGCAAGTACCTTATTTATTAATATTTCATTGAAAAATCCATATCGTGTCTCGCTTCGAGGCATTGAAAATTAAAAGGAAGAGAATGGTATTCGTTATTCAAATTTTAATGTAATCCTCTATGTATAATATGTGTCTATAATTTAACGGAAATATTAAGAATAATTCAATGTTTTATTTCAAAAATAAGAGAGCGAAGGGTTTAGATGGTCTTTACAAAATTAATTGTAGATAATAAGGTAGTAAAAAATCGTGTCGATTATTGTGTCTTGTTTGTATATTTGACTTCTATCTTGGATAATTGTAAAGTTGCAACAGTTATGTGGTAAATAAATTAAGTGGGTGAAACCGCATTGTATAAGGCTGGAAGTTTTATTCCCGGTAATCCTTGTTGAACACTCGTGGTGGTCTAAAAACCAATTGAAAAGAAATAAAATTCATTAAAATTTTCTTCTTTTTAATTAAGTTGAACAGTTGAGTTGTTAATAACTTGTAATTGAAATAAAAAATGTACCCGAATTACACGAAAATAATCAATAAACAACCCATAAAAACAAATGATATAAAATTTATACATCAACTCTCCCTTGATAAACTGACAGAGCGATACAATTTTTGCTCTAATAAAATATATAACGTGTAAAGTATAAAGCGCCATCTATCGGAATTTTGTCTTATCACTTAGTGTATTGTAAGCACGTTACTACTACTACTTTATGTATAGTACCTTAGTACAATACAAGATGGTAATGATTAAAGAAAGATGGTTGGCAAATATTTTTTTAATAACGCGTAATTTTTAACTTAAGTGTTTTCGTTTAGGGTTAGCTCAATCGTAAACAGAACTCTTTATCTGTTCTTATTTCTAGGTTAATTAGATATTTGAAGCTAACCTCTGCAATTTGCCAGGCTACACATAAATTATAAATAAGCGGTGTTTCTTCAGAAGATACTCACTATAATTTATCAGAGACATGTGTTACAGAAAATTGAATTTTTGGAAATGAAATTGGACAGAGTTTCAATGGTTCGCTATCAAGCTTTTGTAGTGAGTAGGGTCTCCAGAACTCATCGAGCTGTGTCGTAACTAGCTCAGCAGCTGCGGTAATATCTTTTGGTCTTTATCAGTAGGCCCCGAGCAAGGTACAAATACTAACACTACTCAGTAAAAAAGTTACTCAACTATGGGTCAAGGGGAAAGTGGACTGTACGAGACGCTCGGACAATTTTAAGTGTAGGAAAGAAACAATGAAAATGATTTACTGGTTCACTGTTTTACAATCATTAAAAAAAAACGCATTTCCGTAGATGCTGGAAGTATTGAGATAACAAAAACGTTAATTAATGTTTTCTTAACCGGAGTGCAAAGATCAGTACACCAATAAACCTCTAAATCAATTGCTACTCTTTTAAACTTTAAATAAAACTTATTTAATATTAATAATTCCTAAGATTAATTATCAAATATGAATGAGAAATATGCAAATATATATTTATGATAAATCTAGGTATAATTCACTTTTATACACACTTAGCCATGAAAGGGTTTCCACTCAGCAATAATGTCGTGACCGTTAGGATACGTTTAATAAAATGAAGGTAGTTAGTTGATATTTTATTTTGTATCAATAACTTGATAGGCTCCCTTACATGATAGAGCCTCCCATGATATACAATATTCATACAAAAGTTACGCAAGTGAACATATTTACTTACATAGAATTCGAAACTATTCTTCCATAAGAATTTAATAATAAGGCTTTTGATAAGTCCGCCTGGTTAGCCACCGGTCTTACCTAAACCTGCCGTCATAACAATGTTAACAGCATTGGTTTGTTACCGCAGTTAAAGGTAAGATAGCTAGTTCCACTGTGCTTGGGGAATCTGGGTGCAGTTCGAAAAAATTCAATCTTACGTGTGAATGTAAATATCTAAAGAGATATTTCTTCATATGATGTTTAAGTTACCAAATATATTTTTTCAAAGACTTGCTTAACGAATTTAGTTTGTTGATCGAAAAAGTAACCAGGCCTGTCATACCCTGTTTATAAAACGTTCATCATTGTACTTTAAAATTTAAAACCATATATCACTGAAAATCGAATTTTATCATTTCCGCATATGACATTTTTTTTAAATAATTTTTAAACAAAAAAACATTGAATAAATTACTCTTAAAATTCTTCTGAAAGCATAGTTCCACGTCAGCATAATATTTTATTGAAACATAAAAAAATATACATACTATCAGTTCCATATTTATACATATTATTCTCATCTTAAATAGTGGTTACACCACATCATTTAAAAAGGTTTTAGTTACAATATCCAACTATATCGATATAATTAGCTAATAAATCATTAACAAAGATAAAATTATAAAGTAGCATCTAAAATTAATGTTTAATTACTTAATCTAAGTCTACATTCGAAATTTAATACTTGTCGATTTTCTTTGATTTTTTGGTCATTGTTAATTTTTGTGTGCATTAGTAAAGATTTTAAAAGGTATATTACATTAAATTTTAGAGATAGATTGTAGATTTAGTAATGAAGATATCCTCTTCAGTAAAACTTTTTTTTGTTTTAAAATAAAACTATCTCCGTCTCGCTTTTCAAAATCACTGGTATTTCAAAAATTATCTTAACGCAACGGCAATATGATATTATATTCAATTGTTGGTAAATCATCATCTCTCTGTATCACTTCTGTTGGTAGTATGTAACCAGGCGTACAGTTATTCAATATATGTATACAATATGTAATAATGTATACTCAGTGTGTTTTCATATCTCTGGATACAATATTTTCATTAACTTTATTGTACAGTACGTAAAGTTTGTTGTCTTACATTGCAATTTGTTCTGTAGTATTAATATTTATCATAAACATTTCTATCATAGTCATAAAAATAAACTAGGTTACACATTTAGAAGTTCTCATTGTAGACAATAGTGTTTAAATTTGCAAATTTTAGTTTTTTGAATACACATCACAATGAAATCAGGCCAGGAAATCAGGGTTTATGCTTCGCGCGCGACAATGCGTCAATACCTCATGTGTATTTTGTTTTATCATTGCAGACAAAGTTTTATCTTCAAACAGGATTTCGTTTCAGATAAATAGGAGAAAGTATTAGTAATAACTATTCAGATTTGAAATAAAGCGTATCAGAACTATTTTCAGGGGTATCTATAGATCAGCACATTTTTGGAATATAATAACGATTAGGTTAGGCCAATCGCTTTCATTACAAGTCGCGTAATTAGTCAATAGTAAAGTCCGGGTTGTCATAGTTGTCAATTAAAGGCTCATCTTCATAAGTCATCACAAAATTAAAGCTCAAATCAAATGAAATCCTTATCACATGTTCACACAGCGTAACTTCTTCTCTGGAACCCTCGAAGCGAATTGGAAGCTTGGAGCCACTGCCTTCACTTCTTGTTTCTCTTCCTTTCTTCCTTCTTGCGAATCTCTGAGCAGGGTCTTCAAGCACACCCTCATATCAGCCGCGAAGTTCCTAACTAACCTTTCTAGAGAAAACAAATGCTCATCCAGCGCTTCGGGAACTTCATCTCTCATGAAGTCCGCTAACCTCAAAAGGTATTCAACGTTTGGGCCAGATCGACCGTGTGATTCTAGAATTTGTTTAGCGATTTCTGGCAACGGTGCAGCGCCCAACCAATGCTTATTGCCTGGGACAGCTATATATAAAAAGGCATCTCTTCTGTCTGGTATGCTAATGCTTTTGCTGTATGTGCTTGGTTGGAATAAATTTGGACGCGGGTGAAAGTTCACAGTATACGTCTTGTAGCCTCCTAATTGGCACTCCCTGTTTGATAAGTATGGCAGTGCAGCTTTGTTTTCTGCTGCGACGAGAAACGCTCGACCCCATGTGATCCCCTGGAACAAGAGATAGGGCGACATTAGACTTAAAATGACTTTTACCGTTTCTACACACACATTAAAAGTGGAACAGGTTCAGAGGCGTGAAGATTTTGATCTTGCAGATCGATCTTGTGTTTGGACTCAACTTCTGCTTACAATCAGGTGTAATGGAGTCATTTGCTTGATCTTTTTATAAACAAAATGATTTAATTTTTTAATAGGAAATAGAATCATATTACCATTTCGAAACGAAAATTGGAATATTTGGTATATTATGTTTTATTTCTTTCCGTCGAGTAATGCAGTAGAAATCTCGTCGTATTTGTTTAAAAGGTACCATAGAGATACAAATAAAAATTATTTATTGAGTATGATCCCTTTGAGGTTTACTCAAGAGAATTTTATAAATATCGTTAAAATATTACCACAAGTTGCTGCGATTTGCCTGAGAGGGCTGTGTTAAGTATGATAGCATATCATAAAAATTCCATTTACCTAAATTGGTGAAATATGATACTGGTATTTTCGATACCCTTACATAATACCTACTTATGTACGTAATACCTACTAATATCTTATCCACGTTATAGAGATATTGAGATAGTTATGTAAACATCATTGTAATAATACTGAATTCATATTTATCGAGTAATGATAGTGTTAATATTTGTTCAACGAATTCGATAAGTCTTTTACCTTAAAAATATTATACTAAATGTAAACTTTATATAATTTAAATAGGTTTTAGTTGTTGTTGCTTATTAATATATGTATTTAATAGAAATAAACTGCTAATCTGTTAAGTACATATAACAGGCATAGTAGATTTTCTGTTGTGTAGGAATGCTGACGATTTGATCTTGGACAGAAGGATAAGAAAATCAATTTATCTTATATTATAGAGAGAAAAAAGATCAGTCTAGTTATTTTTTTAGGAGCATAAAAATGTATTGAAAATTTCTACCTTCTTTTTGGTACGTTAAGCTACTTTGCACATAGAACCGCATTGAGTGGTGTTACACCCTTAGATTCCTAATGTCTCTGTACGATGTGGAAATACCTGTCCCTAGCTATGGGAAGTTTATAGGCTATTGATAACGAGTTTACCAAAGACAATTAAACATAATATTAAAGTAGATAAAGCTAATAATAAAATGTTTATCTTTTTGACTGACGGTTTGCGATATGAAGATTTTTTGAAGTGTATGTCTAGACGAGACAATTATCTAATCAATAGCCTTAATTTTTGGAACGCAATATCTTGAGTAAATTAAGTATTTTATACAGCTGCCATATCTTTAAGACAGTGGATCATAGGCTCCGTAACTTATTGCTTTCAAGTCTTCAATCACAACACTTAATAACAGTAGGAAAAGCTCTTCATCATGCTTTAAAAAATCCCATACAAATCGTCACAATAGAATCAACTGAAGTTGATGATAAGAACAGAATTAGCGTTGTTAAAGTCAATTGACAAGATACAGGCAACAATACGTTAAGCGTAATTAAAGATTTAGTTAAATCTTATTCAGTTGCAATAAAGCCTGTTTTTAAGGTTGCAATTAGCAGATAACAACATTGATTGAGGAAATCACTTGGAACTTACAAAAAATAAAACATCAGTGTATATTCTGATTTACTAGATTTAATCAGATAAAGATAGTATAGAATAGAATATATCTTTATTGTACATCAGCCAATTCAAGGAGAGAAATACACTACACACTATTTAACTAATTTTGTACAAAGGGCGACCTTTTCGCTAAAAGCGATCTCTTCTAGGTAACCTTAGGATGGACAAGGTAGGATGCATGGATGGATTAGTTATTCAATTCTCAGCCTATTTAATACAACAGAAAAAGTATTACGATGGCTCCAAAACGGTAAGACGTCGTCATTGGCTACAAAATTTGGAATCTCGTTATGTGGCGATGTTTTATAGGCAGTATAACGATTTAAGGCATGACTGAAGGGTTTACGATATGCATATAAATCGTTTAAACTTAGTTCCATGTGGATTATCTTGAAACATTTGGTACTAATGATTGCATTATGGTTCAAATCCAAAAGTAATTAAAGAAATCAATATTTCAAGATAATCTTGAAAGAATTTTTTTCTAATGCGAATTAGCTTTTTACGATTCTTATATGTTAATTATGGAAAATTTCACTCTCTTCTGTTTTCATTAATATCTTCATTGATTGTAGATAGAGCAATCATTTGGCAACAATTTTATTAGCTTATTCATAACATTGTGGCAAATCACAGATAGTAGCAACAGCCTTTTCATCATTTTCTTGACTTGTCTTAATCTGTAACGAAGTGATTCAACCTTGCTTTAATATTGATCTTAACCGATCAAAGTTTATAAATAAACGTTCTACTTTCTCAGTTTTGACAAGTTTAAGCCAGTTATAAGCTCCGTTATCTCAGCCTTGGTATCAAACAAACATCTGCTGTCAAGTGACTTAATAGCACGCTTTGTTTGTGGTGCACAAAGATGGTCTGATAGACAGGTTAGAGTTCTAGGGAATCATTCGTATAATATGCTCGATCAATTACACGTTTCATATTTGCTTTAGTTATTAATTATTGTTAACTTACATAATTGAGATTTCGTGAAATCTGCATGGAAAATTTTATAAAAATAAGGAAAATATATTAGGTATATATATATACGTTATGCTACGGAAAAGCCCGCTGGTGAAAGGTTTTAAGGGCTTCGTTATCTATTTCGAAAACAAAGCAATTTTCGCAATGGTATAACCGGATTTGTTCGTTCAAATCTTGAACTGTTCCGTACTTTAGAAGGCACGCTATGCCGCTGGTCCAGGTTGCAACTACTACCGCTTTTACCCATGAACTCGCATAGGGCCATTTATGGGCTTATTCATGTAGTCCAATAGGTTAGAGTTTGGTATAACCCAAACTCCTCGTGCGATTCTCCGATTTAGGAAGCCTTATCCAGAGGACGTGTTTTTGCTGTTTGATGGTTTACAATGTAACCCTATTGAAATTTAACTTTAAAAATAATGATGGGTTGTAAAACTTCTTATATTAACAGTCGACGGGGAACACTGCAGCCTTCCAGTGCTAGTCTAGACAAGATGCATTTCGAGAATCGCAATTGAATCGCTTAGTGTAAAAATGTATAAGATTTGACGTAAGCTCTCGCTTATCTGTCGAGCGTAATTGTCAAATCCTATGCAGCTTGTCTAGGCTTTCTGGCTGAAAGCAATACGAATGATGAACCTGAGCGCCTAGTACGAATATTTGTGATATTGAGCAAGAGTTGTAACTACGTGCTTTTGATGGTCTTCTGATGAAATGACTGTCATTTCAGAAGGACACTCCCATATGCAATAGAAATGATAAAAATATTTAGATCTTTATACCCTTTGGATTTAAAATCCTCTTTACCTGTTTCTGATTTACCAAAAAATTTCATGATTGAATAAATAAGAAGTAAGCAATATTAAATTCCTTTTCCTCGTTCCCCTTAATATTTCTTTGTTTGCTGTGCCCGACAGGGTTGACAGGTTTACAAGCAAAGATAATTGTGAATTAGCAATAAAATGAGTAACATTTTTATTCTGTGATATTACGATACCAAGACTGAAACGCATTAACAATAAAATCGTAAAATTTACTAAAACATCACACTGAGCTCCATATACTCAAGTGGCCTTGGTTGTGCGACAACTACCAATAAAACCTACTCAAATAGACGCGAATTATTTAATTTTATTCGTTACTGGATTGTTTATCTATTCCTTATTAAATTGGTTATCCATCGGGATGCAATCTGATAAACAATATAATAAGTTATATAGAATTAACCTTATTAATTTGTTTATACAATTGGGAATAGTTTAAATTAACCAGAAGCTAAGAGCAGAGGAAAGTGCTTGGTTTGAGATGAAATTTGCATTTCGTATTAGATCTGCTTTGAATTCGAAATTTAACCGTCAAAGCTTAAATAAAAGCTGCGTGCTATATTAACTGTACAACAGTAAATGATAACAGAAACAGGTTAATTACACTGAATTTACTTATCTTAAATATATGTTAGCATGTTATTTTTCCACAATGTATTTATATCGCTGTGTTAATTTGGCTTATATCGCTTTGTTGTAGATAAAATCGGTAGAAGTAACCGTGTCCAGTGGAACCTGGACGTGCCTTTAGAAGCACCAGCAGCTGCATATTACTAATTTTTTTTGACCCATCTGCTGTCAAAAATTCAAAGTTTTCGTTATCGAAATCAAACCGAAATTACTTAAGACACCTCTCAGACTCTGCTTCCTCCAGGGCCAGCACCCAAGAACGACAGGTATATGGACAGTTAACAACTTACTTTTACGTTACGTTACATTAATAAATAACTTTGCGTACAACGAGTGCGATTCTTCTTTGTTTTGGTGACGTAATGCCCTACTTTTTCTTGCCCTCATATTATTAGTATCTGTATCACGCGCTTACTTATTAAAGTGAAGGAAATAAAATTAGATAAAGATATGGAGGTTGATGATTTTATTTGTACAGAAGGTAAGCTGTGGTTTAAACAAATAGAATAGTTCTACTGTTGTAAGCAAGCAGTTTTGTATAGGATTGTAAGCATTTAAGATAATAATAATTAAATTATCTTTCCACATGGAAACTTGGAAACATGAAGTTCTTGAGTTGAAAATTATGAACTAATTTATTCGAATGTTAAATATACATTTTGATTTGTAAAAATACGTGACGAGAGATGTGAAAATATTTGACAGAAGAGAAATGAAAAAGAAAGCGGCTTTTTGATTTTAACTGCGCGCGCAGTGTAGTCGAGTGTTGTCAATGCTGAAAAACGAAAAAAATGTTGTCGCGTAAACATGTTGAGATAACTGTCCAACATACGGTTAAGATTCGTAGTTATTAAAGATTATTCAAAAGGATTCAATGACCAATGACCATAATAAAAATACACAGGGCATGAAAAGAAAATAATATAATGATCACAACGAAGGACATCACAACAATACATAAAGAAATAACAAAGCCACAGTTCTTGATCCAATAATATTTTCATATTTGCTTTATATCGGGTTCCTTTTGTTTTATTACTAAAGTAGAAACGATTGTTGTTTTACACTAACCCATTGACCCGGTAGCTAGTATAATACTCACAGACCAGCCAAAGACAACACAAAGCCATCTAGACTCTGAAATCAATAATATAATACTGCTCAATGAAGCACGTGTGTTATAGAACAGTCTGACTTGTACAGATCATGTGGGGATAACTGTAACGATTTAGAATAATCCCTTTCCTATTATTGTAGTCATTACACATGACAATTACTGAATTGTAATGTGTATTGAATATTATAAGTGCTCTGTTATAATGAAAACATTTACAGAAGAAAATAAAGAATGGATATACAAGATACATATATTAATAATTGTTTTTTTTTACTGAATAAAATGCTAAGTAATATAAATAAAGTATTTATTACAAATACGTAAAGTAAAAATTATTGTAGTACTAGTCCAGATCGTGTTTGCGTGTCCTATGTAATGACGACTGACATGATAAATAATGTTGATGTTGATTTAGTTATACGACAAGTTTTTTGACAATAATCCCTTGAAAAAAAAAGGAATATTTTTGGTACCATAGATATGCTATACCATAGATTATAGTTATAACACTAATGAAAACAACATGAGAACCATTCATCAATAGACATATCATAATAAACTACAATTTCAGAACAGTTTCAATATAGATATGAAAGGAATGGTATCAAATGCAATTCCTATGACTTCTTTGTTAGTAACAAAGAGGTGTCGTTGACTGTACAAGCTGAATCAGCATGCTTATGACCGCAGCGAAATTACATCCGGTGATTTGCGAATTGACGAATTGATATAAAGTTTCTAAACTATATCTACGCGGGCGTCATTGTGATATCTAGGGAACGAAACGAGTTAAGCAAGAAATATGTAGCATATAATATTGATATTTTGTAAAAAACAAGTCATATAAGTCTATATCTACTTCTTTAGGATATCATTGTAATTCCTATCGACTTTTAGATGACATTGTGTCCTTGTAAAATTTATAAGTTGTATAAGTACCTAAACATTTCATTGCGCTTGCATCATGACTTTGAAATAATCACCCAATTAAAATAAAAAGTCAAGAAAATATTGTTGAACTTGTAATGAAAAATAAGCAGTACAAAACTTCATCGTAATAATAAAAGTCAAACAGCCAACATTTGCCGTAGGCTATTATACTACTGATGCAGACGAAGAAATATATAATACAAGTTAAATAAAGAAATCCGTACATTTAACATTTCATATAAATACAGTGAATGCTCCCACAAACTGCGTAGAAGATCTTATTTTAAGCAGACGTTAATAGAATTAGCAACGTTTGTGGTGAACACAGTAGAAGCAGGAACACGTGCCTTTAACGTGATCGATTATTTAATTTTCTAATAAGATGCAATGATGTTGAGAATGGTACTAGTTATCGTCGTTCGGTAGCATGCAGACATCAGCTGTGGATCGCTTATTGATATTAATCCAAGTGTACATTTACTTATTACCGTAAAAGAATATATTAGTTTGTACCAATACAGACAGACTGCAAATTAAATATTTGAGTTGTGACTCGAACCATGTAAGTTTAGCTTAAATATTAGAGTGAGTATTGAAAGAAGAACAATACTTTAAAAAATCTATCGCACATTTAATTCATGTACATCCTACATACGTCCCACTGGACACGCTAAGGACGTCCTATATAGGAGAAACACATGACCAGCTTGAGCCTAACATCACCACACTAGTCCGACTTGGTGGGTGAAAGCGGTTGTAGCAACAACCACGACCAACGGCTTGACGTGGCTTCTGAAGTACGGAGGAACTCGAGAAAACCAATTTTATTAACCCATCCAGTACCCAACCATGGCGAAAGTTGCTTTGTTTATATTATCGAAATCAGATTGTTCAAACCACTACGCCAATCAATTTACATTCAATTGCATTATGAGAATATGAACGTAATACAGACAATTCATACCGCAATAAACACGAGTAGTTGTGAGTTATTTTTGTCGTTAGATTTATTTGTAACAACAACATTTGATACACAATTGTTTATTCAAGATAAGTTCCTCATTGGCACTGATGTAACAACTTCACATGTGACTCTTCGTTAACATAAACAATGTATCCAGTAGGGACTTCGTCGATTCTCACAAGAGTGCAGGAATGTGTTCTGTACAAAGAACAATGTTTTGAGAATAATTAAGTGGATATTATAACAAATGAAATATTGTATCAATAAGGGTATACAATCTTAACAATAGTATCTACTTTAAAACTAATGCTAGTCCACTATCTTATTATTTCTACAATCTGTAATCATCATCAGATTTAAATTACAATTGAGACATTTGAAGTAATTATACTCTCCCAAAACGTAAATGTAAATCACGTTTTCAAATAAATTTTATAACAATCCAAAAAGACAGATGACCTGTGACGTCGTTAGACCAAAATAGCGACTGTTAAGAATATTTGCCGCGCATCACATGCCGATAGATGGACGGTCAAAGTGTCTGTGAAGAAAGGCTAATATATTAATTTTAATTTAAGCGGATGCCAGCAGAAACGCTTCGAATATAAGGCAATTTGGGGTCGTGCAATCATTCCATCGTCATCATTATTTATTGACAATATAAATTATTTGGCAAGAAATTTTTGGCAGATTTAAATTATAATCAAGTCATTTGGCATAAAGACAAAACTACATTTTCAAAATGTTAGTCAAATTTTCAACAGAACAGATGTAGCTATGGATTTATAGAAACCCATTAATTGTAGGTGTTTAAAGACGGTCGTTTCGAGGTACAAGTCCACCCCTGTTATCTCGAGGGTGCTGGACAGTTTCTCTCAACACGGACATTAAACGAGAACCAATTTAGTTTCAAATCAGGTATCTGTACTAAAACGGCAATATTGTGTCTGAAACAAACGGTCAAGCACTACACTGGTAAAAAAAACCCCACTTTTTGCATGTTTTCTTGATTTTGGAGTTCGTTTGATCTGGTTTCTTATGAAATATCATAGCACTTCCAGTTTCCATACCGATATTTAAAAGTACTGATTAATTATTCCTCGCATTTGTGAAAGATATAGACAACAAATCTTTCAAAAATCCGAGCAAGGTCCTTAAATCAAATACCAAAACAGAAGCCGAATAGCTGTCCTCTGAATGAAGTGAAACAATTATATATCTTGGACACATTCTAACCCCGGAACTGAAGCAAAATGCAAAAGCAGTGCTAATGATGATGTAAAAATATTAGTAATTTTCCACAAAATTATCAATATACTGTTTAATACGGACTTGACACATGATCTCTTCATTAAATATTCATCGAATTCCATTTCAGATTATCTAAATTGTATCTCATGATCATCTCAATCTATCAATAACTTAAATTTCAAAGACAATGAATCAAAAAGCACCGCTGATGACAGTTACGCAAACGACCAACTGCATAGACTAATCAACCTTCTATTTGATCTCATAATTGAAGAATCCTTCAATTTCATAAAGAAGTCATGACATCTTGATGAGAGAGGTATTACCTCCTATTTGGTTTGCTGGTAGGCTTTCTTAACGATTAGACCTTGCTCAATAACCCCAAAATACCATTATTATTGTTTTACGATTTGTCAATATGTTATTGACTTTCCTGGTGAAGGGCAAAATTAAATGATAACATGATATACCTACCTCTCACTGCATGACACAGGTCTTTATGGAGGAAATACACAACCAATGACATAATATGTTTTCAGAAGAACTTGATATTATTACAGTTTCGTTTGACACACCCAAGTCAAGTTTTAATTAGAATTTGATTCAATCATAAAAATAACTGATACTGTATAAATCCACTTCTATAGAAGTAATACTAATCCTTCATGTTGGTTTAAAGATAATATTGTTTCTTATGACAAGTAATTAACAAATAACACGATTAAATATAGTTCAATAACTGCAGTGATAGTTATCACAATATTTTAAACTAAACACGTCATTAGTTGTTTTTTCTGATTCCTAAGTAAATATGTTTCGTTAAAAACATAATAACCTTCCGATAACAGGTGCAATGACCAATTTATCAATGCTATGGTATAAACAGTTGACGTTATAAACATTAGAGGACACAATCGTGTTGAAATAGTAAGATTAATGAAGCGAATGAAACAAACGCAATCAATTACCAACATAAAACGTGACGAAAGGAAGAATTGCTAAACGTACAATTATTAGATAGTTTGCTAATGTATACAGTGATTAAGTTTTGGAATGCGAAGAAGCAGGTGTATCAAAGTCTCGAATTAAATAATGTCATATTAATCAGTAAAGACAAAAGCGAAAGACTGCATTGTACAGCATAAAACTACAAAGTTGGGTAACAACAAGGTTTAACGTTGAAAGAAATACACTCTCATAAATATATTACTCCACTTAGACAAGAACTCAATAATAAATAAAATATATATAATGTTCGTTAATTCGCATTAATGAAAATAAACGCTGTAACGCATTAATAACAGGTGTTTATTCCCAATGAGTCAGTGTTATTAACAAAGGATAACTTATTAAAATTTTAACTAATTTAACAATCCTCTCCCAAAACTCAAATGACATTTACAATACACTCTACAAACGAAGAATAAAAATATATTTCTGAACAGAATTCAGTGAAGTCACTGAACCAGAGATAATGACGCGGGGAATGTCATCATTTCTTTAATAGGAATCATTCAAAAATATCATCTTGATATGAAAGACAATCGGGTAACTGCCGATAGCTGCCTCTAATAAACAATATTGTTATTAAGTTCATATTATGTATAAAAGATTCCCAAAGAGATCTCAATGCGCTTGATGTTAGGACGTAAGCAGTCAAATTCTATAAAGGAAAAGAAAGAAGAAGCCACATAATTCCTTGCTATCAAAAAATGGTATTCTCCTTAAAGGCGTATCCATTGATATAATTCTAACGAACAATAACACTTATTATTTAGTATCCACTGTATCAGCTCCTTTAATGAATAGGTCTCTAGGTAAATGTATGCAAGTACAAAATCAAAAATTCTCTATTGATTGACTCCTATTGAGATCATTTGAATCCCACCTTTATTTCCTCCCTGGTGGCTTGAGCGCCATCAAGACTCCACACGACAATGGAAAATATATTTAAAATCCTAGATGACGAACGCCTTAAAGGCTCACTAAGTTTCTGGGCTCTTTGAAACCTGGTGACCTTAAAATGAAAATATAAAGGCTCTTTATTTTAAATGGAATCAATTAATTCTTTATAATCCGCAAAGTCATACCCTACCACCGCTTCGAAGATTACTTTAGCTTTGGAGAAGAAGCGGCCGAAGATACTCATCAGGTTTTAAATATTTTCTTAACTTAACATTTTTATATTTGATGAATCATCATAGTGCGACTTTTAGCATTCTTGCACAGTTTCGCTTTTATCGTATTTTTACATTTGTTTATGGATAATTGTCTAATATATAAGAGAAGCTTGTAAAAACCTATAATATTTCGGAACTATGAACAAAAGAGTATCCTAAAATAGTTTGTTAAGACTCGCTTGATACTCACTTCTTTGTCCTCTACCAGTGTGGCCACTCGCCCAGGCTAGAACAAAATAAACTATTATAAATATACGTTAGACAAGATAAAATAAAAAATTTAAATAACAAAAAAATTTTAAACTTGAATCCATATACACAAAACATATATTTTTTTTAAATTCTGCTCTGTATAACTTATTGTACAACACTTAATTGTAGTAATTGGTCTTGATTATTAACCCTAAGTTAATAGTCCTGTAAGTGAAGCAGGCGACCTTTGAAACTAGTTTTGTTATATTTTTCTGTCAATCAAACCACAGCCATTTCCCAGCTTGGAAAAATCTATCATGAAGTAAAAAAAAGTAAAGTAATCCACAGCGATTAACTATGACGACTTTGAATATCGCGAAATTAATTTTTTGGTATCATGTACGTGCGAAAAATGTATACAAAAACTATTGTGGATTCGCAACAAAAATATAATTATAGACTACTCTTCGACGCATTACCTTTACCTAGTTACGTCAGAACTAATATAATAATAGAAAATTAAGGTGACCAGGTTAGAGAAGATGACGTTAATCAATTAACTGTGCTTTTTAGTGTGTATCATAATAAATTTAATGAGGTAGACAATTCTGCTTATCATGTCATTGGATAATTTGCAAAAAACCTTTATGTCAAAGTACAAGACGCGCATGTAATATAAAATCGTAATGACGATGAACCATTATGGATTTTTTGTTATAAACTTTAACAAAAAATAATGCAAGCAGCTAAATTAAAGTAATTTCTTTGTACAGGTAATACACAGCAAGTTTAAATGTCTAATAGGGTAGGGTAAATACTATCGCAGCCAAAAGCATTTACTAAATACGTATAGCAAAATTATAGGAGCGTTAAATGGGCAGCGTGAGAAATTATATTTATTACGGTAATGCTAATATGAGAGCTAATATACTCTAGTGATACTAGTTATCAAAGGAACGAGATAATTTTTAGAAAGCAAGGCGAGGTAGTAATGTTTTACTAGGTAAGTTCACAAAATTTGTATTGCTATACTGACAAACATAACAGTGCACAGTCTGTGGATCCCCTGTCAAAATTTAGCACACGGGTTGTTCCAAATAGATATTTTGAAAATGTTTTCCTATAGGGGTAAATTTTGCAAGTTTCGTGACTCATGTGATATTGACAGAAAATCTTATTGTATATCATGATATGTAGAGCTATTTTAGTAAAGATGATGGGATAGATAGGGAGAGTAAGACTCAAAATTACAACTTTAGGGACTTAAAAGAAATATTGTGGAAATTACGATAAGGATAAGAAAATTCGGAATGTGGAAAATTAAAAACTAGTTTTAATAAGAACGATAAAAGCATCCAATGATACGTAGGAAGATTATTCAGCGTACTTGGATCTAGTCTTGATGATATTGCAACGTCCAATCAGTGCGTACAATATACAACAATCACGAGTTTAGACTGCACTATCTCCATGTAGTTTTGGCTAAGAATCAAGACTACTTTCACACGTGTGGTGTTTATTGTACTGGTTTATTTTTAGACAACCTTCTGCCGTTGGCCATTGTCAACGACCGATGCATCTGTTTACTGTGGTCACCGAATTGGGATAAATAAATAGCGACTACGTTGTTATGCTTTAGCTTAAGGTCCGTTGATTTTGGACATTCTTATTTTGCGTGTTGTTCTATAAGTCTTAAGACAGACAAAAATCTAAATTTCTACAGATACCAGATTATAACTTGGGTAGTTAAAAACTAGGATATGTTTAACCAAGGTTATTATAATGATTATTTGGCTCGTGTGACATATATTTAGACGTAGCTTATGAATTGTAAAGAGTAGTGAATGAAACAATCGTAGTGCCTTTCGTTCTACGAATCTGACCTTTAATACTAATGCAATTTCCCTATATTTAACAACGATCCCTATATTTTAAAGCGTTGACACTTGAATGTGGTTTTGAATTACTGTCTGATTCATGATTGCCACGGCATAAACAAATATAAGGATGAAATACAAATAAATTATGATGTATCGATGAAATTAATCATAATACATCGATGTCACTTTGAGAGGAAAGTCCATCTGGTATAAGTAATATCTCCTACAATCTTCTTCCATATAACATCATGTCATTATTGTCCTATTTACTATAGTAAACATTACAGACATGACGTCCAAATACTATAGAATGAACACTAGTATGGACGACGGATATTATTGCTGATAATACACACGGCCCGTTAAAATTTGCCAAATATTTTATCTGACGTAAAAACGGAACGAGGTCAAATTTCTGAGTTAATTCGAGTTTTACGATCACGCGTTGGTGAGCTTCATAATTGCGTATTGTGTGCTTGTTTTTACATTATGTTTATTAGTAATTTAGGTTTTCTTAAGCACTTGACGATTTAAAAGAACTTAGTAAATGGGTCAATTTAAATAAAGTTATTTTTGACTTTGACTTTGACTCGTTTAAAATATATTCCCTACTAGATAAGGAATATATTGTGGCAGGAGATATCGAGAGATAATTAGTTAGATCAGGTTGACTTAGTAATGGGACAAATTATATTTTAGCAATGATAATATCACTGCTTTAATATAAGTCAATACAGACAATTTTGATATTAGAAAGGTTAATAAATATTCAAATGATTGACAAGATGGTATCGATAATGTCACTAGTTTACTATTCGCGATATCGAGGTCAAAGATGTGCTATTTTGATCTTTGTTATCAAATTTTAAAGTCCAACGTCTTTGCTGTCCTTTATATTAATGTGAAAAACTAAACAGTTGTTATGAGAATAGAAATTATATGTCCGAAAACGGTATATTGTCTCAGTTAGGTATTTCATCTTTATTTACATTTCGAGCAAGATACACATAGTGTTTGTTAAAATAGTTCTGAGTAATTTTGGTTACACTTATTGTATGAACCATATTTTTTGATTTAACTCATACATAACGCGATGGGTCCTAGAGACTATCTCTATCAAGGTCTATGTCAAAATTATCGTTCAATATCGACATAATTGTATTTACTTTCGATTTCTATAATAGGTTTGATGGGTTATTATGTCAAGCTAATCAAACCGGTTCCATTTGATAATAATGTCTTCACATACTTTTGCAAACAGGTTTTAGAAAAATTGACAAGATAATCACGTCGATAATAGCAGGTGTTATGCGGAAGCAAGCTATGTTGGAAGTAAATAGGTTTTATGTTTAATGTGGCAGTTCTACCAACTGTATCCTTAGTATGTAATTTAAATATTTCATCGGTTTCAAGGATATTTGCATCACTATGTTATGTTACTGCGACACAATGCAGAATTTTATTCACTACCAAATTTTGCAAGACCTTTAATATTCGTTCACTATCAATCTTAAGCTTATCGTCAGTATTATAATCAGTATCGAAGGTTAAGAGCTATCCCATCCAAAAAAATATTTTATTTTGGTACATGGAGAGAGGTAATTGAAATTGGATACCGTAATAATATCAAATTTTCACATATGAAGATTTATCTCTGACACTTATAGTTTTTGAATTTTTCAGAACACCAGGTACAAAGATAAGGAATTTAAAATATGTATTAATGTCTTGCACTAGTAGGAATAGACCTTGTAACATTTATGATTTATGAAATCTGAATATGAAGACTATCGTTATGACATAAAATGTAATTAATTTAATAATAATTAATATTTATACTTAGTAGCAGTACCTAGAAACCTCATTTATGATAAATTAAAATAGATAAACAACTAAACTAACTAACTATAACTCAAAGAAAGAAGGTAACTATACTTTTTTCGCTTAATTGGTTGAGCTTAAAATTTATCAACTCTAATTTTCCATTCCTGTCATCTTAGTAGGTTAAAGATGTCATGAATACAAAACAAATCCATGACATCAATCGTGAAGAACACCGCAAACCAACCACTGAAGTAATTGGAGATGTAGTGAAAGGTAAAAAAATTAACCCAGTAGATGACACAGATGTTGTCGATCATACGACTGAAAGACGTCAGGTAACGGTGGAACATTAACTATCGACACTAAATCACATTAAAATGATTTACAATTAGAAATATAAAAAATATTTTAAGTTACCAATGAAACAAAGAGAAAGAACCCAAATGTCTTGAAGACTTACATATTAGAAAATAGCAATTGAACTGATTTTAATAACTATTTAATTTATTTACGTACACTCACTTTTGGAGTCGTCAGGGTATCACCTTCTTATTTATTTGAACTGAAGCAGTTTGATGTGATTTGGAACAATGTAATAGTGTAATTACAGGGAGGCATTAACATTTTTTTTAATATAAAGCACAGCATATGACTCGAAACCACCTGATGATAAGCAGTAGAGGAGTCCATATGTGAAGATAGCTAGTGAAGCATGCGACATAGTACCCTAGCCACCCTCACCTTGCCGGGCCAAAAAGTGTTGTTTCACGCCTCTTTTAAAGAAACCCAAGTCCTTTAATTAAAATGTCAATGCAACACGTCATGTTATTCAAAACTTACCATCAATTAAGCCATTCTGTAACATATGTATTACAATATTTGCTAAGGTTCAGGTCATCCTATGGGAAGCATTTATTGTAACCTTGACGAAAAAGGCGAAAGCAATATTGATTTTAAACACCACCAACTGTTCTTAGGGATTACCTGCCACCTCTTTCCAGTAACTTCAGAAAGCGAAATATTAGGAGAGGATAAGCTTCGAGCGAAGAATATCGCTTTTAGTCACTGCATTGCCAGTTTGTTATATTTTATAGTTCTGCACTTTAAAACCGTAACAAGGGTTCGTTTTGGAACGTCATATCTAGTTTCGCTTTGACGCACCGAAACAAATCTTGTGTCCTTGAACTAAGCATTACCGAAACAAGCTTGAGAGTTGCAATATTAAAATTACGATAACAAATCAGTCTTGCGTTGTATTGGCTTACTACAGTTTGACCACCAAGTATTAGGAAAATTAGGCTTGTTTTAACTACTCATTGACAAGGCTGAAATCTTTTAAAGCTTTCTAACTCTAATACTAGGTAATACTCGAAGAAAATCATTTAAGATCTTGTTTCTACAAATCCTTGTACATAGTCTTGAGAGTGATTTCTATTTCACACGATCGAGTTTACAATCTTACGTAGAAATAAGCAACAGCCCAAAACTAGGTATTTATAAATGAGTATATTAATTTCCGAGTTCCAATAATCAATGTAGGAAATTTGTCATTTAAAATTAGTGTATTTTTATTATTAAATAAGTCACAAAACAGGCTTCACTTTATATTAAATAATATTTAAGAAAAGCAAGATTTTTAAAAATAAATACCTTTTTACTTAAAATAACATTATACTTATACTTGAAAGTACACAAAAACATAATATCCGATACATTAGTACGAAAGTCACATGAATTTGATCTACCTACTTGGTAAAGCAATTTAAAAAGCTCACAGATGCTACAATATTCATGGTGTACAATATATCATATTCAACTATCTATATATATAAAACTCGACTTTAACCTAAGTTTAGCTTGATATCTATAACTAAAGGAATTTTGCTACAAACAAGCCTATATCCTGGGATACTCCTGGGCGCCTTTACAAGATACATTTCTATTATCACAATCCAAGCTAAATAAAAAGTGTATGAGATATGACAATTACGCTCGAGATAAGGGAGGGCGTATGTCAAATCACATATATGTTCACCGAGTCTTGGGTTAGCGATTAGCGTAAGCTTTGTTGTATATACAAATTGAAATAGAAATACATTTATTGATTTAAATTTATTACAGGCAATTAAATTAATTTGCATTTGATAGCTTGCCTTGGTTCTATTGACTTACCCGTAATTATTTTGATAAATTAATTTATTTTGTCATTAGGTTTACCTGATTCTCATATTTGAAATTTCTCAGTGAAAAATAAGCGATATATTGTACATGTTTACAATGCAGAGATGCAATAAATATGATGAAAAATATAAATATTATGTTATTGTCTTTAAACTACACATCTTTTTTATGACCATATTAAAATTGACAAAGCAAACATTTTCTATTATATATTTTCTAGTATAATGTATATTGTTTTATTTTTTGTAGGAGTCTTGTTTCTTTAAATTACAGAGCTATCTTCATAGTTATTTATCGTCATTACCATTTTGCTAAGTCTTTTGTTCAGGAAGAGACATAATTTTGTTCGTTCGTTCTGTTTCGTCAGTCATTACCAAAAAAAATCTGCCACTTTACTCTTTAATCTCTGCGTAACTTGTATTACTTCTGAAAGTATCTACCTCTTAAAGATATTAAAGTTTCAAATCATTTTCGTCAATGCAATAAGAGAATTCCAATGATTAACTATAAATGAAAAAATATTTCTCAAAGATTTCTTTGTGTATAATGTATTAAGAAGTGAAGGTATTCAGACCATCAAACGGACATATTGAAGGATTTGTCGATATTATATCAGAAAGGTTTATTCATTCTACAGACGTATGAGCTCCGTGTACAACTAAGACTTGACTTAAGCTCAACTAGAAAATTTACAGGACAATTGTAGCAGACACAAAATTATTTATAAATAAAAAAATACCTACATTAAGATTATGTTCAGCGTAATATCTAATGGATAAAATATTATTTGTGGTTGGCCAGTTGTAATGTAAATAAACGTTGCGGGAAAAATATGAACAATACAATAGAGAAAGGCTACTAAATAACAGAAAAAGTCATGACAGAATATTGTAATTTTAATATATGGTTATATTATCATTTGACGTTACAAGAAATGTAATACTTACATAGTTTAATTAAAAATCTCTTACCTTCGATTCAGTGCCTCGATGTGTGGTGTTTCCTTGCCAAAATCTCCTGGAAAACCCTTTGATATATCCAGTGACAGCTTGCTGGTAATCAAAACCAGGGTTCCAGCAGAGCGATCCGTATCCAAACACCCAGAAGGGCTCCTTTCTAGCAATCGTTTCAACACCTCGCTCAACCCCAATCTGGTCTTCTCTCTCGAAGGTATGGCTTGCCATCTTCACTTAACACAGGGAAATGATTTTAGAAATTTGCGAATTACTTGACTACAAGGTGAAAGTGTGGACGCCCGCGTCCCTTGCTTATATCACAGATACAGTTTGTAAATTCTACTTGTGTCTCATTGTTGGTATTAAAGCACGTGCACCGTAAATATAATAGCTATAACATATAATAACTAATTCTATAACCATCCATCGCACCGGCTGATACACAACTGGTTGCTGCGGCTTGAAAATTTCCACTTTGCTATTCAGTTACGATCTCAGACTATAATACTATAATAACTTTTATAAAAACAAGTAAATATCAACCTTAGTGCTTAAGTTATACGGTTTAATAAGAACGCAGAACAGCATTGTTCAATGCCAGACTGGGCGGACCCATGTCGTTCCGTTCAACGCTACGATTTTGTTAGCGAAATATAAAATTTTGTAATTTGCAAGTTTATTGGATGATATCTCTCTATTTTAGATTTTATTTTATAGATTTTTAAAATTAATATAATAATCAAGGTTAAATCATTCTATTGCAATAAAATTGGTGTTTTTCTAGTTTAGAAATGAAACCAAATATTACAAATGTGTCTTTATATTGGCAACATTTGCGCGTTTATCGACCAATGCGGCCAATGGTTCGTTGTGATTGGTGGGAGAAAGATGATGAAATTTTCGAAATATTTGCTACAGAACGAGTTCCAAATTCGAGATTTTCATGATATCCTTAATAGGAATACAGTAAAGTTTGTAAGTAATTAATTGTTTTAACCTTAAACGAATGTTATTTATTTTCTAGATAATTTAAAATTATTACATTGTCGTAGATATTCTTTTATAACAATGTTATTTTTTGTTTTTATTTGTTGTTTTGTTTTGTTTGTTTGTTTTAGTTAAGTTGATGTTTTTGACAAATTATTATTTTAAATTTTCATAAGTTTTTCGTTACTCATAAGTAAAATTAACTATGAAATCTTGTTGTGGGCTCTAATACTCATACCGACTTCGGTTTTTGGTTTTGTATATTTGACACTATTTCCAAAAGCTTTGAAGAGATTTAGGCACAAACTTTTTGCTTTGAACGATGTAGAAAAATGAAGCTGGGACTTGACTTAAAATCCACGTGACTGCATTAACTACAGAAATGGGAAGGACTTGAGTGAACTAATACTATAAAAATAAGAATTCTCGTTATGATTTTAAATATTTTGACAAAATAAAATTGATGAAAAATCCGTTTTGTTGAATAGAAATCAAAGTTTAATATGAATGAACGAAGAAAATTTAATGTATTTGTATATAAATCAGTGGCTTGAGCTGTCAAAACGACTACGTGACATTCCACTCGGGGATATTTGAAATTGGAACTCGTGCCTGCCATTTTGATGCTCATAAAAATAAAAATAAATTAAATTGAGAAGATGGTTTTCAGTAAAACTGCGCACTGGTTTCAATATAATGGTCCATATATTTTCATAAAGAATAAATCACAATGCATTAGTTTATTTATTTTTATTTTACACAGTATAACAGACATGGAGTATTAACGATTGAAATATTTCACTTGGCTAATATAACAAATAGAAATAATTTACACAATGTTATTTTTATTAATATTTATTTTAATATAATTCGAAAATTCACGACCTTATATAAAATACTGCATGGAATAATATGATTGGTAATATTGTAGTAAAGGTATTCTATACATATTTGGTTAATATTACTAAATAAATTTCATTATTAATTAGTTCTATGGAATGCTATTAAACATTTATTTAACTTGCCAACATACAGATAAAGACGGGACCTTGTCAAAATAAATGGAGTGTTTTTATATCGTAAAAGGAAATATCTTGTCTATTTTTCTGAATTTGAAAATTGTCTACATTTTATATACGATTTTTGTTGGTACTAAACCTTGAATTTAAATATTTTTTGACATGGTCCCACCTCCTTTTGACGATACTCCTTTCGGAGTTACTTTAATACATAATTTCACAGAATTACATTTCTAAACTGTATCTAGTTACGACTTGTTTCTTCGATAATAAATATTTAAAACAAGCGTTTATAAAGTTAATACAAAATTAAAATATATTTTGCGTAAAATAATAAAGATATGATTTGAACTGCATCAATGTCTAAATAATATATAAATAATTTTAAGAAAATATAATATATGTTTTAATTACAACTGGCCAGTAAATTGCTATATTATTATTGCAATTATTTTATATCATGGCCGTCAATTAAATAAAAACTATGATGATATTTAAATAAATAGATTAATAAAATTCATATAAGTAAGTATACTTGATTTTAATAAATACTTATTATGCATGTTATCTTGATATAATGAATATTTTATTTTATTTACCTTGCACAGTGATTTCATTTTACAAATACCATTTTATTTTAAATCATGTTTCATAAAACATAAATAATTTTTGTAAAATTTTTAAATAAATTATAGCGTTTGTGTGAACACTTCGTGTAAACAAAACTAAATGTGTTAATTTTATTGGTGTATTTTTAAGTTTCGAACAGCCATGATATAAAATATTTATATAGGTATATATATTATTTTCGGTAACATTATAATGAAACTTGAATTAAAGAGATAATTTTTTTACGTAAATAATTCTTAAGGTCATTATTTGCACCAAAACTTTGTGATTCGAAGGTAACTAAACATTAACATTACTGAGATTAGAAAACTTATTAATAATAGCTTATTATCATTATTTACAATAATGTTATCATGTTCATTTGTGATATTTGGCTTGAGTTGTTCCGTCTCCATTCAACAATTATATTTGAAGTGTTCCACGATAATAAATTATTATTATTATTCTCTTTACAGTTATCTCTCCGTATTTACATGTTATATTATTAAAATTAGTAGTTTGATAAGAAATTTATAAATACATTTCATGATTTAAACCCTTTTTAAATATCTATAAGTTATATAATTTTATGTAAAATGTAGTGATAAAATTTTTAGACATCAAAAATATCAATTTGATTCAATAACTACATACGCTTTTTAATAATTGCTTGTATCAATAATTCCGTATGAAACACTCCAAACGGACTTAAATATTATTTAATATAATAAAATTGTGATGGTCATCTTAATCAAAACTATTATTTACAACAATCAGACTTTTTACAAATACACGATTCAACACTTCGAAACATCTCAATTATCAATGATACACATTTAGAATACAAAGCAATAATGACAGTTATTAATAATTATTGAAACTTACCAATTCATTATTAATAAAACACAATAATAATATCATTTAATACTATATTCCTGAACACAGGACAGGTACAGTTATCGTGTGCTTAACTGATCTTTACATTTAAGTATGACTAGTGATATGTACGAACACTTTACTAAAGGACATGGTATAGCTAACTGTGCTACTAAGTCGCTTATATTCAATGAGATTTCTTTATTAATTAATTATAATGCACCACGGGAAGATCTAAACGTATCCTTCAATACTTTCTTATATTAATACAGTTACCATTAATAAAGAAAAAACTATATTTGAGAAATCGATTTAAGATGAACATTTAATATTACCTGTTAAATGTAACAAAGCTTATTAGGCGATTTATGTTTTCTAAGAAAAGCCTTTGTACATATCTTGAGATTTGTAAAAACATAGTTAGGTCAGATAAGTACTTATAATTTTATACGACAATATTGATGTTGATAAAATAATCTTAGTTAATTTTCATTAATTTAATGATATTTACTATATAAAACCCAGGAAAACTTTGAAAATATTACTAAAATCTGTCATCATAAAGCAATGATAATTTTTGTAATTATTTATCAAACAAATTTTAAAAGTGTTTAATTACCTATATAAAAGAATAGTACCACAATGTATATTAAAGCTAATCACTTAAATAGACTAAATATCTCAATATATACGCAGTCAGGCTTTTTGGTAGGTCCCTAATGGGATATACATAAAGATCAAGACGAATCTTGAAGTGCGGAGGTAGGTGAATTTAACCTAAGTGTCCTTCACAATATTATGCTTTTTAATATCATTCAAAAGTATTCACACGTTAGAAAATATCAGGTATATTTACAATTTGGTCACACCCTCACATATCATGGAGTTTATCCAGTAAGACTTAAACTACGGCCACAAAACGGCTTGTTATCTATAATAATGACATCGTTTTCGAAAATGTCTATTATATCGATGACATTTTAGACGACTATTCTTAAAGTATGTCATCTATATAAACAACAATGCTGGCGATGTCAGAATCATTCTTCTTCTGAGGTTTATACCTAATCGACGATTGGCACGTCGTACTTAAGTCGGTCCGTTAAGAGTCGACTTAAGTGGAATGCTTGGATCATACATTTGATTCGGGTCCGTCGGTGTTGTGTTTGAAGGAAGCCCTGATTCGGGCTAAGTACAGCGCGCAGATGTGGCCGTAGCATTTGTTGTACCATTCTGGAGTCCTGCCCCTGCAATACAAATGACTTTTGTTAAAATGTCTATACTTTTTTAAGGTGGCAATAATTAACTGTATTGTAAAAAAGTGTTATGTAAAAAGTATAAACTTAAATTTGACATTTATAAGTGTATGTATGCGGGATTGTAAGAACTTCAATTAAACCAGCCTCCTATTATCTCCGTAAGTATTAAAGAAAGTTAATGTGCTAAAGTAAGAGGTAGTAATACTGACATGGTGTCGACCCTAGCCAGATGCACGAGCCGGCTGCGGCCCTTCCCGGCGGGCTGCGCCAGGTACCGCGAGGCCAGCACCACCCCTCGCGCCCCCGCCTCCGCCCCGGCCCCCGCCCCCGCCCCCGGCCCCGCCGGGCAGAGCGCGTGCGCCACGGACGTCTCGGCCACCGCGCACCATCCACCGCCGCCGCCGCCACCACCACCGCCCTGCTGCCACGACCTACGACCAGTACCATGCACTTACTAAATTGATAACTGTTGATTCTAAACACGTACCCTGAGGTACTCTTAAAATAATTCAAACATTATCAAAGGCTTATCTCAAAACCACATTGACGACATCAAAATTATATTACCGTAAGACGCAGTAGTCTCTAGGCGGAAGATTGATGCTAGAGGCAGTGATGTACTGGAATACCTCAGCGTTGGCACCGAGCTTCTCCACGACGCGCCATTTAACGAGCGAATCATCCCATATGTGTCGTTCCCGAAGTATCCTATAAAATTGGGTCGACATCTAAGTTTTCTATTTTATTTTAAATATAAAAGTATCAGTTCACTTTAGAATGTTTTTTAATGCTGTTGATGTGATACGTATATATTTTTTATATTTTTGACGGAGTCGTTCTCGGCCTTCATTTCAACTGATGATAAGTGAAGATGAGGCAAAAGCTGGCTGTGATATTTCGCTTCCAGGATTCCTCAACCGCCGAGGCACTGAGTATCTAAGCTCCAATACACAATGATGCTGCCGCACCCACGACGCTGCCATGGTGTACCTGTGCATGAGCTCCGCCGGCGGGGCCTCGACGTCGGTGCTGGCCCGCCACAGCCGCAGCGGGTGTCCGTCGCCGACCTTCTTGCAGCACAGCTCCACGTGCGGCGCCGCGCCCGACACCGACACCCAGCCACGTGTCCTGGACATCACACACGCTTCACATCAACTGCTCCCAGTCTACTTATCGAATAATCTCAGCTGTTCAGAAACCTAGTGTCCTTGATTGTAATATTCCGTTCGGAAAAGAAAAAATACTATCGATATATTCTATTTAATTTTTTTTTTATAACTACGACTACTTTATTATGAAATTTTTACTTTGTGTGTTAGATCCTATCTATAATGCGAAGGAATGTAGGTTAATACTCAAGTTTGCTACAGATGATAATGAAGTGTTAGATTACTTTGTTGATGTGAAAGGATAATGATCTTATGTTCTTCATCATAACTTAAAAGAACAATTATAAAGGAAACTTAAAATCTTAGTCGTATTATGTGGAGCCAAGACTATAAATATTATATTATGGTTTTGACAAGATTGAGACAAAGAATCCTGAAGTAATTAGTAAAACCAGTTTTGAGAGAAAATCAACCAAACACGGAAACAAAATTCATGAAGATTCAAACCTTTATAAATTTTAAAAAGTTAACAATTGACGTTATTCTGACAAGCATCTTCAATAATTGGCTTATATGTCGAAAAAAAGGAGAAAAGAAGGAAAGGTGTACGATGAAGAACAGATGATACGCATCTAAGGTTAGGTCAATGGGTAACGCGCTAACACCGAGTCTCACCTCTTTCCCGAACGGCCACAGACTCTAAAAAGCATGAAAAAAGTTAGTCGCTAAAAGATAGTGTTGAGAGAGAAAGAACTGACAACAGATAAGTTGAAGAATATTATGTTGACCAAATGAGATTTTAAACTTTTGTAATGCTACTCACTTTTCTTTGGCTTCTTTCAATAGTGCTTTGATGCAGGCTTGCTGAAAACCTTTCCAGTCTTGATTAAAATCTGCTCCTAATTCTTCCAAAGCAACCTGGAAACCAAAAAAGAATTGTTATGTTGTTTGTTAACTTAGTTAATATAATAAACATGATATAATTAACTTCATTTTGGTTTAAGAGAGATTTTATTATCTATAAAATAATGTGAGACTCATGGACTCCTGTGTGTGTGGACTCCTCTACTGCTTATCATCAGGTGGTGTCGAGTCATTTATATCAAGTATCCTTATCGTTTTTATCGACACTTATATTAAGTCTTATTTGATTTCATTAAATCCTTCAATTTATAGAAACATACCAATCAAACCTAATAACTTTGACAATCCCCAAAATATTGAATCCGAATTCAATTCAACTAGAATTTAGTCGTAGCGTCAAAATATAGATAGAAGTCAAGATAAAAAGTATTATGATTGCATGAGTGAACGCGGCTGACATGGCTGACACGACTGCCATGGCTGACTCGACTGACCGGCACGCTCTCCTCGAAGTAGTTGAACTTGCACCGCGCCAGCATGTCGGCGGGCGCCAGCAGCAGGCGCGCGTGCTGCGTCAGCAGCAGCAGCAGGCACGCGTGCGCCGCGCGGCTCTCGCTCACCTGCCGCTGGTCCGCCGCGCTCTCGATCACCATCCTGCGGCACGCACTACTTTGAGGCCACCTTACAACTACAATGGCTACACGCTCGTGTCTTATGGACTTTCTACGACATTTTATTTGACCCCAGTTCCAGGAATGTTTCTTATCACGAGAGCTCACTTCGATCGAGTGATCATTTACCACTGTTCTCACATCGCTGTAGTCTCATATCGGATTCTGTCGTTGTCCCTTACCTTAATCACTCCGGCGTAATAGGCAATGAATTAGCTAGAACTGAGGCTCAAGAACAACACTAAAGCCCGAACCTATTCTATGGAATCCCTAAGAATCAGGCTATTCACTTTCTACAAAGCAAACTAATGCAGAAATCTTCCGAACAGTGAACTCTTGGTTAAACTGTACGTTTGCTTGTTGCTCTAATGCTTTCAGATCATAGTGACCAAATAAGTCGATTAATAATGAACAGATTTAAAATACGAATGCTTATAATCTGAAAATATACATTTCTAATTAAGAACTAACTGACTCGGTAAACGTTGTTTTCCCATATAAATTATAAAAATATTCTGTCAGGCCGTTTTGCAGGAGTTCAGTAACAAACGTAAACATTGTGACACGAGGTTTTAATACAAGATAAGCGTGTTTTATTGTTTATATTATATTATGAACAAAACGGTATCCTCTGACTGGCCCACCCGGGAGAAACCATGTCAAAAGTTGTTTTGTCACCATGAAGTTCAAACGGTCTGTTTTTGTCTTCTTACGAGGTTTATAATATGTTAATCCAAACTGAGACATTTTAAACAATAATATAGTACATAAAATTGACTCACTAATTGGGAAATAAAACCCCGATGAAAGGTTTTTATGTGTGTCACCATAATGAGTCAGTTCTTCGATCGATTGCGCTAGCTACATAACGATGTATAGTTTAGAAATATCTATCTAGATCTATTTTTGTATGTGATGTAGAAATGAAAATAAAGATTTATCTATCTATCTATCTAAATATTTTTGGTCAACAGACAGTTCGGAACCTCTTCATTTAGTCACATGAAAACATAATTGTTTTTCTATTTATACTTAAAATTAATTGTTTTTGGATTCAGGGTCTGTTATCGGAATATGCAGCAATTTCCGTATAATTCTTAATTCAATCCTCGAGTATTCAAAGTTCATCGGATGTAACATCCACAATTATACTATTTTGAAAATATTTACCTATTAGAATGTCCTTCTTTGGTGCTGTTGGTGGTTGGAGGGGCGTGATGGAGCCGCAGCAGTGTGGGAGCAAGACAGACTGCTAGGTTAGATGCTGTCATCTGATTTACGGAGGAGTGTTCTGCTACCTGCAAAGTTAATAAATAACGCTTAAAAATACCTTCAATTTTTCTTTTCTAATTAGGTTTAATATTGTGTGCCTTATTACTTATGTCACAAATATTATTTTTTTTTGCTATAGAACTAATTTTAGTTTTTTAATTGATTCCGTTGCTTGCATTGTCAAATATGTAAACCATATATACTTACTTCGCCAAGAAATACGAGAAGAGAATGTAAAGCCTCTAAATGTTCTTCTGGTAATAGTAACAGGGCACATTGCACTGCATCTAACCTTAGGGGTTCTGGAACATCTGGAAATAAAAACGAATTGTATTTGATAAAGGTGTCTGCTAGTAACCTCTTAAACAAAAATTTAGTAATATGCTGATTTTCATATCCATTCACACGGACACGTACACAGACTAAATTCAATTTAAGTTAGACGCATCTCTTTCATTTCAGTTATACACTCTTGGCTTATTTTAATCGCCATGTTTTATGAGCAGACGAACAAGTTAATATACTTAAATGTTGTTTTACTTAAATGTTATCTTAGAAATGACAAATGACATCACCGGCCAATTCTCTTTTTTTATTTGATGGTTTCCATTTACCATCTGGTTATTTGAAAATGCCGTTAAAAATGCTAAAAACTAAAGAGTTTCTTGCGCTGCTTCTTCATCACCTTAACTAACGCTGCGGTTAGAATATATACAAATGTTTTAAATAAAAGTAATAAATTAATATTCTTTAATCTAAAATAAATAAATATTTATTTCAATTAATTAGTAACTTACGTTGAAATATGGCAATGAATGTCTCGCTGAGCTTGTTGGTGAGCAGTGCATCGGGCAGTTCCCTGAAGTATTGCTTCACCATGTCGGCCACATCGTGCGCCTGCGCTCCGTCCAGTGTGAGCATGTCCCCCGCCCCCGCCCCTGCTCCCGCCCCCGCCGACGGCTCCTCCAGCGCTCCCGCTGCTTCCACCATGCTGCGTAGCTTAGCGATACGCGACTTCACACCCGCCTTGCGGAATATACCCATCTGGAAACATTTGTTATGTTCGCACCCTATAAAATTCTCACTCAAGGCTTGCCACATGGGAGAAATCTCCTCCATGAAAACGGTTGCCGTAACAACTGGCATAAAAGGCAAACGTACTTTTCGAAGCACGGATAAGCTGGATATAAGAAATTTTGATTGACGCACCCATGGCAAAATTTATATTGATTTCCTAGTACCAGAACATTTGAACCCCTACGCCATCGAGGACGATAACGAATAATTTTTCTACTTAGTGGGTATACTGGAATATGACGAAAACAAATGCTGTAATACTATGTGTACTACGTCAAAAATTGCTTAACCCACACTGAAATCGTTGCCACATCACCGAGATACTGAGCATTCATAATATTATCGATCGATTAGAAATTCCTCATTCATTTCCAGTCTCTATGCGTATAGATCATAAAAAGTGACAGACGTGAGGGTGCCACTAAAATTCAGGGAATCAGAAATGGAGAAGTGTCCAGATACTTAAAGCATGACGAGTGTGATGTTTAGGTAGACATATATGGCGTGGTCGAGTATTTAACTCCTCTCGTTTAGAGGGTAAGATCCTCTGGGATCCAAAAGAAAAACCTACCAGTTGACAATATTTGAATTGATGAACATGCAATTTGAGAAAATATTAGAGAAAAATGGATTATGTACGCTTGAATATTATTACCTGATCCAGTGCGTTGCTCTTTAACCAGCTTAATGCATTCTGTATCGGCTTTGGTAACGCGTGACCTGTCCTTTGAAGCGACACTGTTAATGGAACCCCGAATACTGTTTTGTCTGAAAATAGCAAAATGAATACGAATGAATTTCATTTAACATTGAAAAAATGTGACAGGTTGGAACTAATGGAAGGTTTTGTTTTAATAGATGTATATTAATGAAAAATATACTGTCATCAAATAATATATAGTATATATAATTCTAATTTGAAACTGTATCTACTTAAATTATTATACATTTTTCTTTTTAGATTAATTATTTATAATGCCATAAGATTTATAGTTTAATAAACTTTTGCTGATATGATGTTCCATAAAAGTTGATTGATTGCTTTGCCTCGAGAAAGAGAAGAGAAGTTTACTTTTATCTTACCTTTGTAATCGGGAGTTTTAATCTTTCTGATAATCTTGGGCAGTTCCCAATTCCAGCCAGACTTATGAGATGGGCAGTATCGTTCCATACACGCCGTTAGTCGCAGTAGCGCCAATTTCCTTAGTATATGTAATTGGCCACATGACAAAGACGACATCGGTCTTGACACTAATGAAGTAGAAAAATATCTTTCAGAATCTATCAATAGGTAAAATTTTTTTGTTGCTGACATTGTATTTAGGTTTAGAAACTATGGCAATATTTAAAGTATCCAAAGAGAGTGTTTTAATGGATATTGAACTTAAAACAGTGCATCATAGTGTTTTAAAAAGGTAAGCCATTGTTATTTTATTTAACTATTCATTTTGAGAAACTACTTATCGAAACTTAACTGGTCTATCCCTCAATTTAAAGATTTCATTATACATGGCAACATTAAAACCTCTTTGACGTTTGACGTGTCATCGTAAAATATGTAATAAGTAATTCCAACTCACTGTAAGCTTCGGGGTCTTTGTGGTTGGGTGTTGTAGGTTGCAGTGTATTGTTTGCTTTGGGGCCACCATTCAGGGTGCTGGTTCTGAATGAGTACCATCTTTGGATGTTGTTTCTGTAAGAATACATATTCTAATCAAAACCAAATTCATCACATAATCATTGATGTTAATTCACTCTATAACTAGTTCACACACGGCATCTAAAGTACGCAGTAATAATCAAACTATTATGTTAATTCGCAAAAAAATGTTGTTTTCTTTAAGACTATAACCCAGTTAATAGACTATAGTTTATATTTGGATGTGAGTCAACGCAATCGTGAAACACTTGTGCTTTTATTGTTTAAATATTAATGTCTATTTTAATTGAACTAATGGTTTTTGTATTGTTTGTAAGTCTATTGTTAGCGCATAAATGTAAATTTCTATAATTTTACGTAACAAATCATGTGACGTAAAAATATTGAAACGTCGCGAAGTAGTATTAATCCGCGACGTGACGTTTAATTCTTCTTAGGTTAAATTCCTCTGAATATACTCTTAGAGTCTTCGAGCAAAGCATAGCAAAAAAAGGGTCTTAAATAGTTGCTGCTTTAGTTAAAGATATCAGCAAGGGAAATAAGTCGATTAAATTGTTAAATCGATTTAAATATTTTACTTACTTTTTCGTTTTCATATCGAGACTATCATCATCATCATCCTGGTCTCCATCATGTGACCTAGACCCTGCTGAGTTGGGGCTTCCTTCTAGCTCCGAGCTTCTTGATGCTGATTTATCTCTCTTTAGACTTCGATCGCGGAATCTGTGACAAAATAATTTTTTAAGTAATTGTTGTATAGAAGCCAAGATACAGTCAAATCTTCCATGGGTAATAAATGTAAGGAATATTTTAACAAAATATAATGCAAGACATAGCTTTTCTTTTCAGGACTAGACAGTCTAGTAGGTTTAGATTGACATTCAGTATATAAATGTATGTATATATATGTATATATTTACCAAAGTTGACTTTGATAAAAAAGCCTCCACAAATATATTGCTTCAACTAATATCGCGTTTTCTTCGTTTTACATTATCACATTTTTCCTATTATGGGCAAGTTTTCAAACTATGCCAACTTTGAGTAAGGTTGGCTTGTTAATAACAGTCGTCTAAAATCGGCGCGGGCGCATTATTGAGACATTAGCATACGAATAAGACATTCTCTACACAATAGCGTTTGTTATTATCAGGAAACACCTGTTTGGGTTTAACGATGGCTGGTTCGTAGCTATTAGTCTGAAATAAGTCGTTGAATGCACTCTTTTAACTTTTTCTATGTATTCTTAATTAAGAACTTAGTGTAAAACGGATCACAGTCACTAATTCTAAGCAAATACAACTAAATCAATTTAGATTAAAATACTTTTTCCTATAAAACATTTCAATAGATTTTTTCAATAATTGGGATTTGACTTTTTTATAGTCTTTATATGTGGGAGAACTTTGATTTAAAAAGAAAGTAGAATAAATAAAATATCTTACCAATAAGTGAATAATGTTATTAATGTATAATTAGCAACAATCAAAATTGATCTTTATAAATCAAAACTCTGTTGTACTAACTGGTGAAATTTCTAATAAAGGACTTTAAATTTTGTATTCAGGTCACAAGACTCAAACTTGTGATGTCGAAACTAGCTAACTGTTAAAAATTTAATACCAGTGACTATTTGTATCGTTTTGAACTACAACAGCTAAAGTTAGTACGAAGCTTCGTTGATTAACTATTAATAAAATATTTAATATTATTATAAAACAGTATTTAGTTTAAGCTGGAAATTGGATTAACAAATGGTGTCAGAGCACAGTCAAAGCGTTACAAGCAATATTAATAATCATTCTTGTTACTGTTTCTTAGTGAATAACAATAACAGTGAATATAAAAGTCTCACACAACAGAGAGGTTAAAGGCTTATTTTTAATTCGTCACATTTACTTGAATCTACTAAAAAGGCCGAACTTAATTGTTGACTGCATCATGAAGTAAATGTGGTACAATGGCATCGATTCCGTTGTACATCAACAGAATTAAATTTAAAATCAGTACCACTATTTCAGTATAATTCAACCAAACATCATTTGATGTTTCTAAAATGGCGTGTCTCAAGCATTTTTGGTTTATATAATAACGCAATCTAAAACATGTCGCTTAAAATAAGTCAATAAGTGTAGGATATTAGTGTCAACTAACTCAACGTTCCTAAAAGTCATTTTATGCCTTATTGAATCGTAATGAAAGAGACGCGCATAACTTATATTTAATATAGTCATTCCACAACGGAATTAGGGCTATTGTCTACTTACGGTGAAAATTTAAAAAAATAACTATCAGCAGCCTCGTTTTCAACTTCAACTTATCCTATCAGATAAAGTGATGACATCTACCTTTTTGCAGTTTCATTATAAATAATATAACGTCATTCTGTGGTATTTAAACTATAATTTTAAGTATAACTGTATGTACAATAAATCTGCCCCAAAATTTATATTTTTCGAATTAATCATTAGTATTCACACACTATGTTGAACTACAAACGACTCTTATGTATATTAACTTGATTCGATTGCTACAACGATATTAGTGTGAACGTTATTAGATTTTGATTACATTGACTTTATTGTTATAGTTCGCGTAACAACACAACTATTATTACTGAATTTAATCTTGGAAGTTTTGTATGGAGAATCAAATAATGAAATGTTTTGAATTTTCGAATTATAATCTACTATGTAAAATAAATCTACTTAATGAAACTGTTACTGATTAAACGAATCCTACTGGTTCAACTGTTATCTAGAGGTACTATTAGCGCCTCCTTAGTGTTTGATACTACTGGCTTGAGAAGGGAACTCGACATTGCAGCCGATGACGATATTATTGACAGATTTATTACATTATTAGTTATGTTCACAAGAGATGGTCGAAGTAGCTGCACTCTTATGTCGCCCTCCATTTTAATCTCATGTAAATATCTCATTATTTTAATACATTTATTTGTATACAACCAGCGCGTTCTTCATACATTTTCCTAATATTGTTTTCGGTTAATTTAAGAGCTTACAATATAAGGATCAGTTCTCACTCACTTTTGGCCATCTTTTCCAAGATTTAGTGAACTGGTCCTAATAGCTTGCCGTCTATGTGGAGTGTGACCTGGTGATTTCTGTACTTCGCGAAGAATCTCAGGATCTGGCTTCAGTTCCACGGGAGATGGCGGTTCCACGTAAACCTTATAAAGGGATCAACATAGATTTCAAAATAACGCACGATCTTAAGATTTATTTAACGAGTATTATTTTAAATATAACAAAAGTACATCAAATAATGATGAAAACATCAAATGTAGCATCAAAGCGAGGAAAATGATTTTGAATTTGCTTTTAAACGAGACTCAACCCAATATGGCAATTTCATGAACAAACCCCGGTTTTCCTCAATCCAAGGAAAGATTATACGGTTGTAAATAAATAAAGTCGAAAGCTTACCTCAGTATTTTGGTGACTGTGATGAGTATGGTGAGTATTATGATCCTTATAATAATTATGCCTCCAACTAGCCGGTTGGCATTCTGAGTCACTTAACGCACTATCATCATTCTTAACTCCTCTATGGAAGATTCTTTTAGCACGTCCTAATTTGGACTTTGTGCTTTTATTGCTTGAACCCATACTTCCATCAGACGCATAACTTGAGCTGTCGTCACCAAAAGGAGCGTTAAGAACGAAAGATTGTTCTAAAGGAGCTATTGGTGAGGGAGGCATTGTTGTCATAGGAGAAGGAGGCTGTGTTCTGATTGCGGGGGGATGGACTGGTGAACTATTGAAATCTGGGAAGGGGAATGCTGTAGGAGTGGTCGGTGTCATATCTATGTAGTTGAGATCTGGATATCTATCTGTTTGAACATCTAAGAAGTGAGGTGAAGAGACGATAACTTCTGCTCGATTCTGGCGTTTTCTTCTTCGTGTTTTGAGGGATTCAACGCGGCGAAGCAGTGCCTTGGCTCCATCTCGGAGACGCTCAGAGCCTGTCCGCCGGAAGCGGGTACCCGTTTCCTCTTCATCCTCTTTATCACTTGGTAACTGAATCATTGGTTGGCCAGGGACTGTTAAACTGAAACAATTTTGAAATACAATAATGAAGAAAATTGATATTTTTATTTGATAATTGTGTACTTCAAACAACTAAAGCAACTTCTAACAATGTTATGAGTTATGTGACACATAATTATCAAGAAACATCTTCTCAAATTAAAGAAATAACTTGAAGTATTTAACAATGTTAAAGCAACTGAGGCCCAGTAAAGTGGCAAGTTTGTAATAGCTCGCCGAGTTAATCAACAACAAATATTATATGAAATGTTTACAGCGAAGCGATCTCGAGTAGGAATTAAGGAATGGAAAACGCGAGATTTATACTTGGCTAAATATGGCTGACTATAAATAATATATCATTTGATCATAGACAGTAAAGTAGCACAAAGATGCTAATTACACACTAGGAACAAGCTACAGAAGTATACCCCTGATTACTCTTTGAGGATAAGAATGATGTGTCACCTGCTTCTTTTAGAATACTCTATAGTATAATTACTTAATAGGATATTTACCAAAATATCCTTAAAAAAATTAAACCGCGAAAATGTTCAGTATCTTATCTTATCTTATCTTGATGTAGGGCCAGGATTATTCCCGGAGCACTTCGACCGAATGGGATCTTTTGTGCTTAATCTAATCCTAGTGTCTGCTGTCTTGGAATACCTCCAAGATGTACTTGCTAAGTACGCTCGGAGACAGCAGCCTTATATCTTCAGGACTGGGATAGCCCAATCCAAAGAGATCCTATTCTTTTCCTATCATAGTTACATAGGATGTGTTCCATTTGCTCAGTGTGTGTTCACAGGCCCTGCACAAAGGCCATTCAACCAGTTTCAATTTAAATACAATTATAATATAGATTCAGTAAAATTTAATACAACTTTACAGTCGATGGTTTGAGCAATTAGATAGATGTGCACAAAATTAAACCTGAATTTATTTATTTTACCTCGTCATAGTCATTAAGAGCCTAAATTTATCAGGTTTTCCCACATGGGAAAAACAGATGAGCAGTTGACCTATCGACAACTTAATATCAAAAACTAATTTAGAAGACCATCGAAGGTATTAATGGGCTCTTAAACCGCGTTTCTATGTGTATATTAACCTCATTTGAGATCACTGTATCTATAAACAGGTTAACCTCCAATAAAAGACAACTTATAGTTATATCCAAACACATGTAGTTATAAAAACTTATGTAGTTCCAAAATTGTGAAAGTGTCTACACTTAGTGTTGTATATGTGTGTGTGGCAGCGTCCTCGTCTTCCATAGTATTAGTGTGATATATGATATATCAGTGTTCAACTAGCTAGTGGATGTTTCAGACTATACTAGACTATTATCATAAAAATATCTTTATTATATAGTAGACACGTTTGTCGACCGACAGAGGTAAGGTCTTTTGAACCAATTTCAACTGTAGCAGCAGTGTACTGTGTTTTGGTATTAAGGGAAAGGTTTGCTAGAGTAATTACACTATGGGCCCTGTTTCTGAAGTACACTTATACTTACTTAATTTAGGTGCATTGCGTCTGGTTCTATCAGTATGAGTATAAAAAGGACAGATGGCTTAGTCAAATGCGATTGAGAAAGGTGTAGTCAATTTTCAAAAATGTCCTAAAATGCAGGACTTAGGAAGTGCCTTCGTGCATGCCTCTAAAAATTCCTATGATTCCTTTACAATTTGACTTAATTAATTTAATTGATAGATCTAGTTTTTCTATCCTTTTCCTATAAAATAATGATAGAGTGACATATACTGAGCTTATATTTAATTTGAGAGGTTGTCATCAGAATTAGGCCTGTTATTTCCAGAGTTATTTATCTACAATACCTGCAATATTAAGTGATTCCCTTTATACTATTTACAACTTCTCTCGCAAATCTTACACCATAGACTTTCTATTGTGTTTGTGTGAACTGGTGAGCTGTTAGATCAAAGTTAAAGTGAACTTAATAAAGGTTAATTTTCAGGGTTAAAGTGAATAAATGTTTGAATTGCGTTCAATCTTTTATATTAATTTTTGAGTACTTCCTAATAGGGTTTTTTGATAAAAATCAAATTATTGTCTATATTAGGAACTTTTCGATCACTCTATGAAAACGCTTAAAGCACTTCGCTTTTTGCTTTGGTTCTTTTTCTTCTGCTTTCGTTTATGCCATTGTCAACGTTGTATTTTATTATTACCACCAGCATTAATACAGCCTAATTTTAACAGTTAAAACTGTTAAAATACGAATGGCCCTTCTCACATTAACAAAGAAATGGACTAAACTAGTAATTGTAGCGACATCATAGTCACGCTAGAAAAATTGAATCATTTTGTCTTATTTATTAATTTCAAGCTGATTTCCTCATTTACTTATATATATATATATTGTTAGCGACGTAGGAGGGATCAAATAATGATATTTTAAATGCTATTTAATATTTATTTTCGTTCATTGCTTTCACAACGTGAAATCAAAACAATAAAGACAACGTCATATAAAAACAGTAGAATCTTGTAAAAGTATAATTTAAAAATGGTAAAAGAGGTCGGTTCGCCTGTTTCGGTTATATGTGTATGTATATATATATATACATTAGCCATTTGATTGGTGTAAAACGTCATCGAGTGTCTCACAAACAATAGAATTAAAATAATAGTGTAAATTAACCAACTTTTGTTGAACCAAATATATTTGATGCTATCACCAATTTAATCTCGCATTAGTGCTTTCCGCTCTAAAAAACTGAAGCCCTTTATGTCGGCTATTGAGCTTGACGCAATACAAGGTGGGGTCGCTCAGGTAGCGTTTCTACACTTTACTTTTAATAAAATAATTTGCCATGATTTTTGATATTCATTACGAAGTTTCTTAAATCAAAAATTACAAGTGTTCTATTCTATTTAAAAATTGAAATAATATATATTTTAATCATATTCATTTAGAATTAGAAATAACACAGTTTCATATTATGAAACTATCTATAATTTATTGATAATCAAATGTAAACTTAATTATAATCGAGCTCCACACTTTCATTTAATTATAGATTAAGAACCATTATCCGACTAATATGCGTAGAAAATTTATTTTTGTACCTATAAAAATTGTTATTTTTACAAAATATTCACATTTTTATTTATTTCTTTCCTTTCTGTTAAAACAAATTAAAATATAACTCGAAAATAAATTAAAATATTGGATTTTCCAGTTCATTAAACGTTTTCAAACATCAAATTAATCCTATACATTTGATAATTTCATAACATTCACATAAACTAATGTATTTTAATTGAATGACGATGTTAAGGTGGATATTGTATTATAAACCCAAATTAATTTTATTTACAAACTAGGGCGTTTGATTAAATTTTTGATTGCCCGCTAACATTGCGACCGCGCTATCTCTAATAGCCTATCATTATATCTTATGGTTTAGCAATCCAAAATGGAAACGTGATAGGTGAAGGGATAAGTATCCGAATTGTAAGTAGAACAAATAGCCGCTTGATTATAGACATTGTGCCAAGGGCTTGTAACTGTACATATTCTTTTGTAGCAGCCTTGTTTACAATGGGATATGGCTCAATCTGCGCGCGAGTACATTGCATCATGTTCCGCTACTAACTTAGATAGCCGTTAGATCGATTCTTGCAGCGATACGCTGTTCACAGTGAACATAGATTCCAACCAGCTGGAATTAAAATATTGCACGCTGCGTTGCTCTTCTTACTAATTTATAATGGTGAAGATTTTGAATGCGTTAATCTCAAGAACTACTGATTCAAATTGAAAAATTATTTTTGTGTTGGATAGTACATTTATCGAGGAACGGTTTAGGGTATTGTTCTTGCGAACAATAACACAATAGATTAAAGTAATAAGATAAAAGATTAAAGAAAAGTAAGAAGTAAGTAAGTAAAAGTAAGTATTTAAGATTAAAGTAAGTATAATATTAAAATATGGTATTTACAATCTATTGTAAAATAAAAGAAAATAGTAGGCAACATGAAGAAAAGAAACAAAAGACGATCGCCGATCTCGGCTTTATTCTAAAAAAGTCACACGCCGCTCTTCAATTCTTCAAGGAGGCGGCATGTCTCCAGCTACGAAGCCTCCTTGCTAGTATTGCGCGTGAACAGGTATATAAATAACATCACGCTACGACCAATAGGGGCTGAGCATCAATGACAAATGGCGCTGCGCATGCGCTGTGTAAACTGTTACAGTAACACAAAAATCATGTATATCGGAACTGTTCTCCGTAAGTTCTTAAAAAACCCTGCGGCAGCATATGACTATATAGACATTGACTCGCTATAAGCTCAGTCACGGTTTCAGATTCAAGCCCCGGCCGAGGCAGATGTTTTTATTATTATATATTAATGTATATATTCTCTTACATTTTTATATAAAAAACCGTTTTCGGATAATCCCCAGTACAAGCTATTAGTGACGCTTACTTTGTGCTAAATAATAGGTGTGAGTGAAAGAATATTGAATATTATTTCTAGAAGTGGTTAGAATAACTTCAATTGCCCTATTTCATTATTTCGTTTACATACCGTTAATAAAAAGAACCTACATTCGTTATTGCTTGTAGATCATGTAAGGAAGGCCTTTTGTTTATAGAGCGTTAGATTTTATCCTAACATAATTTCGTTGGCTATAATTACATGAGTTCAAAGGTTAAGCTAATCTTGGCGACTATTCTACGTTATTAGTATCAAAGTACTATTGTACATTGATTGGTTCCTGATATTGTTCTATATTGTAGTATTAAGACGACATACTCGCACGTACACACACTGTCAAAGATTGGATTAAGGAGGCCGTATATTTAACTATGTTTGTAATAGTTTTTGATTTATTAAAAATAAAAGTGGCTTGATTAATGACTGTCACAGAAACTGGTTGATTTTATTTATTATTTAATATTATAATTTACTTTTCCACATTACTATATATTTAATAGATTTAGTTTCTGGCTCCACAACACACAGTCGACTCATACTCACACGACATTATAGTACTCATTGCTACTAAGACATGGTTTAATATGGATAACAGACATATAGACCTTCAAGACCAGTCTGATAAAGATATAAAGTAATTCAGAAATTCAAACACATCAGATATATATGACGTTTATTGTATCACTAATATATAAAAAATGTATGGTATATCTGAATTCGTTTTGCTACTGTTCTAAATAATATATAACTGTATCTTGACAGTAAAATATAACCACCTTAATTCTACCAAACGCTTCTAAGCAATTACGAAGTAACATTTAGAAATCCACCTATACTCTAAGTCCATTCACTTGTGATGAGTGACACTTGAAAAAAGAACAAAGCCATTTAAAATTTTGACGTGACATCGTTTCTTGAAAGCGAAGGGCTTACTGTAAGACCATTAAAATTTATAATCTCCGCTAACAACCGTACAATAAACCCATTTGAACGGCTAAGTAAGACGCCCGGTCAAGTAGCATCAAATGTCAATAAGCCATTACAAGCTATTTCCCATAATTGTTAATCAGTTGAAACCACTACAACTAAAGCCCTTGTTAGTGTGGACGCTATAGAAGATGTTAGAGAAGATGATATTGTCAGAGGTCTAAATTAAATCTTTATCAGGTCTTTCGATCGTTTGCGTAAAGGGACCTCAATTATTTGGGTGTGAAGCCCTTCATATAGTTGATTAATACACTAGATCGAGGATGGCAACACTGTGAGCTGCCTTATTAAATTCTTTGTAAGCCATATTGATTGATAGGATGAGTACATTGAATTTTAATTCAAAAGATTAAGGCTTGAAAGGGATATTTAATAAGTCTTGGGAGATGGATGGTGATTTAGATGAATGAATAGTTGTTAATGAAAATGATGACTTGTAGTTAATAGATTCAAACCTTAGAGAGTATTTAAAATATTTAATATTTGTCTGTCTAGTGACTTGTGCTTTAATAATTCACTTATATATCGGTTTTGATTATAATTTAGACAGATGAAATTCAGAAAGACTACATTGTTCAAGATATTGCTATTTAGCTATAAGAGTCCCAGTCGATTTGATGAACTTAATTATGCAAGAAAACAATTTGAGATATTTTTGAAATGAATACAATACTAAATACACTATTTATTAACTTACATTAAATATTGAAAGAAGCTTTAAATACCACTATCCAACAATATTCACACGGATAGTGCTATTTAAATCCAATTTAAAACTACTGTTAAATAGATTCAAGCCTCGTTAAAAGTTTGGCGGTGAAACTACGGTTGTTAGTACGAAATCTGTCCCATTTCATTATAGGCGAGGTTATTTCTTTGTTTCAAGTACCGTTTGTGTGCAATATCTATTTTCATTGCTGTTTCCGATATTTCACTGCATATTTGTATATCCAAATGATTAATGATAACTTCAACCCCAATTAGGCTTTTAATTTTAATGTAAAGAAGTCTTGCTTTGTTGATAGTTTATTAATAGTTTACCCCTCTACTAAGATACAGCTATTACTGTAGTGAAGTTATTTAAATTCAATTGGTTGAATTAGATTTCTATAAAAATATGCTTTTCAAATCTTTGAAAAGATGTAATGGAAATTTTTAGAAAGAAACCTTAGTTATATAAATTGATAGAAATTGAATCACAGTGATTATGTGTGTAATTTTTATTAATACTCACAGATCATGCTCCACATCAGTGTAGTGTCCCTCGGCATCAACCAACCCTACCCTGATAGTCGGTAGTGTTTCATCTTCGTCGTCTTCTACTTCTCCCCTCGCTTCCCTCGCTTCTCTTTCAGCTAATGCCCTAGCTGCTATCACCTATGCAAGAAAATCAACATTATATTATATTCTTGTTAAATAAATAAAATAAGATTTCCCACACATATTAAGGTAATCAAGATATTAAGGTATATTTAGGGACATAAAATCTGTCACTGTTGTCTCTCTCCCTCAGTGGTAATTGGAAATCAAAACAAATCATAAGCCCTGTTGTTGTATTAGACTTTATAATAAATTGAAATCTGATTTTGATATCTTCTCGAAAGTAATTATTACTTATCAAAACTTTGATCCGACGTAGTTGTATTCTGATTTCAACAATAAATAAAAATAGTTTCAATATTACTGTTTAACAGATAATTACAGATTAAAGGATTTTAATCAAGTAAATAGTTGATGATAATAATCACAAATTTTGTGACTGTTAACATTCATAATCTCATTTTGAACGGAATGGTCATTCTAAACAAATGTAACAGGAATGTCACTGTATTCATAAGACCTTGTACTAAACAGTAAATGTTGTCTATGGGCATTGTGTACCTCAAAATTGTAGATCGCATTAAGCGCAATGTCAATAAACCTTTTGATTTTATTGGTTCCAATATTCATTTGTAAGCATTGAAATAACTTTTGAGACCCAACTTGTTGGAATCTAGAAACTATGGGCATGCAAATTATTTATACTAATGCTTATCACAACTGATATATTGAATTGCAGATCTAGGTTAAGATTTTTTTTATTTTAAGCTTAGCCAATGACTCGACACCACCTGATGATAAGCAGTAAAGGAGTCCACATGTGAAGATAGCTAGTGAAGCATGCGACATACTGCCCTAGCCACCCTCACATTGCCGGCCCAAGTGCTTTTTCACGCCTCTTTTAAAGGAACCCATTTATGTTCAAAGCATAATGTTTCAGCAAGTTGATATTGCCATATGTATCTCTTGTTACCTGTAATCTCCGCTGTGCTTGAGGAGTGATCTCCACGACACGCGACCATCTCCTAGACTTGCGTTCGTACTGCCATTTGTCACTGAGAGCACACTGTTCATCATCAGAGTCGTTCTGCAAAACAAAGTTGCGTCTGGGTTAATGTGTGACTTCCACAAACTCTTTTATAATAATTGAGTTTAGCTCTCCTTGATGCATGCTAAATTTCCTATGTTCATAGAATCTGTCACGTTCAGAATGAATATAGTATTGGGCTTTGAACTGATAGCTATGAATTATTTGGTGTGATAAATAATAATGATCTTTGTTTTATAGACACCAAGACACTGAACTTGTTAAAATAAATATGATTAGTCCTAAATCCTCTCACTTAAATAAATAACAATATGACCAACCCACCACCTCCCATGGCCATACCAACCTTGCGGTTATAGTTGTACCAAATGAAAATATCTCATCAAAACAATAGCAATATTTTCCGTCCAATGAAGATCCATTTCTCACAATAGAAAATTCGTGCCATTTACTGACAAGCAATAACTCCGTCTCTATTGTTCGCGTTACTCGCTAGAGACAAGAAATGCATCTTGAGCGTCTGCTAAGACGAATATTATTGAAAAATGTTATGAAGTAAATTTTTGCGTTGAAATATTTAAGGATCGATATTTTTTTTTGAAATGCGATGATTAGCTATAAATTACGAACCAACGTTGACGTAGGACATCTCGTAAATCATTTTAACGATCAAAGTAATTTTGTTACAACATAATAGAGCAACTACTGAATCCAATTTAACTTATCTCCCAAAGATCCCGCCTATGTGATTTAGAACAAAAGCCCTTTAGAAGTTTCCAGAACCAATCAGCAGCCTATTGAGTGCTAGTTTTGTGCAGGGGATTACGGTGATTGTTAGATATTCAGGTGGATGGTAAACCCAATATATGAGATTAGGCAATTTGAATTTGAAGCACAAGCCGTGGATATTCCCGTTCTTTAAAATAAATGCGGTATTTTGGGAAACATTACTTCTACTTATGAGTATAAGGAGCCTGAAATTATATGATTAAAGAGATTCAGTAATATGTCGAACTAGTTTACTCATTTCAAGGTTTTGGAAGTAAACTTGTTTATATGAGCGTTATAAAGAAATGGGACTCAATTACGATTTCCATATCGAAAAACGTGACGGTGTTGAGTTATTATTGATCTGTCTTATGCAAAGAAACAAGATATATTAAAATTCTTCGCTTAGTTATTTAATAAGATAGTCAAACGGCTTATTACAACGAAAACATTATATAACGGTATAAAACTTGGAAAGTATAATAAGGACCATAGCCAGAACACAGAATTTAATTAATAATAAATGAGTAAACGTACAGTTTCTATTTAAGTAAAAGCCTATATTTCATTTACAACCTTTAAACTATTAAATGGCAAAATAAATTCTCTGGTTAACCGAGAAATAATTACCAGTGAACTCGAACAATAAATTTCATTAAGCGATAATCTCTTAACCATGGAGTGTGTAAATCTAATTTTACAACGCAATGATTTATTACCTTTAATGGTTGATAAACTTTCAATATCAGACGTCTAAGCGATAGTTATCAACAATGGCTCATAATTCTATAAGAAATCATTTGATAAAACTACTTTCGTAAAGACAAAATTGATTATTAATATTTTCAACTCAAATAACTTGTCTGACTTGACTATTTTGGAATAAAATAAAACTAAACCTGTATAAAGCATACCAACCTAATAAAAAAACAAGATATAAGATAGAGATTTTCATTAGAAATTGAATAGTCTAGTCTACTCAAGTAATCGAGTTACAGTATTTAATGATAAGAACATAATCATTTATCAATTTGTGAGGATGACGATGTACTTCGATCAAAGGTCGAATGAAGGGATCCCAATCGAAGTGTAATGAAGCATTAAAAGAAGTTTCTATATTGATCTCCAGATTGATTCTTACATATTGACTACTATTGTGGTTGGAATTGATGAATAACTAAGAAAGCAAATAGCCTAATGATAGATAGAACAATCGATAGAGTTGACAGAGTTAAGGTAACTTATTGTATTCTATAAAAACTGACTAGTGTGCAAATATTTCAGATTTAATGGATGATTCAAATATTGAGCGCAAGCGCAGGGTGCTGTCGGACAATATGGTTTTATTTTATTTTATTATATTAATATAAAATATTTATTTCGTGTTTAATTTTATTATATTTGATATATATAATTACAACAAAATTTATTTTACTAACAAACATTTTGATAAATTGAATTTTAAGAATGCATCTTTGAAAAATTCCAATACGATTCACTTATCAAATATAACAGGTAAAAAATGTTATTTATAGAAAAAATAAAGATTCTAATAAGTGTCAAACAAACGAAAACATTTAACTAACTTCAACATATATCATTTTATCTTATTTAGTATCCAATCTAAATACTTTTGATACCGCATTCACTTTTATGTTGTTTACGAGCTTTAGTAAATATGAGATGCAGAACTGTAAGAGTAAAGGAAAATATTAGTTCTGGAAACTTGGATATGAGAGCAAGCAGGTCAGAATTATGTTTATGCAAAATATGCTTTAACATTGTTAACTTTTAACCAACTTCAAAAAGGATGAGGTTCTGAATTTTGGTTTTAGGTTTTTTATGTTTATTACCTGAGAACTCCGTCATTAGCAGACTGATTTCTACAATTATTTTAGTATTTGAAAAGCCTCACTTTTGATTTGGTATAATTAAACCAAGGTCCAGTTCTGATGATGGGAAGCACGAGGAATCGAGGGAAACTCCTCTAAGTTTATAGGCATGTATTAGCGATTTTGGTATATTTACGAAAAAGAGATTAAGTTCATTAGATAGAGTTTATAAGGTGGTCCCATTGTTATCAAGTGAGGATCTGATGGTGGGATAATACAGGTACATGTAGGGCAATCATAAATGGTATGTATTAAGTGTTTGGTACTTTTTTCTAAAGCTATTCGAGTGTTGTAGGTATCTATTAAATTATCAGTGTCCAAATTATAAAATGTATGTAGGTAGGTAGAGGATGAGATAAAGACAGTTGAATCTTGAACATGACGTTTGCTTGATGTACCGTTTCCCACAAACATAACATTTGTTACCAACTACAAACACACAGAACAAAGAAACCACAGCAATTTTTGATAAAAAAATATATATATAAAAATACTAACGAGGCCAAAATAATTCAATTTAAGAAGATATGTGATTTGAAGTCGGTTTTTGGTTTAGTTTAAAACTTTTGTATGTTATAGTCAGCTTTGGGCTTATATCAGAACCACCCCTCTGAGTCTAAAAGATAAGCGCTGCAAGGGTTATACTGCATAACGTGAGATTTAATATTTTTGCCTCAATATAGTAAATTTTTAGAAAGACCTTAATTAAAAATAATTGTCACCTAAAAGCACCTTATCAACGACTGCCGGTTCGTGGATACAATAATTGGAACAAATAGGAACTGATTACTGTCATTTGCATACAAACGTAACCAAGCTAATGGTAAAGTGTGGTTAGCATAAATCTGCTTTTAAGATAACTTAGGATTAGCAATTTAATAGAGAACTACTAATAATGCTTAGGGTGCAGGAAATTAGAAAATATTTCTATATGCGGCAATAATAACTCACATATTGTAGTAAAAAATATATAATAAATTTTTAAAAGCTTCTGGTGCATATATTAGCATATTTTTCGTTTCTAATTCCTTCGTGAAATACAGATAGAAATATTTTAATTTGTATATTAGTTGCAGGCAATACAAAACACCTGCGGCCATGAAATAAATAATGTGGGCAAATGCTCAAAAGTAATTTTTTTCCATAAGCCTATAGGAAAAATTTCTTAATCAAGTTACAAAGCGAATTTTCATAAAAGGGATATCCATATTACTTTGTTATTAAAAAGGCCTCATATTTAGCATATTTTAATAAAAACAACTTCTGTTCAGTCCCACCCTTTATACATAAAAAAATATTTTATAGCCTTTTGTTTACACCTGCGAACCGTAAATTTTCCTGTGTAAACAAGAATAAATGAAATTTTAGCCTTACAATTCGATTTAAACCTTATTACGTTAACATAGGAACTGTACAAAGGTAAGCAAAGAAAAGTATCCCAACTATAATGTTTGACCTTGACCTTTCCTTTCTTTTAGATACTAATTAATTATGGAATTATAACAAGTTTTGCGTGGATTCTAAGTAATTGAGAAAGGTTTATTTTTAATAATAAAAAGAAATTTCATTAGACAATTTCAAATCAGAAATGCGGCGAGTCCGATCGAAATTTGTTAATTAGCATTAGGATTTTTCAATATAAAATTAACAAAAGTATGAGTTTAATTATCGAACACAGCTGCAGTTTTGTTATTGTAATTAAATAAATAAATTTAAAAGATATTACATTCAACCTTATTGCTTTTATTATTGTAATTAGCTCATAATATAACACAGAGGTAAGTACTTAGCTTGTAGCTCTCGTGGAAATGGTTTGTGATGTTTTGCTTATGGATGCTTAAAATTATGCAAAGCAGTTGGATGTACCGACAGAAAGCTGAATGTGTAATGCTTATCAGCGATCTTTTGTACTCAGCCAGTTAGATAACTTTGCGAAAATTGATTTAAATATTGTGTTTTAATTTTTTGTCAATTGAATCTGGAGCCAATGTCTTAGTTTTAAAAATTTTATAAAAATTTTAAGAAAAATACGCATTATAACAGATTGAGTGATTAGTGTTAATTGTTGACATCTTAAATGCATTAGTGTATAAAGTAACATTAATTTAACATTTCCTGGTTAAGTGGTAATTTAAATAACCGTAGTCAACAGTTAACAGAACGTGAAGCCTTCAGAGTTTTAGAGGGAACACATAAATTTGATATTATTATAGAAATTATATTCCTAAGTAATAAACTCATACAAAATAATTTACTCTGAAAATTTAAACAGGAATAATAAAACCACTGGTGTGCAATAAAGTATATTTTATCTATATATTTATCTCTTAAAGCAGTTCTACAAACGTTATTAAAAATAGTAATAATATCATATTATATTATTTTTAATTAAAGGTTTCTCAACTCGAGCTTATTGCGTAGTATTTCTTACCCCCCGCCCTGAGACCCTCAGGAGGTGGCTCAGATGCCCCAGTAATAAAACTGTATCTCCTAGTACTTTGCTTTTTATATTATAACAATTACTACATTATTGTTATATATAATTATATTGGTACACGCTCCTCTCTCTCACGCTCCTCTATCTCTATGGGAAAAGTGACAACGAAAGTTGTCACTTTTCCCATAGAGATAAAGTGACAACGAAAGTTGTCACTTTTCCCATATATGGGGCCGCTGGTTGAGATATCTTATAGAAATAAGCAGTACCTTTGCACAATTTTCTGTTATTCTGTTGTGTCTTTTTTAATTATCTTTATGTGTACATATATTGTTAAATACATGAATTATTTACAAATGTGTAAACGGTGGATAAAGTATAAATAGAAAGTCATAAATTACTATTAACTAAAAATGAATAATATATGATATAGAAGATAATGAAATGAAAAATGAAAATAATATTTATCGCTATATCTATGGCAACCAAACGCTTTACTTACAACAAAGTTCGTCTCTGTCTTAAGATTAGCTTCAACATTCATTGATTCACTAAAGAAATCTACCACAAGATATAGGACAAGATCTAGAACCTTCTCTTCAATGGATTTAAATTTTATAATTAAAGCCTTCGGTTGTTAATGTGTACCAATCCTTATTTGTATAAGTTAACGTTAGCGCTAACAGCGTGTTACCCACGGCGACTGAGCTACACGGTTCACGCATTAGAAAATTGCCTTTGTCAGAGCTATTTTGCATAGAGGCGGTGTTCACAACTTGTACTAGTGGCGCTACTTCCTGAACTCTTTGAAGTTTCTCGACAGGTTAATAACAGGTATGTTATTTTCCTCTCTTTCATTCAACTAAGAAAAGAATAGATTGACTTTGAGGCAGGCAAGTTAGTTGAGCGTCGATCTATTAACCTTTAACTTAATTTAAGCGGAATATTTATGGATTAGCGCAAATTTCCCTTAGTTTACTAAGGGAAAATTGTTTCAAAGTAGACTTTTAGAAATATCAAATTACGTCACTGGTATGTATCCTTTTCTGGTCGGTTTGTCATGAAAGAGTATTCATATTTAAATAATTACATCAGTATCAGGGCAATTATTTCTTCTATAGTGAAGAAAGCTAACGCTCTATACGCAACATGTCTACAGCTGATGTACGTCTTAGCTCAAAGCTATCTTTATTCAATGATTTTAAAACAATTTTCGGCTACTATTGTCATCAAAAATAATTATTAATTTGCTGTTATGTTACAGAAATTAATTCATATGTAATAAAAAACCAATAATAATCCAATATAAACTACAAATAAAATTAAATAAATATTTTTTCATCAAAAATGCAAAATTACGGTCCTACCTTTGGTGGTTGTGAAAATGAATCTTTGAAATCTATTTACCCTTAAAAGGTTAGAGTTAGTTAAAAGCGTGCAAATTTATATCCTTCCTTTTTTAATTAATAATTCTTCTAGATTCAAGAGTGAAAGCGAAGACTGCTTTTGACTGGGCAATTACTTATTGTATACTACCGTTCGTTAATTTAACAAATTGCAATTAGTGTCTATAGATAGCATTAATCGCTCCTATTAATAGCTATCTCTTGAATGTCAACACAATAGCAATAGGATAAAATTCTTTGATATATCTAATAAATAAACCCGTAGATTACCACTTACCATCACGTGAATCATTTACACTTTAGCGTTCATTGAAATAAAATAGATTATGTAACGAAGACACTTAAAGTCCACTAAAAATACATTTTTTACATACGGATCCATAATATCCTCCTGTTCGAGTAATTATGGCTCATAATTGTTTATTTAATTTCTCTATAAACAAGTACGCCAACGGCAGTAATTATTTCAGCCGACTTTCGTATTTCTAATGACAATTTTACGAGGTTCCTAAGACCAGAAAGAAACCTTTTATTACTTCGGTTTATTGCAACGTAAAATGGTCATAATAAATATTTTAATAATATTAAAGCCTTTAACTATATGAGTGAGAAGTATTTATATGTTACCAATAATATTTTCGATAGGGAGTGTAGCGATTACTTTGTTAATATCCAAGACATTGTCACTGATATAAACGATGTCTTTAATAATCACGCATTTTATAATGCTTTCACTAATATACATTACAAATTATGAACGATTTTATTTCATTTTTATTATTTTTCAGTTTTGATTACTTTTGCAAATGATTTTACTTTTTTCGCTTATTGGGAAGACAAAGGCATTGTTAATATTGCTTATATAAGAAATGGAGGTTCTTACAGCATTTCTTCTTTAAATAATAAGTAGAATAGGCGGATACTAAATTAAAAAACAGTATAAACCCTTGTAAGGGCTCAAATAAAATAGTTGAGATTGACTGGAGATGACTGTAGGGGTTTAATGACAAAAAAAACTGGTACCCTTTACCACAATAGTTATAAGTACTATGGTCCAATTTATTTGCAATTACACAGTTGTCTACGTTTACATTTAAATCAATTAACAAAATTCTTAACACCGCCAAGTAGAAATCTTATTATTTTGTACAGCGCCATCTAGTTATAATAATTAAAACTAACAATTATTATGAGAACATATTATAAAACCAAGAATTCTTAACAGCGCTATTTAGAATTGGCTCATTTCTTGCCAACGCCATCTATGGGCAATATTAAGAACTCAACAAACATATACCCATAAGATTAAAGTTTTTATTAAATACTCCTTTTAATCATCATCGTGAAGGCCTAGCATTTGGATATATATATAGGCTGTAGATGAAGATCTATATATGTCCAAATGCTAGGCAAAGTCCTTCCTACAGATGGGATGGGAGGAACACTTGCAATGCAGCTTAGTGGGTGAAAGCTGTGGCTGAAACAACCGCGGCCTTCCGAAGTACGGATAGAGATAAAACATTTTATTGTCCCATCTAGAGAACCAACTGTGGCAAAAGTTTATTTTCAATATTGAAACCAGAGCGAGAAAAATTAAAATGACCGCAGTAAATAAGACGTAAATACAAAAGAGGAAACTAACAGTTTTGTCTTTCTGTCAACTGAAGAGAATAGTCAAAGTATAATTCTATGAGTTTCTTGTCGATGTCGTAAGTACTGAACATATTTTAAATTGATAAAATATCTCACAAGCGAAAACCTGACTGGCGGAAACGGTGCACAAACGATATTGAGGCTGGTGGCAGATATTGTTGTAAATTCTTTTGTATATTCGAACGTAAAATGAAAATTAAATCCAATATTCCAATTCCAGATGATAGATGATACATGCGGTGATTCTACGAAGGAATACGTGAGAACATTAATCGCGTTCGCTTAACATAACTCAATATATCATTTTCGTATTGAAGTTTAAAATATCCTGCAGAAAATGAAGTTTCTTTGAAAATGCTTTTAACCGTTAGAAAATAATGAAAGCTTTTAATGATAAGACTCCAGGTTGTACAGCTGACATAAAACCTTCCAATCAATGTCCCCGTAAAACTGCTTGTAAATATAAACAGAATTAATGCAAGAAACGTCTTTAAGCGGGCTTTACGTGACATTGTCATGATAAAACGTCCTTTATTACGACGACATAAAGTCTGCTAAAAGGTTAAAGTTTGACGGTTAGTGTGATGTTGTCCTTATATTAGGTTCAAGGCAGGTGCACTCTGTTTTCCATTTATTTAATTGGTTTTCGTTGTTTTTTATGTCATGTAGTGTTTGGAACAACTTCAAAGATCCTTTAGAATACTATGTTATAAATATTTTGTTCATCATTTACATCGACTTATGACGTTTACAATTTAAGGATTTCCTAATGAGACTTTTCGAAGTCTTTTTATTTACTAAAATTTGGACGAAAAAAAATAACGTCAAAAAAATTATACCCACGAAACTTTTTTGCAAATTTCATGAAATGTGGCTTAGGATTAAGTTTCTCTTAGTTTGTATTTCTCTCTCACGTGAGGAGAATGACAAAGAAAAATTTCGACCAGTGTCACTAAGCCTGTTATTGAAAAATTTTAGTTATCCATTTTTATAGTAATCTTCTTAATATTGTAATGATGTCACGAGTCATTGCGAATATTTTCTAAAGACTATTTAAAACAGTAACAAAGGAGTCTTATCTTATCTTATCTTATCTTATCCTAGTACCTTAAATTACGCAACCGTAAAGCGTGTAATGGAAACGTGAACGTTCGACTTAAATAATTATGTCTAATTATTATAAAAATAAAATACATTAGCTGTTATATTCGGTGTTTTCTTCTTCCTTCTCTTTTACTCGCTCGTGTGATGTTTTAACATAATTTTTTACTCTATCTATTTTATTATTAAACAACAGCATTAATACAAAACCCACCTTTTAATATTGAAAGACAATATTACCATACTCATAATCACAATTATTATAATGTTAAATGCCCGTGCGAGAGTTGTAAAAACGTTAAATAGGATAGTAAGTACCTCATTATACTGGAAGGACTACAGATAGTTAAAGATCACCATCAAACGTATAGTTTACAATCAATATTATCATATAATAAAACGATGAACTTACAACGTGTCCGTCCTAACTGATTTTATATCCTAGCAGCAACATCCTTATAGGATAGAGAAATCAAAAGCATTTAGTGCAACAACTTTCAATTATGATACTAAGGAGTATTATTGCGATTTAAAAGATAGAATTGAAGAATAGAATAGAAAAGAAGAGTTGAAGATATAAAACGATTATAATTTGATAATTTGAAATGGCAAATGTTTGATATACTGCATTAAGTGTGGCAATAGAATTTCGTAACAGTGTGTAGAATTTACAAGTCAAATAAAACTTAATTAAGTCCTCTCTATGTCGTCAAACGAAACTTCGATGAGTTCATTGGTGACAATGTAAGCGTTCGTTGACACGCAAACATTGTTAAAACATTAATTATTTCAAAATATTTCTTCATTGTCTTCAGTTTATAAATGTCACTAAGCCTAATTAAATTATTTATAATTAACCAGTCAATGTATAATTTGAAGTTAAATAACAGTGTAAAGTTCCATATTAGAAGGACATTACGAAAATAAATCATTAGATTGCTAAAAAAAATTATTAATGGCAATCTTGACCAATTTAAATATAACCATTATTAACTCTCAGTAGAAGTTTTCATAATACTAATTATTATTTTGAGAAACAGTCGAAGAGACCTCATAATGATTTAGAATCATATAATGTTGTTTTCTGTGTAATTTAACCATAAGCAAGTCCTAGCTTTGAGCTTTTGCTAATAAGCTAAGCTGTTGCTATATATTGTTTCAACTTAATCTTACACTATGTAGAATAACTTTAACACAAGTAAAAAATAGTCACCGCATATCCATAGTAAAACTAAAACGCTCACCCAATGCGCGAGAATTTATTGAGTATTGAGGTATCCCAGAAATCAATAATATAAATATTGGCAACAACAGAAAAAACTTTTTAATTAACAAAGAAGAAATAAAATAATATGTAGTAGCTCTGTTATTTTGTGGTTCAAACGCTTTGGTTTCGATATCGAATACAAAGCAACTTTCGCCATGGTTTCCCTCGGATGCTGAATCAAATTTGTTAATCAACTCCACTGTTTTAGGAAGGGGCGTTAAGCGGTAGCATTATCCACCCACTAACCCGCATTGGACCAGCGTGGTCGGGCTATGGCCCAAACTCCTCGTGTATTTCTCACATATAGGAAGAACTGTGCCCAATGTAGGTTGAAAACGATAATGATTGGCAATATGAAGCAGAAATAATTAAATTGTAATATCTTCTCTTAATGAAATATTCATAACGAGATAAAAACACTTAACGTGAAGAGTACTCTGAAATATAATTATTATCTTTGAATCAGATGAAAAAGGCTATCGTATTTTTATATTAAAACATTCAGTTTAATTATACCTTTTCTATAAATATTCATTAGGAATACACAATTAACGATCTGAATAATTATTGTAATCAAACAAAAAAAGAAAGTTAATTAATTTTATTAAATTTTATGTCGTAATTAGATTAAAATGTATTATTATAAGTTTGCTCTCCCTAGAGGGCGTTGCCTCTAAGTGGTATCTTAATAAAGATTTTATGGAGTCACTGAAGTGGAATTAAAAGCCAAAGAGCTTACCAGTCTTTTGTGTATTGAAACGTTGACTCGACAAGTTAGATCAATCAATGTTTTTCTTAGTCCTGTCTGATTGGAAAACTCTACAAGCAGGCTCTTAAAATAACAATGGAGGTTTTAAGGTAAAGGCAAGATTGTTGGCTTTGTTTTTCTTGTAAAATGTTTGATGCTATGTTTTGATATATAAGAATTTGTTTGCACTGTGCACATGTGAATGGTGAACGACTTGGTTATATATGTTACTAATAATTTAACAAACAAGGGCAGTTATCTTCAATATTACAAGAACGGTTAAGATATAAAATCTTTCTATCAACGTCTAAACTGTAAAGAATATTTTTCATAGAAATTCTTTCGATTGAAACTTGACCAATTATTTGGAAGAAAATTTTGTACAACAGATGAAAAAGTAAAAAAATTGTTCCAGTAATTACTTTCGTAATAGCTGTTAAGTAAATTTAGGAAATTAACTTTCTAATTAAAGGACAAGTTTGTTACTCATTTGGGCGCTAACAAATTCTATTTAGTGAATTTATGTGGCATTTATATCTAAAACTAACTTCAAATAACGTTCAGGTTCAAATTTATTCAACGATAGAAATTACAGGTCTGATTTAAACGAAATACTGTACAGTTTGTAAGCGATTTAATGACGTAAATCAGACTCTGTGATCGCGTTATAATCAACTTAAGAATCTAGAACATTCTAGTGATTCATTTCCATACGGCCTAGAGCAATACTTAGTTCTTAATTGATTGTATGATTTTTACAATAATATACCTTACCTACCCTGTAAAAAAGTTATTTTTTTAAAATGAAGAAGTACGTCTAAATACACGAAACGATATTTCAATACTGAGTTGGATCTCTTGAGAAAACAATTAATTATCCCGCCCTCGTCCCGTTTTCTGTGCCCATCATTCAAGACTTCAAAATCGATGCTTTTAAGTTTGAAGTAGAAGAAAGCTTCGATTTTGAAGTCTAATGATGGGCACAGAAAACGAGACAACGAGGGCAACGTGGCGCACACCGCGGGTACCTATGACAGTCAGTCAAGCGTCGGGAAGGAACTGGTAGATTGTTGGGGTTGAACATAATGAAATGAGCGGTTCAGGTAGCTAGGCAGATATAGGTAGGCAAATATCATGCGTCCAACGAGACTTTCCTAAACATATTTTGTTATTCTCCTGTTACAAACCCAATGAAATAGTTACTATAACTTTGATAGTGTCAAGGACTTACGGATCTCTTCTGATGATGATGGTGTTCTAATTTCATGTTAGCACAACGATTAAGAGCCGTGAGCCGTCTGAAGAGAGACTGGAGGGAATCCGCATCTAGGAACGGATGATCGTTCTGCACTCCTGACACGTCGATTGGAAACTGGAGATCTGTAACAAAGAAATAGAGGAAGATATAATTTACAGTGTTTAAATCAAACAAAGTTGAAGAGGTCGAATTCGAAGCTCGATACAATGTATAATTTAGTCTATGTAACCTTTTTATGAGAGATTTTAAGCTTGTAAAGGTTAGTTAAATGTTTGTACTCGTCAAGAATCTGACAAAATTTATGTCATGCGTGTTAAGGATTTTATGCTTAAGTAAGCATATATAAAAAATACATTTTTCAAATTTTTATGGTAAATCCCAAATGAAAACACAAGGAAGTCCACGAGGCAACGGCAGCTGGCAATTCTTATGATTTACTGTCAGTAATTAATCTAAAAATTGTAGAAGAAATTTTGAAAGTACATAATTGTTAGAAAGAAATATAAGTAGATAAGATAAGATAAGGTAAAATTTTATTGCGATTCTGTGTACAATAGATCTTACAATTTCATGCACTTAAGATACAACAGATTGCCATTTTCGGGCGTACAATATTAACATTGTGAAATATATTTTTTATTTAATTAGTATTACATTATTTTAATTAGTAATAGTGATATTAAATTTCAAGGCCGAAAATAACAAGCAGATAATATTTGAAACGAATAAATTTGATGCACTGAATAAAACTAAAATTATAACACATAGCAATAATTATTCGGACACAAAACAAAATGTTAAACTTTGTCCATCGTGTCCATGTTCTAGTGAATATGGACAAGTGAAAAAGCTCGCCACAGGTGAGTTAAAAATACAAGGTTCTCACAGAACTTCATAAAAAGTTAAAATACAAAAGAGCTCATAGGAAAGCAAAAGAGGTCCATTTTAATTTTAAGCACCTATATATTCGACTCAAAGGCCAATTGAAAATTCATTTTCTCAGTATGAGAAAGTTTAACTGCATATACATATTTTTTGTCTTCTTTGATATCATTTTAGTTATACCTTCTGAACCTTGTGGCAAAGATTGCTAAATATAACTGACTGTGACCTATTGTATGTCACAATACTATTAAGTATAGCAAAATAGAAAAGAATATATCTTTATTGTACATCAACCAATGCAAGTATAGTTAGCGTATAGTTTTCAGTATTTTATTTTGCCATTTTGGTCACGAAATTCTAAAGAATAATAACATTTTTGAAATGGTTTTCTAATTTAATTAACGTACACGCTCAACCAATAACGTACTCGTTGCTGCGAGAGTTTGTTTGATATCACCTAAAGTGGTCCATTGCACAGAGATATTTTAAAAATATATACTTGCTTACACTTTGCAGGAGATAAATCTATTATAACGACATAAAACAAAAAGATTATATTTGGCTTACATTAATTAATGCGATTCGAAATAGAATTGTATAGAGCATAAATATGAATAGAAATAATCAAACTGTGTCTCACATTTTTTTCTCTACAAGCATAGATTTGTTTATCCTGTTTTATTAAAACACGAACTGTGAAATGATAATTATTTTACTAAACATTCATATTTCACAAGTAAAATAATTCAACGACAGAGTTAAAGATTGAATAAAATAAAATAAATATTTTATGGAATTACAGAATTATCTACGTTAGAAGAGAGTTTGAGGCATATTACATTATTCAATACGAGACTTCATATTTTGTCCTTTAAAAAAAATCCTTTAATTACGTATTACGTTTAGTACGTATTACAAGTATTATTTATAATTATAATTAACGAATAATCAAAAATTCTACAAGTCAAGTCAAGTCAAAAATAACTTTATTTAAATAGACTTATTTACTAAGCTCTTTTAAATCGTCACAACAGGGAATATGTATAAGAAAATAAATAAATATAATTATAAAGGCAATACTCATAATTTTACTGGGTATCAACCGGGCATTTACTAATTGTCCCAGTTATAGTATTTTAATATGTACTAAATAAATTGTTAGTTTTAATTTTAAAATAATACTTATTTTAAAATTAAAAATAACACTAGTATGCATATTCCCAATCAACCCTACTACCGCTTCGACGAATTAGTAGCTGCAGAGAAGAAGCGGCGCAAGAAACTCTCAGCCTTTAGTATTTATAATGACATTTACAAATCAATTATGTCATTATGTATTAGTATTATAAACATATACATGTTTTGTTTTACAGTGCATTAAAAAATATATTTTTAAATATTGCAAAATATAATAAATAAGTGCAGAGAAGCAAATTATAGTGGCCACAAATTTTTATCTTTAAAATAATCTTCTACCTTGTAATACCCCTTTTTCATCAAACAACTTTTAATAGTTGACTTAAATTTATGCAGAGGCAATTCAATAAAACTTTGTGGTATCATATTGTACATTTTTATACTTATTTCTATAAAACAATTACCGGTCTTATGCAGTCTGTGGCTTGGAAAGGCGAGCTTATGCTTATTTCTGGTGTTGAAGCTATGGCAGTCTGAATTTCTAAGAAAAGAACCACTGTATTTACGTACATACATAATACAATCAAAAATGTATTGAGACGCCACGGTTAGTATGTTAATTTCCTTAAATAATTCTTTTAGCGAGTCACGTGGTCTAAGGTTGTATATTGCACGAATGGCTCTCTTTTGAAGTACAAAGATCGTCTGTATGTCAGCAGCGGAGCCCCACAACAGTAGACCATACGACATTAAGCTGTGAAAATAGCTGAAATAAACTAATCTCGCCGTTTCCACATCAGTAAGCCGTCTTATTTTTCGAACTGCATGCGCAGCTGAACTTAATCTTCCTGCCAGAGCCGTAATATGTGGGCCCCATTGTAGTTTGGAATCTATAGTAATTCCAAGAAATGTTGTAGAATTAATTATTTCTATTGGTTCCTCATTTATCTTAATACAAATATTGACCCGCCTTACATTAGGCATACTAAATTTAATACACTTGGTTTTCTTAGAGTTTAAAACAAGATTATTAGCCGTGAACCAGTGTAGGACTTGAGAAAGAGTACTATTTACCTCGTCAGATACGTCCTTGCGTCTGTCGGTTTTGAAAATCAAAGAAGTGTCATCAGCAAACAAAACTATTTCACAGAGGTCTTTAGCAAAATAAGGCAGGTCATTAATGTAAATTAGAAATAATAAGGGGCCCAATATGGAGCCCTGGGGCACTCCCATATACAGAGGCGCGCCGGAAGAATTAGTGCCATTTATGTTAACTTTTTGTATTCGACCAGTAAGATACGATTCTATAAGGCGTAGCGAATTATCTGAAGCACCATAATGTTTCAATTTTACTAATAGAATCTGATGATCCACACAATCAAACGCTTTTGATAGATCACAGAATATACCTATAGCATCTTGCTTATTTTCCCATGCATCAAATATATGTTTGATGAGTGCGACCCCTGCATCCGTAGTATTTCTATTTTTAGTAAAACCAAATTGCTTTTCATGGAATAATTTGTTAAAGTTAAAGTGTAACAGCAACTGATGAAATATAATTTTTTCAAAAATTTTACTTAGAGCAGGTAGGATAGAAATTGGCCGGAAGTTTGATGGATCACTCTTATTACCTGCTTTAAATAGTGGGATGATTTTACTATATTTCATTAGATCAGGGAACTGCCCTTCATCAATACATTTATTGAATATAAATGCTAAGTAAGGTGATATTTTGTTTATTATTATTTTAAGAAGGTCTGTTGATATGCCCCATAGATCTTTTGTTCTTTTAATGTTAATTTGTTTAAAGTTTTTAAAAATGTCTATTGGAGTTATGTAAGTAAAGTTAAATGTACTTTTACATATCTCAATACTTGACTCAAGTAATGATATGGCATGATCAGTACTAGAATTTAAATGTTTTGTGGTTGTGGCAGCTATATTAGAAAAGAAAGATTCAAAACCGTCAGCCACATCCTTATCTGTTGTAGCAATAATATTATTAAATTTTAAACAGAACTCTTTATCTTCTGATTTAAGTTTGCAAGTCTCTTTATTAATAATATTCCAAGTGGCTTTAATTTTACTTTTAGAATTAATAATTTTATTACGCAAGAATATAGCTTTTGCATTGTTACAAACCTTCTTAAATATTTTGGAATATTTTTTAACGTATTCATGGAATTTATTATCACTAGCGTTTGATTTAAGATCATATAAGTCATACAGTTTATTTCTACTTTTATAGATGCCGGGAGTGGCCCAATCACTGAATTTACTTTTAAATGGATTTATTGTTACAGTCTTTTCAGTGAAAACTGAATCAAATTCAGTTCTTATTAATTTAAAAAGATTTTCGTACAGGTGATTGGCATTATTATCCTCATGAAACGGCAAATTTATAATTTTTTTGTTGATGTTACTATTAAAAAAATTTACGCGACTCTTCGTAACCGGCCTACAATTAATAATAATTTTTTTTGGAACATAAAGGTGTTCGAAACTCACGAACTGCCCAGTATGGTCAGATTGCAAACGATTTATTATAGACTTATTTAAAAATTTACCATTTTCACAGAATATGTTATCTAAGCAGGTAGCTGTAGTGGCAGTTATTCTTGTTGGTTCCGAGAAAAGAGGAACTAAATTAAAAGATTTAAAAAGATTTAGAAATCTAACAATAATTTGAGAATCACCCAATATATCGATATTAAAGTCGCCACAGACAACAACCTTCTTTTTGGAATTACAAAGTTTCCTTAGTACCTCTTCCATAGTGTTTTCAAATAATACATAGTCTGATGATGGAGGTCTATACACGCACACAATTATAAAATGCTCCAACTCTGCACATGATAATTCGATTGTTCGTTCAATAGATAGTGCCATTATATCCTTCCGTTCCTTCGATTTAAATTTATTATGTAAAAGTATCAGTGACCCACCACGAATAGCCGACTTTCTTATGAACGAACTAACCACACTAAAATTATCAATATATATTAGACACTCATGTTGTCTTAACCAATGTTCGGTCAAACATAAAACATGTATATTCATTTCATCCAAGAATAAACCTACTTCTAGTTCTTTTCCCGAAAATCCTTGTATATTTTGGTGAACAAAATTAAGGTAACTATTAGGCTTATTCTTGGTCATAGAATGGCGAGAGATCTCCTCCCTTGTCACAATATTCAATTTAAATTATTAGGACAATAATCCGTGTCATTAACCTGCTCAATAGAAGCAGGTGAGTACATAAAAAAAATATAAGATAGCGATATAGCTATCTGACGTTTATTATAATATGACAAATAACATTTGTCTTTTGTTCGAATTAAATTACTATTCAGTAATTTGTTTGTATCAATTAAATGAAACAAACTACGGTTTCCGAACGTGACCGTATCAAATGTCAAATTCAATTTATATCTATGGTCATTTTCTGCTTGTGGCACATTTGTCAAATAGGGGAGTGTAAACAAAATAATTTTCTTTATATTAAGAGAACAAAGTTTATCTAAATGTGTAATAAGTCTCTTTTTATTCATTGTACCCTTATTTCCAATAAATATTATGAGGGTGGAATTTGGTTTAAAATTGTAATCAATTATTTTATACATTATGTCACAATATGAAGCTCCAGGCAAACAGTGATTAATTACTGGGCAATTCATGTATGTACTTAGTAATTGGCCCATGTTTTTCCCAATATCGTCACTAAACATCACTACAGGACTTATGCTATTACTGCAGTTTTGAATATTATATTATACGTAATATATATAGATAGTAATAGTAGATATAGATTATTGTATTTTATTCTGTATATTAGAAAAGAGAACAAACTGTATGCAATGTAAATGACATAAGTTATCGTTTAAAACTAGGCCGCGCTGAAGTCGAATCTTATGACGCGACTTCCGCTTGTCAGGGGAGGGGATTCCGGTCCACGAGACAGGTGTAGTTCCGGCGCAGTCGAGTTGCGGCTTTAAGACATGTAGGTCGCGTTCGACGGTGCTCCGCTAACAACTTATCAAAGAAATATATATAAATACATGTTGAGCCTCTTATCTTTTTGCTCTAGTCAAACTTATGATTTATCCGTTTTATGTGATTTTTAAAAATTCCGTACTTTTAGGCACAGGAATTCAACTTTTGGAGTCTTAATCAAAGGCTGAGCGTTAATATTTACTTGCGTTATAGTTTTTACAAATATGCCACATATAGGCGATTTACGTAGCTTGATAAAATGATACACACTTTACCTGTATTTATATAATTTACCTAAATATAATGCTACACACGTTACCTACCATGTAAAATGCAAGAAAGAGTACAATATCGACAGCATTAGTGATAAGTTAAAGTATCTCTGTTAAAATTGAGTCATTAGTTTAAGCAATGAATTTTATAAAGTGATCACTATAGTTTAATTTTGCCAAATTTAAGAAAAATATGTTATTCAAATGAATTTCGTGTAAATCAATGCTTTTAATAATAATTTCTTTTACAAACCTTTTGTGTTGTGATTAACAGTATTATATTTTGGTTTTTTAAAACTCACACGTATTAAATAGCTCAAATTAAGCATCGTTAAAAGCTTTTGTTCTTCTTATTCTAATTATTATATACATTAGTGATGGATCAAAAAAATGAAAATGGATGGATGAAAAAAAATGGCTCATTCAAAATCTGACCTAAGTAACATCGTCATATCAATTATTGATGCAATTTTTTTTTAAGATATATTATTCAGAGAATTGTAATCAAGCGGATAGTGTTCGTGAACTTGTTAAGATGATAATTAAATTGGATATCTTTTCATTATTAATATATAATTACTGTATACCCAGCGTGTAGGGAGCAGTTCAAAATTAGCCATGCTCACCCATCCGGGCGGGTGCGCTCGGCCGAGTTCGCTTTCATCCCAAACGAAGGTTGAACCCTCCATACAGTGTGAATCATATCTATATAAGCAGTCGCAGCATACTTAACCAAATACTTTTAAAACATCAATGGGAACATACCTAACTATATTAAAGTTTTGAAAAAATATTTATTTTTTATTAAAAGTTTCCTTAACACATGTGGTGAGATTGCTGTTTAAATGGAATATTGTATATAGATAACTTTTAGAACGCAAGTTTTTCATTTTAAAAGTAAAATCACAAGTTTACACGGGCACACCTTTAGTCAGCTGTCACTGACAGTTTTAACATACAAACCGTTGCTACTTTGAGAATGCCCCCACGTGCAACCGCTTGAAACGTCGACTTTCCATAGGCTATCCTCGTTTTTTCCATAGACTATATAGACTTCGTGCTCGCGATATTAGAGTGATACCAATACAAAAATTGATTGAACTTAAAATCCAACAATTTATTATTGTTATATACGACCCAGTTTCCTAATTAACGCAATTATAACGACATTACTGTTATTTCTGATTACCTAACTTTGTGTTTATATTTTATATTGAGTAAATAAAAAAAAACCATTTACATCAGTAATTGATTATTCAACGATAAATTTGAACAAACTGCATTTGAGGAAGATTAAACCAGTAGTTTAATGAATTTCTAATGAGTTTTTTCATTCATTTATTTGTAGGATAAGTGTATTTCATTTTCATTACATTATCATTTTGTTCTCGTTTACTTTAACTCTACAGTTTTGACCAAAATTTCCGCCAAGCAATTGTCGCCAAAAGCTCAACTAGTCATTGAGGATATGAGCATTACTACGATTACTAAAATCGGTAAACTGAAATGCATTCGCTTAATCATGTCACGAGATGATAGAAATTCTTAATAACTATATCAATATATGAAAGCCCCTACCTAAAAGCACTATTAAAAAAGCGTTATCGCTTTATTTCTACGGCAGTGATTCTGTTTGCGATGATTATCGCATTTTTAACAAAAACTTAATACATATTTGCAAACTTCTGCCAGCTGTTTTTAATTGCCAGGTTCTGTAACAAGCATTCATAGCTGATCGTTATCTAGCAGCCGCTACCAGATGCGGGTTCGAATTGAAGAGGTTTTTTTTATCAGTCAGCTGTCATTGATTTCGATTGCCTTCTGACATAACTGTCAAACGATATCTGCCACTGTCATTAATATTGCAAAATTTTGAATGTGTTGAGGTTTTCGAATAGCTATTTTGATTTATAGCAAAGTATCATAATATCAATCCTATATAGAAAGAAATACATATATATTTAGGACAATAGTGACTAATCTATTTAAAGTGGGTACATCTGTCTGTTCGTACGTGTCTATGGCAGGTGAGAGGTATCGCAATTAAGTGATACGCAGCTGTCTGTAATGAAAATATTACTTTAGATCAGTAATAAATAAAAACAGATGGTAAAATTCTTCTACCAAAAAGAATTCAAATTAATTTGAATTGTAAAAGGAGCTATTTTTGCAAAGCAGCGTTCATTTTTTTGTTTTGTCAATTGTACTATTATGTGACTCACTTAAAGTGTACAATTAGTCATTTATCAAGACTTAAGGCTTTCTCTGAAATAGTAAGTGACTCGTCTTTTTGGCTTTGAATGTTTTAATAGTATTGGCGCCATCTGCATTATATGCAATCTTTTGTGGATTTCATTGTTCCGAATACAATAAACTTTTGAGAGAGAAGCGGTCTGTGAATTCCTTTGCTTGGAATCTGCTTAACGAATACTTGAATAGAAACAAGATTACTTGTAGATAATCATGACTCAAAGGACGGAAGTAAACTATTTTAATTTTACAACATTCGCAATGAGAACCCGTTGATGTAAAATATTATTATTACTAGTTAAAAGAAGACGATGGCTTAAAAAGAACACATGTACATAAGTAAAGTTTAAGTTATTAGATCTTTTTATATTTGAATAAATTTGTCTTAAGAAAAAATAATTTCTTGCATTATGTAACATACTAACGGCCGGGGTCTAAGTTGAGATTCGAAGCTAAGCAAGTCTCAAACTATACATGATTTCTCACATAACCTTAATTGCATCGTTTATCTATAAAAAACTTATATATAAAAATGAATATCTGTTCGTTATTCTTGCTAAAACTCAAAAACGGCTTGACCGATTCGAATAATTTTGTTATGTTTTTTTTTTCATTTAATTCCTGGGTGGTTTAAACACAATTATATTAAGGAAAGCGTTCAAAAAAGACAAAAAGTGAATAAATTGCCGACTTTTGGCAATTTAGAACGGAGAATCGGCTGTAAATGTAGACATTAAAACTGTCATTTCTTCCATCGCTAGTTCAGCTTTCTTTTAATAGATGGCGTTAGTTGTAGTTTGTAGGCGATACAAATTTCACCGGGTCAATTAGATTTTAATAGAAATGAGACAAAAACTCGCAAACAAAAGCAATGCTATTTATCGTAACCTTTGTGAGTTTGTTTTTACCTTTTCTGCGCACACACTCGACGTTACACTACATTACATCTTGGAATAAAACGCAATGAGTCCGCGCGTGCGCACGCCCATAGAAGTTGCACCAATTTAAGTCTGTTTAGTATAATACTGGATCATAAAGTGTTTTTCAAGATTTGAGTTAAATATTTTTTATTTATATCGTTATTTATTTCAGATGGTAAGTCATTTATAAAGGTATTAAATACCGTGGTGTTCTTTTGCTGACTAGTTTATTCTTTGGCATAAAAAGTTTATTGTTTGTAAAGAACCAAAGACTTATAGATCTAAGGTAGGTGACCTCAGCTACTGGACCACAGGGGCGGTTATTTAATTGCCATGTTATGTTATGTTTATAAGGATACAGGTTGTAGTTTCCCAAATTCAACAACGGAATCCTAACTTAACCTCGTTACCCCAGCATATCCCTCGCAGGCTCACATCGCCACTCACTCATACATTAAATTAGTTCCCGACTGTTCCCGACTCCGTCTCCCATAATAGGCTGGCGATTTCTTGTTCTATTTTTAAATCAAAGACCTTTGTTGTCGCCAAAACGGATGGAAACTCATTAAGGTTCGTTTGCTCCAACGATACGCGCGAAGTGATGTGGTTAAAGTTGAGTTAATAACAGTTATTTTCAGTAGTAATAAATAATAAGCTCAGATGTTTTGATCAATTGGAGTAAATGACTACATAAGTGGTTAAAAATAAAGAAAGGAACGTTCTAGAAAAAAATTTACATTTGATGTCAAAACTGTCATATCTTTTTGACAGTTTGTTGTTGATATAAGGTTCAACTAGTTTTAAACATATAAATATTACTAATATGGTTGCTTTAAATGATTGCTTTATCTTTAATAATAATAATCAGTACTCGATCAAAACGTTTATGAGTTTTAGCGAGACCAAGGAATAACTTTTCGTCAGCCTCTGCCGGTTAGTAATGTGTCAGCAACCACTTCATGATGTGGTCAAACAATAGTGGTTACGTTGGCGTCCAGCGGTGTTTGATCGATCGTTAAATATTCAGCTACCTCATTTTTTATTAAGTTTATTTTATTGTATTACATTGCATTTTATTTGGAAAGATCAAGAGACCATTCACAATGAATTCACTGTATTTTTTCTTCGAAGACTGTACATTTTATAAGCATTCCATTTCCAAGAAAAACATTCTTCTCCTTCTTATAAATGCTTGAAAGTTTCTATTTTGGCATCATATCAGCTGAGAGATGTCAAAAGCTTTTACAATTTTAATGAATACTATAATTGGAATTATCTTTAAAAATTGTAATGTTAATATTGTACGACCGAAAATGGCAATCTGTTGTGACTTATGCATGTGACTGTAAGATCTATTTATTGTACACAGAATCACAATAAAATTTATCTTATCTTATCTGCTGGACATAGATATATGTCCAACAGATGGCATCTCTTAGCTGATATGATGTCTGTCATATAGTAGGTATGTATGTCATTCAAATAGTAGGTCCATAAGCCAGACCTGGTGAATTGCTTGGCAGAACCCAGGTTACCCCGTGAATGGCAATGGAGTTACCGAGGAGTTTTAGTGGGTATTTTTAGTTTATAGTGATACTGGGTGAGCCCCACACACGCCCGTCACTTAGCCAGTAGCGGGTAGGGCTGTAAATGGATACCTCCTCGTAAAAAAGGTCCATAAGCCAATATTTTTGTATTGAATTAGCAACAAAAATAAATATTATTCTGATCATAGATACCAGCAACCCTATTAAGTGAGAACGAGATAGCATATTGACGAAGTGCCATTGTCAGCTAGTCACAGTGACTGGGCGCAATAATTGGATTGTGATAACTTAAATTGTATCCAGTATTGATATGTATATAATCGATTAACGAGCCCGTGTTCCTGAAGAGAGTATCGATATATAACAATCGATTGCTCGTTTCGCACTTGTGGGCGCATTGTTTATAAACGTTGTATAACGGATGATTTACAGATCTGTTGTTGTTTTTTATAATAAATTAAGTGTTTGAGCAAATTCTTTGTCAGTAATCTTGATAGCCGAGAAAAACATATGAATTTTATTTATAAATATCTTCAACCCTTCTCTTTCTAGTTCAATATCTGAATTTGAATGAAATCATGTCCGAAGGCAGCGTGTAAATACTTTGAGTAAGGGCTTAGGATCACTATAATACTATTCGAATACATTTTTGAAAATAACAGTGTAAATGTATCGAGTCGCGATATTCTCCCCGGCAGATGAACCAATTTTCTAGTTTTGCCAAAATTTTATATATTTTATTTGTTTTAATTGAATAATAATTCTGACAATGGTATAAGAAATATTTGTACGCCGTTTCAGGCAGAATTTTGATGGGAATCTCTTGCTATAACATCTACGTAAATTCTTTACCAGAAATTCTTATGAATAAAAATTAATTTCATTTCGCCTTCAAGGAAATTAAAATTTATTTTATCTGAGTTGTTCCTTTAATGTCCACAACATCTAAATCAAAAGTATCTTTTTTTAAATGGACTCAATTTCAAATTAACCCTTCCGCTCCCGTTTCAGCGCATACTTTAGCTTTGGAGAAGAAGCTGCGAAAGAAACTCTTCAATATGCTGAGCGGAAGATTTCGTTACTGATTCATTTTATTTATTGTTACGTTGTCTTCATTATTAAGTATTATAATAGACAGTTTTATATTGTAATAAGTACGAAAGTAATATATCCTATTATGTTCTATTCTCAGCTTTTAAATATTTGCAAAACAGTGACGCTATTACGTGTCAATATTTTTATTATTAATAAAATTACAAATTTGATGAATATTTTGATATTTTAAGATAATCTTTCTGACAGTTTCCCTTTACAGTTGTTTTAAATATAACATTTCGTGACAAAGGTCCAAGGATACGATTACAAGGAGGAGTACCCTCGTAAGCTCATTTATTAAAACCTCATTACCACATACTAGCTAATTAGTTTGCTTTGTGCATTTAAACAGTTGCAATTACTTATGTGAGGAATTTATGTTCTCCAGACCAAGGTCTGCGGGAATAACAAGTATTGCTACCGCAGTATTTGATAATATTTTATGGTATAAATAATTAATGGCTCGTATTTAACGAACAGGCGGCTATTATCCACTGTTGTTTTCATTAAGGTTACGACCTATATTTAATTTTGATTTACGATGAACTTTATTAACAAGGAGATAACAGGATCCAGATAAATACTTAGAATATCAAGAAAAACCATTTTTATAGATAGAACTGAAGCCAAGTGGCATCTTCCACTGCAATTTCAAGCGAAGCTATTCAATACTAGCTGTTTCCCGCGACTTGGTTTGATTCGATTTTTTTATTTTACTTTATCCATGTATTCGTATAATTTAAAAATCTTATATTAGTCTTTTCATGTCACACTTCCGTCATCCTTCATCTGCTCATCTTATTAATCAGCTACCAAAATATAGACACAATTAAACCGTTATAGAATTTCTATTAACATCATAAATTATTTCTCTTGAAAGACACATAAAGGCGCTTGCATCACTGTCTCGGGAGCATATCTCACAGAGCTGACCAACTACAAAACCAATTAGTTCTTGGGCAACTGTAATGACCTTCGAAGTCTTTTCCTGTGACATTGGGAAGCAAATGGCTACTGAAAATCTACCAGAGAATCGTGAACCGCATTAAATAATTCCGGAGATTTTGGTGAATAAGAAATTGCAAATTAGCTTACCCGAAATTTTACTTTTTAATTCATATACGTCTATATCAATATCACTGTTACACGTTCGCACTTATATCTTACTAATTTTTCACGTATATTATATATTACATAAGCATTTTCGTTGTTGACTTATCAACGCCTTACTCATTAATTGCCGTTTGCTGTACCACTAATGAGCTCTTATTAAGAATATAATATAATATTTAATATACTTTTCCGAAGAATTTTGGTCGAATAATTAATTATAAAGCGTAAAAAGAATTATACTTATATGACATTACTTATATTATTATTAGTAATACCATACTAAAACAAGTATAAGAAATATCACAAATTTAATATTTACTTAATCTGATCTGTATAGTATTATCAGTTATTCTATATAAATATCTCTTCTATTAAGAAGCCCAGTAGACTTTAACTTTCATAAGCCAACTCGGGCGCGTATTTACAAACAGTTTATGAATGGGGTCCATTACGCTCGCGCGTGGTTCCGACTTCTGCGCCAGCGCACAATTCAATTGAACCCAGATGTGTCGGAGGTCACCGCGCGCACTAAATGCATTTATTGTGTAGTACAAGTCATAAGAGGATGTTTATTAAATTTTTTATTAAATAAGTCATGTATAAACTACTACGCGATTATTAGATTTACAGTTAAATGCCCAATGAAAATTCCCATATTTGCACTGCTTATCAAACTTTTTTCCGATAAAACATTAACTATTTCGAAACATTAAAGTGCCGACTGACTCCCTGTGTATTCATAAACAACAAATTATAATCTATTTTATAATCTATTTAAGAATATTTCCAACAGCGCTACCTATATTTTGTAAGTTAGTAAACCCTTCATTATAGGGTGAACACGGGAGGTGTGTCGTGTGTGTGGACTGTGTTAAAAGGTAATATTTAATAACATTTAATAGTTCATGTCATCTTAAGTGCAATGTAATATATTTATGATAAAAACGATGATTTATAACAATATAACTTACAGTAAAAGATTAGCAATGAATATTTATTTCTAAATAAATACACTTCAAAGTACATTAGTCTTCTTGTCAGATGTCTGTGGTCATTGATTGAAGAGGTTAAAAAACATTTTAATCTGTATAGTACCCGCACTTTCTTTAATAAGAATCAATGACTTTCTTTTTATTAAAATTATATATAAAAATTCAATAGCTTACCTAAATCGGTAAACGTATTTGCTATTCGTTAGTCCCGCTTAAACTTAAAACGTTAAAAAAAATGATTTTTGTTTGTTTTAAATACTGTGCTGGTTTTAAGACATAATAATAGACAAAATCTTAGAAATCTTGACTGATTCGTTATAGTAAAGAAAATCGTGATAGTCGCAAATTAAAAACTGAATCTTATGATAGATGACGTTAATGGCAGACAAACACAATGTCACACTATCGTTTAAATTAAGGGTGATAAAAAGTTCACCAGATCAAATGATTTCATCATAAATGATCAAGAATATACCATATCTATGGTAAAGTCAATGAATAATAAAATAATTTTCATCCCTTAATACGTTGCGCTAAGAGTGTTAATGCCATGACTTGCACCACAATCTTAGTTCAACCGCTCGGCCAAGGTCGCCACACACATTGCCGGCACGGCGGTTTCATTAAACACTTGTGCGGCCTACATACGTCGCGTTATAAGAGGATATTGTGGTATGTAATTGTACCTCACTCATTCCCAGGAAATTGATGTGGACTTTGCAAATGTGACTTTCTTATATTGTCATTTATTTCTTGCGCAGGGTCACGTGGTCATTTGATATAACATAACAACGGTTTTATTCGTTTGTTCTGTTTATTACTTTGGACAATTTATTTAATACGTTCTTAATGTGGTACAAGTTTATATGAGGATAAATGTGAGGCTTGCGACTACCTAGGGATAGGGTATTCACCGTTAAGATACTATATATTAATAATATATGATTAAATAATATTTAACTTATTGCGGATACCGAATAAAGGGTACTTTTAACAATAAATTTAATCCGCAAATGTGACTTTTGTTGTCAAAAAAGTGTCCGAATTCCTCTTGTAGGGATGGGTGCAGTTAGCAGAACGTTCACGTAATGGGAAATCAAATGTCGCTTAAAGATAACGGTACAATATAAAAACTTCAACAACAATATAAAAAGTTCTTAAAATCACCAGAGTGACGTCAGATGTCATTTAAAATATCATACTCCAAAGGGCAAATATGATTTCAGGGGCCCATTAAAAACGTAATTATTTGAGAGGGTCTCCGAGGACGTTACGTCAAAAATAAACAATTGTAATATAATTTTGTTTGTATATTTGCTTTTTAATTACGGTCCAAACTCTTTTTTGTAACGGATCACGAGTGCCTGTTGGAGTTTTTTTAAATGGACGTCGGCGCGAAATAAATAAATACAGTAGGTCGGCTTCGTTATTCGATGACAATGCGCACTTGAGACGTGGATCTCAAATCAGATCAAATTAACTGTTCCTATTTTGGATCTCTGTATTATAAACGCATTATATTATTTGGTGTAAGCCCGCCAGAGGGCTGGTATGAGACTAATTAAATCGCAGTTGCTACTTAACACATTTTATAGTTATTTCTATGGAACTAACGTTTTGTAACAATAAAATATCTTTTATATCTCTGGCTAAGTAGACGGAGAGCACAACTCTAACAAACAGGCGCCATTAATTAAAAAAATATGCCAAATCTGTTTTAGTTACTATCTTATTCAACAGTTTTGAGTATACTGATAGTGTTCAGAATATGCATCAAACATAAGCTTAAATATGCTTAAAACAGGTAGCTGAGCTTACGTCCGTACTTTATATGTATTGTTTGCTAGTACTTATGCTGGGACTTGAGATAAGTAGCTTTTACTTAAAACATATATACCTACATCTTTAACTTGATCCTAAGTGTAACTTTAACTATTTGAAACTTTAAACGTTGCAAAATGTGCTGTCACAACTAATGAAGTTCTTAATTTAAATTTAAACTAAGATAGAGTAACGGTATAACGGTTTAACCGCCTCTACGGTCTAGTGGTTACGATGATCTACATCAGAGATGGAAGTCTGAGTTTCGATTGTTTATTTATTTACCACAATTACATTAGATGCAAAGTTATAAGTTTTGATTTAGGTACTACCCTTAAGTATTGTTGAGTATATAAATCGCGAAGACAGTGAAGCAGAGCAAGCAACGCTAAGTTAGAACAAAATAATAATAATTACAGATTCAATTAAAGTTACAGTGTAACATAACATATAAGTAAAGAACATATTATTATTCCCGATGGGGCAGATATTTTCTGGTCATTTTGGACTTTTTCCAAGTCCTCCTCGCTAGCTACTGCCATCTTACCTAAGTTTGTCGCTATAACTAGAATTGTTGTTCCAGCAGTTGGAGAAAAGAAAACCAGTTCCTCTGTGTTTGAGGAATGTAGCTCGCCTCCATCTCCGGCATTATCATCACTTACCATCAGGTGAGATAAAAGCCAAAGCAAACTCGTTAAGGATAAAAACACTGAAGTAGTTAAAAGTAATATAGTTAATATTGTAGTTGCTTCTAAATATCAAAACAATGTATTGTTGAAAGTAATTCATTATTTTGTTGAGGTAATCTCATACTGAGGAAATGCTTATTCATAGTAAAATTTTAATGACCCAAAACTATTTATTTTAAAGTAAAAATGAGGTTTTAATAAATGCTAAACGAATAAGCGAATAATGTGTTAATTAACGACAACAATTTTATGTAGATTTAATGTTCATTATCGAAACAAAAGATACTATAAAGATAAAAACTATCTCAGCAAAGTGCTTATAGCTTTATTTAAATGCTATATAAAGTATTACGAGCAGCGTCAAATTCAATAAAGTTTACGGCCGTAATACAATGTCTCGGGATTATCCTGGATAATAACATCTTCATTACGATCCGTTAAACTGAAGCTTGAAATTACAAATAAAATAAGCAGCTGATATAAGAAATAAAACATTATCTCGTAACAAAAAACATACCCAAAGGCAAAATGATGTAAACACTAATTTTCACGCTCCATTTGTTGCTATTTAAGTCCACTAACCATGAAATTTAAACCACAAATCACTTTAAAAAAACCACAAAATTGGGAACTGTTCATGCCAACCTTCGGGTTTCAACTGGACTCCGTACCTGACCTAATCGAGAACCTCACAAAAAATATTTTGACAGATACGTGCCTTTTATCAAATAGAGACAACCCCCTGCCGTCTTGAAAACTGTAATCTATTTTAAACTCTAAATGTTGGTAATGTTAAGTCCTTTTTACTGTAACTGTTAATTTCATCTATCAAAAGTGGTGTTGTATATGGTCTGGAGTCCTGCAAAAAAGCCTTCGAGCAATTTGAAGGTCTACCACCGGTTATTAAAAGCGGTAATAGTTTAGCGTGTGAAGATTTCGGTAAGGAATTTAGTCATATCAAAGCAATGTTTACCTGTTCAAGATAACGCTAATCGGTTATGTTTTGTTTGTCTCTGGGTGACGTAAACGATAGTTTATTGTCGTGGAGGTAGTTTGTGGGCGCAACCGTGGGTGGACACTTTCACTCAATTTTTTTAAGGTAAATCTTAAGTAACTCTATTGTGAATTATGTCATTGGAACGGAATAGTTTTTATAGAAGCTTAAAGATTGGAGCCGTTCGTTTTGTGTTATCTTTTATGTGTTTTTAATTGGGGGTCTTAAATAATAAAATTAATTACCCACACTACAAAGATCTACTGCAAAATGATCTTTAACTGTTCAAAAAATAAGATTAACTGTTGTATAATTAGAATAGTTTTGTAAACCGTCTTTCCCAGTTCATGATAAATGAGAAAAATCTTTTGGCGATTGTTTTCTAAATTTACCTAATATTTCATTCCTTCATTCGTTGAGGAACATTTAAAAGAAACAAAAGGATATTTCAAAACTAAACTAGATCATTGGATGTTTCTCAATTGTTAAATCTTTGTAAAATGACACGTGCAGTTAGTCACGTTTTTGTAAACACATTTTGGGGTCACGCAAAATCTGTATCGGCAAAATGAGGTTGCTAATGACGTATTAATAATATTTAGGCCAGGAAAATGATAATTATGAAAATCTTTATATCGTGCTAATAGCTACCATTTGTATTACAATTTGATCGGTAAAGTAAAAAGAAAACTAATAATGTATTAAATATTTGCTAGTCAACACTACAATCCCTAGAATTTCTTGAAAAATAATTGTTAATTTCACTTGGTTTTCACAGGTTTTTACTAATATGATAATTGAGATTGCCATATACTTACTAACATTAAAAAAACCAATAGAAAGCACCCACAGCTTCTACGCCAACACAGAATACATAAGACAACATATATTATGCCCTTTTTAAATCTCTGCAAAATGAATACTGTCCGATATCATACAATTCAAAAAGCAACACGGTTACAGTAATCTTATCAGATTTTAAAAATTCGATATAGTGTTTCCTTTTAAAAGCAAGATGACAACATAATGATTCATAATTCTATTTCTGAACAATTTAGAACTCTTTCTAGGAATTTATCAACATTGTCTAGTAGAGGCAATTTTACTCAATACCTACTTGTTACAGTTATCATTGATAACACGTCCAGAAATTGATGCTACGTAAATTTTGTTTCTTAGTTATATTAAATAGGGTTTAGTTTTGGAAATATAAAATAACATTCTTAGCTACTGTAGAATGGACTGTTGGAAATACCAAGATAAACTGAATTGATTATGTTATCGATAGCAATTAAAAGAGGGAGAAAAAGAGGAATTAAAGAATAAAACAGGTTCCGAAGGGAGAATTCAGTGACAACTAACTATATTTTTTTAACGTCATATTTACAAGGGGACATAATAATAAAAAGGTAATAAATGAATACAAAAGAGAGCTGATTATGCACAGATTATTAAACAAGAGCGATTGCAAAAGAACAATTACAAGCCACTGTGACGACACCAGATGTCTCTCAAAAAATAACAACTAGGTAAAAAACTATATATATAAGATAATAAGATTAGTATAAAAGAGTTTGACAGTCTCCAACCAGTTGACAGTCTCCAATCAGTTGAGAGTCTCCAGTTGACAGTCTCCAGTTGACAGTCTCTAGCCAGTTGACAGTCTCCAACCAGTTGACAGTCTCTAGCCAGTTGACAGTCTCGAACCAGTTGCTAACAGACATTGTACAGGTGAGCTTTTTTCTCAATAGTTAATGATACAACAATTTAATTTAATTTTAGATTTCACTTCTTTTGTCCGTTACGAGTCGACTGCCGTAGGTTTAGAATATCTATTATTTCTGATAAAACACTTACCTTATCACTAGACCTTGAATCATTTCTAACATGGTATTATGAAGTCATTGAGACAGCATCATAACAGAGATTTAAGTCATTTAGCTAAGCAGATGATAATCTAAGATTACCGTTGAGGATTATCAAACGAAACTTGAAGGTTAAGATTCAACTATAAAATTATTGACATATCTTTTAACTATTTGGTATTCAAATAACAACGCTGATTAATATTTATGGATAATTTTTATTACTTTTTAAGGTAAATATTATTGAAATGTTATTAGGAAATTGAATTCTTTGTCTGCGCTTCGGAAACATATTTTATGATTCGGCAGTTGAGTTAGGATATTTTACTGAATCACGCCGTTCATTATTTTGGTACTTAAAAAGGCGGAGAAGAGAAAGATAACCAACATAGTTGGCAATGATTTTAAGTTGAGAGTAAAATATTTACGTGAACGCTATCGTAAAACATAAAAAGCGAAGGTTGAGATATATAATGTTTGGTGTGTTGAATACACAATAGTGACGAGACTTGAAGCTTACGCCCAGATAAGGGATGACCCGGAATCAACCCGTTTGGACCATTAAAGGATAATTTAGTATACATTGTCAAAGGACGAGGTTAGATGCAAGATGATATCATTAGTATGGATAAGAATATTAATTTATCCAGCTTAAAACAACTTAATAGATGAAAATACATTCCATAAATTATAACGGGTGCCTCAGATAGGTTTAAGGTGTAAGCCTGTGGTACAAGTCTATGGGCCTACTTAGCTCTACATACCTGTGTTACCTACCTATTGTGACAAGAAAAGTAAATGATTAACGGCCAGTTTCAATATTCTATCTACAGATACAAGCAAGCTTACTAAAGTCTAGTTGTCTAGCATTTTTGATTAATTTATTAAAAATAACAGAGGTTGCTAGATAGCTAAACATTTGTAGATAGAATATTGGAGCCGACAGTATACCGACAGTATCTACAGATTTATTATAATTTTCTATTACATTATAGGTATCTAAGTCATAAGGTTTTCTAGCATTGTCAAACATAGATGCAGGCTTGGCTTCACTATTAGCGTGATGGTACCATATTTAGATCCTTCTATAATAGTCCTTAATTTAGTAAAAATCTTTTTAATTTCTCTACTTATAAGCAACAAGACAGGCAGAAGACACTATTAGTTCCAAATTGAGTCTTAATATAAAATTTCGGCCGTCATATCCTCACTACCCTACCTGATAAATGTAAATAAAGAAGGATAACATCATCTATCCGCTTGCCTTCCTTGCCTTCATTACTACGCTATTCAATGATCGCTCGACTCTCTCTGGCTTGTATTTTTATTTCACTTTATTCTGTCAGAAGGTCAAAAATATTTTTTGGTCTTCTGACGAATAAAATGAAATAAATTTTAGATTCAATGTGGCCTAAGTAATCGATTCTATCATTAATTTATAATTGTAAAGCGTTCACTCAGCAGTTTAAGAACGTTAAGTCATAGAAAAACTCTTAATCTCGCTAACTTAACATCACGAGATCATTTATTTACTTTATAATTTCATTTTTAGTCCCAAAAAATGATTTACAGCTTCAAAGGTTACAATTAAATTAGGTTTACAATTAAAGTAAAAAAAAATCCATTTAAATAATTCAACCTAAATTAATCTTTCATTCAGTCAGCATATTCAGATGGTAAAAGTTGAATTCTATTTCAAATGAGGCAGTAAGTATATTTAGTAATTTTCACCGTTTCCTTACGTTCTGTTCCTTACCGTAAAGGTAATGTGAGAAATATTATCTCTTAAAATAACTGTGTATAATATATTAATATCTTATAAAATGAATATCTTATTGATAGTAAATCGTGGGACTAAGTTAGACAAAGACGATTAATCAAAATAATACAATTATGATTTTATTAATACGTGTAAGTCATTGACAATTCATCAAAATAATAATTGTATTAATAGTAAGTACATTGACACGTAATACCGTTACTGTATCGTAAATGGTTTTACAAATATTTAAAAGATAAGAATAGAATAGAATAAGCTATATTTATTAAAAACAAAGGGAGAATATTGACAAATTATTTGTAAATGTCATTAACAGGGTTACGCTGAGAAGTTTCTTGCTAAAGTATTCGTCGAAAAAGTGGTATGGTTTAATTTTTATGACTTAAAATCAATTATTACATACAATAGTGTCTATTTGAATAAAGAGTTTTTAGATTTCAATTTGACGGCAACAAAAAAGTAAATAAATAAATGCATACTTCCTTTGAGTACAATCGACACTTAAAGTAGAATACTGACCACGCAAAACGGACCCCTTTTCCTAAAGCTATAAAGCTGTTGATACGACACGAAGTAGCTTAGATAATACAGACAGTAAACATGATTAATGTTTTTCTGAGACAGGTCAGGACGGTTGGGACTGTCCTTGTAAGGTCTATTCTATTCTTGGTAACTCCATTACAGGATTATATGAATGCGGGTTGCTGGAATGATATTTGGGTGATGTGGCTATATTCACCTAATAATAAGATATATCATACGAAGGGTTAAATTACTTATTTCTTAATCTTAAATGGCTTAATTTACTTACGATTCTAATTAATAGTAATTTCATTTTAAGCTTTTAATACTATATTAATAATACTAATTGAGATTTTGTACATACTTTTGAGAAATTAAATATTCTATTTGCAACATAAATACCTACCCATTACCAGGTATACCAGTACCTTTGTACAATTCTCTAATATTATGTTGTGCCCTTTAAATTATCTTTGTGTGTATATAAATTGTTAAATAAAGAAATAAATCCTTATTCATAAAACTTATCAAGCAGACGTTTCAAATTAAAGTAAAAGATAAAAATATCGTCAATCTGTACGAATCACCATTTTTCATCATTAATGTTTAAAATTATTTAGCTTTAGAACTAAAAAAGAATATCTCGTAAGCAAGATATACTCCACAGACATCTTCAGATAGAAATTGCTCAATAAATAACGCTTACCTTCGTACATCTGCGCGTACTGTGGGAATCCCGCAGCTCGCAGCCATTTGCAAGCCTCCGCCGCTTCGATCTCTGAAACAAGATTAAAAGTAACTTATAAATAATGTTGATAAACAATATTTAATACAAAATAAAGAAAAGATGCATTCATCATTAAATTCTAACGTCATAAACAAAAAACTGATTTCACATCAGTGTATTTTCGAATGGTTGACGATAACGTTGAAAAAAATACTAATTTATAAAAACGTCTTGTTTTCTTTACTATCTTTTATAGATAGATATAACGTTTATTAGCTTTAAAAGACATAGAAACTTACAAAAAATAGGTACATTTAAATTCAGATTACAAAGCAACTCATTTATAGAAAATATGCAAACATAATACACGCCCCCATTATCAGCGATCAGGTAACTACGTGGGCCGCACTGATACAAATATAGGCAACAGCTTGGCAAGGTTATTAGGTTATTTTTTTAGCTTCCTTCCTTAATTTCCTTTTCACAATGAAGTAAGTTAGTTGTCCTGTACCATGCTTAATTTTATTGCATAAAACGAAGAATCTATCTGGTATGCGAGGTATAAAAAAATTTATATTGATACGTAAATACGGTTGACATCTTTTTAAAAAACCTGAAAGAAAACAAGCACATTAACCTTGTTTAGTATTTGATAACATTTTTAGATTCCTACTAATTTCGTTTTGTGATTCCCAGTAGCGTTTGAGATTCTCATTCGTGACATTTTTGATAATATTTGTGTAACTAGCGGGACTGATTAATTATATGGAAACATTTATTTTAAACGGGAATTTTGGCCTCAGGTCTGCACTCTTTTATCGAGGAGGAATCTATTTACGGATCTACCCGCCACTGGCTAAGCGGAGGGCGTGTGTGGGGCTCGCCCAGGACCTGGTAGCGGCACTGGTAATACACACTGAAACTCCCCGTTAACTCCGCTGCCCTTTGCGGTAATGTCCTGGGTACTGCCGGAGCAATGCACGAGACCACTCCCAGGCCAAGGGAACATCTTTTTTACGAGGTATCGTTTACGGATCAACTTACCATTAGCTAAGTGAAGGGCGCGTGTGGGGATCACCCAGTGTCTCATCAAATTGGCATTGGGAATACCCACTAAAACTCTCCGGTCACTTTGCGGGAGTACCCTGGTTTCAACTGAAGCAATTCAATGGTCACACAAAGGTCTTCGGTATCCTCTATTTTAAAATGTGTGTCTTTTAACCAATGTACTGTCTGGATCTATTTTTGTGAGTGATGTAGAAATGAAAATAAAGACTTTATCTATCTATCTATCCGCAGACCACTGCAAGAACGCCAAGCTCCACAGATCTTCCCTTTTCACAGGTAATGTGTATACTAGTAGTTAAATAGTAATTTATCAACATCCTACAGACTGAAGCTAAAGTTTTCTCTATTACGTAGTCAAAGAATTCTCCCTCTAGCCATCCAATAGAAACGTATCTCATAATTGCATACTCGTAGACGTACTTCAAAAACTTCTAGATGGAAATGTCTCGCATTGATTATTTATACAGCATCACCTATTGAATCTCTAGTTAAATCTTTCAACTTTAAATTTTAATATTATGCATTACAGTTTTCTTTACTTTAAATCGATGGAATTATACTATTGATATATTGGTATTTAACCTTATGTAACCATTTAAAGTTACGTATACATTTATGCTAAATAAGTTACGAGAAGATAGCGCCAACTTCTATAATAATAAACATAAAACTGTAAGTTATTCTAATAGAGTTTAGAGATCATATCGATATTGAGAAACCTCATATTGGAAAGTACGTTAAATTACATTTGGTATTGTTGATTGGATTATTAATATATTTATTTCATTTCTAAAATGAAGTTTTGCGATTTTCATTTTCTATAATGATACCTGTATCGTTAATGACTACAGTATTTTTCATTTTATTATTGCATCACTGAATATAGAAGTCAAATAAAATTGAAGCAATAATATATCTATCATTTTAATATTTCCTATAAGTATCGATGCATTAATTGTGCTACTCTTTAGGCGTCTAAATCTTCAGCTTATAAAATCAAATTAAAATTCAAATCGTTTGATATACTGACTGATTTCCAGCTTTCACATAACAGAGGCCCTTATTACGCAATAGGTCCAGAGGTTGACATTGAATGATGTAGCTTAATCTGAGCTAATGTATTCGTGCAACTTAGACAATGAAAATTAAAGAAGACTTTCACCTAATAAATATTGATGTACAACGGCAAAAGGTTCAGATCTTTTGCCCTTCAGAGAAGCTGTTGAAGTTGTATGAAGGCCTAGAGGTCTTAATAATGTGGTTATTGGTTAGTAGGCCGAAGGGCCAATCAGTGGCATTGTAGGGATGACGTCGACAAATGTCTAAATAATGGCGAAGAAAGCAGATACAGAGGAACTGAAATGTAAGAAAGCGTTTGGATGCGGTACTTTAGATATTTTGTAAGGGCGCTACGAAAGCATTGTTAATATGTATGTATTCGTTGAGGTCTGAAAGACTATGTTATTTGATGGAATTACATTTGAAATGGAAAACTAAATATAATAGGAGTTGAATGAATTTTAGCTTACTTGTTCTAAATAAGTTATAAACATTTAAAAATATTTATAGCTGTAAAGCTGTTTTTGATTTTTGAAGTAGAAGTTACTTAAGTATAAAAATGTCAGTGTTAGGAGCAGACTTTATTTTCGTATGGTAAACAATAAAGAGTAGAAACTTATTGTTGGATATGGGACGTGTCCCATATTCTATGCCCAAGACGTGTTAATGTCTCTGATGCCTTGTCACATTGGTTTTATGTCAAAAAATTTTAGCAAACAAATGGTCCCGCTGATCTGTCTTAAATAAAAAAATATATCAAACTATTTCTCGCCACAAATACCAGGTCTCTTGTCAACTCTTAGTAAATATTACTAACAACAAATTTAAAATTAAAATAACTACATCCATATCCAATTTATATTCACAGCTCGTGTGCACGTACGCAATAGTTATTTTTCATTGAAATAGGAACAGTTTAATGGGCGATGCGTATAGTTTATCTCCTACCAGTTGTTGTCAGTAGTTATCTACATGAGAAATTGTTGTACAGAAGGGCTTGTACAAATATTTAAGTAAACATATTTATTATATTTGCCTATTCATCTTAATGATCATTTTGAAATATAACGTGTTCCCTTTGATCTTGTTCTGCTCCAATTTTTTGTGCCCATATATGTTTTTATTATATCAGAAAAAATATTTTGATTTACGATGACATTTCCCCACAAAGAATTTTCATCGGTACAATATTTGTAAAATTTTAATACAGGCCATGTTAGTCGAAATCGAAAGGATTCTTTTCATACCTACTATATTATAAATACAAATATTAACAAGTCTTCGCTTTCCATGCATTTGTTTATATACTCTTTTCACCGTAAATATCATCTATTAGAACAGCATCAGTCCTTCTGGTAAGTTCTGTTACCTCCTGTTTGACCATAAATGCGCTTAATATTACGGCGGTGTGGTAGTAGAAGGTGTATTTATCGTCAGTAATTTACAACACGATAACAACAATCGAAACCGCTTTAGATTACGACAGAATGAAGAATTTTGTTTGTAATCTAAAATTAAAGTAACGAAATAACAATTATCCAGCCGTAAAGTATTAAGTAACATTATTTGTGTGGAGAGAAGTCTGAACGATAGTAGTAGACTCAGTGATAAGAATGGATGTAATGTCAACGTATATTAAACGAAAAATAAAAGTACCTAAACAGATAAATGAGATTGCACGATGAACACGTAGTGATGCAGTTGATGACTGTATAGAGAACGGATGTGTGAATAATGCACTAACGATAAACAAAAATAAAAACGTGGAAGAACAGGCAATAACCAATGACAAAAAATATTTGAGTACCTTAAACATACGTGACTCCGTGACTGTCACAATCTCTACAACACTAATTAACAACAAAACATACAATTGGGTGATTAGAAAAACGTTTCACCAGCGATGTAACCAGATGACTGTCTTATAAAACCGCATCAATGTATATGTTTTTGTTGAAGAAGCCTCGTATGAAAGATAGATATCTGAATTCGTTTTGAAGATCTTACATATTTTGTTGACGAATTTAACGTAGAGCTGAAAGAGAATTGCGGTTTTTCTCTCGAAGTAAATATTAGCTAAAACGGCAAGAAATAAAAATATTAAAAGCTGACAAAGTTTTTCACTAAATCCTAACAAACAATATTTATTTTGACACCGGACGCGGGGTTTGTGAAAAACTTCAACGGAAACGTCTTGTTGACGGTAAACACGCAAACAGAACACTTTATCAGCCAATAAACTTTTAGATAGCAAGCCTATTTTATTTGGATTCATGTGAAAAAATTATAAGTGGTTTGACACTGCATTCAGTGTTTAAAAAAGTTACTATAAAATGTTGCCGTAGATGAGCTTTAAATCATTTAACAAAGTATGTACTTGTCTCATTGACCAGTCAATATGACAGAGGTTCAAATGCCCCACGTCTGGGTAGAAACTCTGGGCAATATCCATCGGTGCGAAGCCTGGCCGTAAGGCTGGGCTGACTAGGGACCACTTGTTGAATTACTTCGGAAGAACCCTGGTCGCCCCGTGAAGGGCAATGTAGTTAGTTACCGGGCAGTTTTAGTGGCTATTCCCAATGTCGCTCTGATGAGCCACAAACATGCCCGTAAACGTATTCTTCCGCAAAAAAGGCCTATTATCCATATTATGCACAGTTATTAACAATAATTATATTATCAAATCCTTTCGAAGTTTATCACCTTGCAACATGATCTACGAATAGATGAAAGTGGATACAGTATTATATTAAGTAGAGTCAACCCTTGGCGTTGGTAACTTTGTGATTATTCAAAACAACTCATCTTTAAATTTGACTGCTAAGACTGCCACAAAACCAATTGGTTGTGCGAATTTAGGATTTTACTTAACTTTGTCATAACTTTCTTATCATCGAAATATAAACCCATAACACTATATGGAATGAAAAGTAAGTTAAGGTGCTCTACGTGCAAACTTTTAAATATTTCACAAATTCAATCCTCCATATTGTAAAGCTATGTGATTTGCTTACCATTAAGCAGGTTCTACGTCTTGTTCCCCACCCATATACCAAAAGAAAACGAAACTAACTTATAAAACTAACTTATATAACCATGACAGAAATATAATTTTATAGACCTACCAGTAAGTTGATCAACACTTAAATTCGGCACACTCATACTGCACACCACCTCTGCACTAAACAGTAATACTTGCCGCAGATGCATCGAGAATCATTACAATATTCACTTTATTAGTAAGAACAATTAACAACTCGATTTATTTGGTATTTAAAAGTCAAAAATGTTTAGTGGATGCATACAAAAATGTCCCATTGTTAATAAAGTTAACCTTTTTAGTAAAATATTCAACTTTAAAACTATAGTTCGAAATTGGAACACGTTAGCACTAGGAATGACAATTTTTTCTTTTTCCAAATACTGCGTTCCAATTTTAAAGTTTGGTTCACTAAAGACTTTTTCACTTTTTAATGGATATTTTAAAATGACTCGATGTAAGAAACGGGTGTGCTTTGAAGGAGCTCGTATAGAATGAGATTACTTATCGCAGTTATCGGTGCGGTCGTTAGTTACGCCCTTTAATCGCCAGACTTGCGATAGTGCGTTTTGAAGTGGGACGTGAGAAAATATTGACAAAATCGGAGAAGGTAATTTTCGTATTAAATACATAGAACTTAAAAATATATATGATTACCTCCTAGAAGTCAAAATACAAAGATAATCAGTGCATCTTGAATACAGTCTGAAAATTATGAAATACGTCTAATGGGGAGCCACTTAGAAACGATGTAGCTTTAACTTCTTTGTTCTATTCTCAGCAAGGCAAAATCTCTTGTTACTTCCGTGCATCATTATATGGACCAATAGTATATCTATAACAATAAACTATTTATCGTTATTATTGAAATATTATTCTTTTGCTATATCCATATTTCTTACCGCAATACTAAGTAAGGAATGAGTTTAAAAATTAGGAAGCTATTTAGTTGCGCGTTATCAGGGCTGCCACTCAAATGTTATAATATTAACGTTATCTTTGTAGTCGCCCTAATGTATGTTTATGTTAAATCGTAGGCATTACAAGTATAATTAAACATAAACAGTTTTACAGCGAGTTTCTTTAATCATTTGCCAAAAAAATTGGGGGTCTTGATAAAGTAATATGATTTTAATACTACTAGTACGGTTTTTCAATTAACGATATTTCTAATTATAATTTTTGTGTGATACTTTTCGATATAATTATAAGTTGTTACCACAGCCTATATGTTTACCAATTAACACACGAATTACTTCAAATTCATGGTAAATAACCAATTTTCATTGTAACTTTTTTCTTTTATTACAATATCGAAATTATTTCAAGAACCGAACTAATTCTTTTACATATCGACAAATCGGTCAAGCAAGAAGACATTGCTTTAGTGGGTATTTATTTAAATTTGTTTTTATACATACATTTAATATCAAAAAATTTCATTATAATACTGATAAATGCCCAGAAAATGAACTTTCTTTACCATCCACACAAGGAAAATATATTGATGCTAACATTTATTACCTTGGAGACATTCGTAGACTTTGCAACAATATGAAAAATATAACTTACTCCCTTAGTTCTTGAGAGTTCCCATGAATTTTTATGAGCTTTCTGCTTCGTCGTGTTTGTCTTTGAAGGGGCTTGACAGTGACAGTCATAAGCTATGATTGAATGTTGAACTTCACAGTTGTTTTTTATCGATTTGCTTAAGATACGGAGACAAAAGTATTTCTTCATATTTACGAGTTCAGTTTGCAACCAACAGTAATAAGATTTACCAGCAATGCTTGGTGATAAGCACAAAGTATGTTTAAGAGATGAACTAAAAGTATGGAAATTTTCTCATCATAGCAAATGTAACAGACAGCTTTTCAACCTAAGAATCACGGACCTTGTACAGATTCTACATGGAAACAGAAGAAGCAGCCTTTCACATTCTGCTGGAATGCAACGATTCGCCAATTACCGGGAAACCTACCTGGGATCTCTGGGAGACATTTGGCGCCGTCAAGCCTCTGGGTGATTTTCTGGGGAATCTAGGATGGCTGGAGTGAACGTCAAAATCGTATTCGGATAGCTAGTGGAGCATGAACTAACTGACTCATGTAAGCCTAAAAGTCTTTCGAAGAAACTTTTGTTTCGAGAAGCTAAATCATTTCATTTCTCTAAATCGTTGAAAAATGAAATGAAAATTTGAAAATTGAATGTTTGTTTGTTATTTGTTGTTAGTGAACTAATTAGGCAATAAATATGTATTTTCTACTTAATCTTGCATCAACAAGAACTCGTCAACGGGAAGTTGCAATATTCTATCTAACGGATTCATTCTAAATTGTTTTACTAAAAATAACAGAAGTTGGTTGTTTACTGAACTATAACTATAGCCTACCACTATCTGAAGATAGAATATTGGAACTAACTGCTAGAAGAGCTAGAGTAGCCTGATGAACTGAGTCATATAATTTGGATTCATTTATTTAGTTCTCAAGACTGCTGCATTCGAATTTCGGGCACCCATTCCTTTCCGAACCGAACTAAAGCATTGATTTATTTTAACGATTGCTATAAAAAATACTTAGACTCTCAGTCAAGTTTAATAGTACTTTTTTACCTGAAATCTTCATACTTCGTTAGTTAGATCAATAAATCTGTATCCTACTCCTAAACACTGCGTTCGAAGTAAATTCTATGATTCATTCTACACAGAATCGATAGCGATCGATTTTACGACATTCGAAGCACGATGAGTTGGCTGTATTTCAGAAACAGTGTTTGTATAACGTTGAACATGCAGTGCGCATGAGTGTTTACGGAACATTATTTGTGTACAGTATTAGTAACTTTGAAAATAAGATAGTTATTTACAAGGAAGTTAGCTTCTATGAATAATAGTAAAACCTATCTTAATAATGCTAAATCCAGACGCAATAAAATTTTGACTGTCTCGAGTTCCCCGGGAGTATATCGCGCCTCAACAAAAATATGAGACCTTCAGAGTCCAAGCGGTATATGAATAATAAACTCCTCAAGATTTATAAATCTTACTAACATATAACTTGTGTTTCTCCAAAATATGCAGTTTCCAGGCAATACATCGTCTTGCTGGGTTTCAATACCCATCCTTTTTTATTCTTAACGGGGTAGCTGTTGGCTTTTATCTTATCTGATAATAAGTGAAGATAAGGCCAAGAATGGAAGCCAAAGATGAACTACACCCAGATTCCTCAAGTACAGATCTATCGTACCTTAAACTGCCGCAACAACGAAAAAGTTAACAGTATTGTTACGGCGACTTAATTAAGATGGACCACTATCTTGGCTACCAAGCTAGCCATGCTAAATTAAAAAAGCCCTATCACCAAATAAACTGAGCAAAAAATTTCTGCTGCTACTGGGAATTGAACCCCAGACCTCAAGACCTGAAATATGTGGTCTCAGACGTTAGAACACAGAGGCGATTGAAAAGGACCTGCGAATGGTTTTGCTTTTTGACGCCTAGTAATCAATACCATTTGTAGATTGATTATTAAAACCCAGCAATAGAGGGCGAGTGGGATGAATTTTATAGTCTATAATAGACAACAAAACAATAGACAGCCGCATTGCTATGGCAATGGAATTTACGACCATACACTATATTTTCTCAACGGTGGCTATAAAGGGCTGAAGCTAGTACGCCAAATATTTATACAATTTTGTAACACATTTGCTTACTACTCAGCTATCACAGGAAGTCGTAGGATGCTTATCAACACCAAAAATTCTGAGGAAACTACTGACGCTGCTATAAATCGGACGGTTTTACGACTTGGACCAGCCAGAGTGGTCGCTTTATGCACTTGAATACTTGTGTTTAGAAGATGAAATGTTTAGTGATCGTAACTGAGAACGCCACAGATATGCGTCTTACGACAAGGTAGTACGTTGTACCATTTGATTCCATGGGCTGTTTGCCGTCTTTATTATATCACCCATAAGGACGTTATTACAATCATTGAAGATACTGCTTTATTTACTAGAGTGAATAATAAAGTAGATAGAAATAATTTGTTCATTTAAGTTACTTACTAAAGTTATGTAATCAAATAACTTAGCTAAATTTTCTTCTATCAGTAGATAGAGTATTGGACCCGATTGTAAACCTGATGGAGTAGAAGGTATCTATAACTTATCTATGGCTTACGAAGCGTTTTATATTGTATGATACGTCAAGACTCAACGCCTCGCAAGTTTAAACCATCCGCAGATAGAACGAACCCACGTAGAAATTATGGGTGAGTTGTATTAAACTTTAAATAGCAATTTTATTTTATAATTACTTAAAGTAAGAAGTTAGAATAAATTATTACAAAATTAAAATCTGATAGGATACCTGCCAAACTCTCCGGTAACTGCACTTAGTCAATCTCCAAATTAAACAATAATAATAATACTATTAGCTGGTAAATTTTATTATTTTAGTGTATTCAAGTATTGCAATTTAAAAAAAAAATTACAGTAAAGTCGCAATGCTGTGGCGTCCTCTGCGGTAGGGCCGTAAACTAGCGACATTTCTAACAAAACATAATAAAAGCGGGATGGCAACGAAAGTGTTTGTTAAATTTTAACTTGACAATGTTTTTGTCTGTGATCACTTTGCTTGTTATTATTATGTGTATAGAGTACTATGTTCTTGACGTCATATATATGATATGGAAGGATGTATGCAGTCTAAGATAATTTGAATAATTGGGATTATATTGATATTAGATAAACTCACCGAGTTGAGAAGACAACAAATTAATATTGCATAAAAACATAATCTATAGTACAAAGTTGTCATTTTTGTTTAACTTCATCTTTACCGCGCTTTCGTCTTTAAATTCATTACTGCGTACTAAAGCGGAAAATGATAAATGGTTAATCGGCAATGGAAATATGACGTGCGTCAAAATGAAATCGATAGCGATAGCTTCAGAGTTATACAGAAGTAATGGAAAGGACTTGGTTGTCCGTCATCTATAATTGATGGTTTAGTAAATTTAAATACACCTTATCTTTACTAATAGTGTCATTGTTATTGTATCAACTTATTATATATAAATACTAAAGGATGGGAATTCCTTGCGCCGCTTCTTTTCTGCAGCTACAAATTCGTCGAAGCCATGGTAGGGGTAATTACGATTATGCATATAGGCGATAGTGTTAATTTTAGAATAATTAAGTTAATAATTAAATGAATTTTAAAAAATTGGTCATTTGCACCAGTTAATAACCACTTAAAGTTATCACTATTACTCGTGTCATACCTTCAATAATATTTATTTATTTTTCTTATACATATTCCTTGTTATGACGATTTAAAAGAAGTTAGTAATAGAGTCTGTTTGAATAAAGATATTTTGTCTTTGACATCCCATAATATATAACGGTAAAAATTAAGTATATCGAAATAATTAAAAACAATGAAAATAAAATGGTTGTGTTAAGTAGAAAAATTTAAAATAATAAAATCTAATTGTTTTTACAATTGGTGATTGATTGACACAATAGTATCTATATATCATTTTAAATTATAAATAGATATCAATTTTTTCTTAGTATAATATTTTGTATTAAAGAACGTTAGATATTTTTTAAATGTCTTGCTGTTTTAATTGTTATGGTTGACTGGTAATTAATGCTATAGGGCGTTTGATCCACTATTTGTATATTTTTTTGGTATAAAATTTCGTCTTTGGTATAAAATACTATTAGAGTTATGGCTTTTTATATGTGAAAGATTTAGTAATTTTGTTTTATTTCCAAAGTATTTTTTTTTGTTACAAAAATTTCAATTTAAAAAAAAAAACAAAAAAAAATACCATTTTCAAGAAACATCAAGGACAATACTTGACGTTACTTCATTTTAAACGAGAAACAAATTAGCAACATTAGAAACGAAACGAGTGACAGTTTCTGAGTAAATCCATCTCCTGCGCACGAGTGACAAATTCTTTGAGCGCGTTGTTTGTAGACAGTCGACAAATAGCTTAAGTAACGAAGCGACGTTACAGGTTTATCAAATATTTTGTACGATTTTTAACTCTGTTCAGTAAAAGTTAAAACTTAATTTCAATCAGATTGTTACATACAGATATTAGTATATTAGGTTTTAAAACGCTTGGTTTTACATTTCTTATCTAAGATTTAAATTTCCTTCAGTGTTTAATTAATTTACTCCAATTTTATTTTAGTATCGTGACAGTGATTATTTAATTATCAATTTGTTTAAATATTTAAGATTTATAACCTTTTTCATTAGCTGATTACATGATCAGTTTCTGATAGTTCTTAATTTGTGTGGCTCAAATGAAACGAAGATATTTCAAACTGTTCAATCCATTACAATAGCCAATAACAGCTAAATAATTACATGTCAGAGCAAAGATAGTTGCGAAACATAATAGTTCATTGTGGTTAGTGATGAAACTGATGTTTTAGCGCCCACGTGGGCACGTCCTACTGACTGCTATGCTGCAACATTTCAGTTGGATAATGGTTTTGGATCCTTAAGTACTTAAGATAACGCCCAACGTTGTGGGGTCAGATTGATGTGCAATATTCACCATAATGAGGGATCTTTGCAAGATATTTATGGTGATTTGCGGTAGTAAAATTAACTTCAATTCAATATCATCATCATCATCAACAACTCATATACGTTCCCCGAGGGGCTGGAGCCTACCCTAAATGAGGGTGATTAGGTCTTAGTGAATCATGCTGGCCATGTGCGGATTGGTCGACTTCACACACAGCATAAGAATTTCATCACGAATATTTGAATTCATAATTTCAAAAAGTCCCCGACCTTTTTATAATATGAAATAGTTCAAAATAAAAGGAAAATATATATAAAAGGAATAACTTTTAGAAACTTGAATTTAATTGACAGAGCGTTCCATCCACTTTTGTCTTACTTTAATTGAGGTGTTTTATGATGCGTGTTAAAATAAGGAAAATATATTTAAACGACGCCATATTAGAAATGACAAATGATGTCAGCTGTCATCTGTTTTGTTTCTGGTCGGACAATAATAAAGGAGTATTGAACTTAAATTAAATTATGAAATTAAAAACTCTGTCACAAGAAATTTAGTAATATTTAACTGTTTTAGGAAGCTTAGTGATTGAAAGTTTCTTTAAGACGAGCGTATTTTCGATTAAGATCGGAATGAAACTTATTTTAAATCATACTTTAAGTTAGTTTAATAAAGTAAGATTTCCAAAATAGGTTTAATTCCCTTTTCCATTCAATTTCAAATAAAGAGGCGTACTTCTCTTAAATCTGATTTCAGCGGGTGTTACTTACGATTTTCCTGAACCTATTTCCATAAATTAGTTTCATATTTAACTTTTCTTCTATTGGACTGAATGTTTTGTATATCGTGTTGATTGGCTTGTATCTTATTTATTAATAAATTCTTTACAGCCAGATGTGCAAGTTTATTATTAAAATGTGTGTTGATGTGTTGATAATATTTACTAACTTTGATAAGTTGACTGTTTGTCATAAAAAGGAAAATTAACAACATGCTCTGTTTTTTACATGATACCTAAGATAAACTTCTTGCAAAATTAACACTATGGAGTATTACGAAATACCCATCAACGAAAAGTCAATGCTGAAACGTAATAGAGGTAACTACATAAGTTAATCAAGATGTAATTGTATACATATCCAACATTTGAAGACGGATAAGTTCAGACAAAACTGTTACAAATTCCATAGACCAATATTATAAAAAAAAAATATTTCATATTAAATATTTAAATTTTACGTTATCAAATTTAATAATTTCTTTGATTAATTGTTAAGTTAAGTCTTTAATATGAAAATCTGGGTCTCGTTCCATTTCTATTCGACCTTAAAATGTACAAGAAATAAAAAATGTATTCTCATATAAACAGAAAGTGACAGAACCAACATTTTGATAATTATTACCATAAGTTATAAGCAGTTTCCATATTTCATCCAGTTCTGATCAGATTATAAATTAAAAAACAACTTTGTGTCTTCATGTTTAGAGATAGTTTTTAAGTGAAATGAAAAACCTTCGTTGGTGGCACAAGAAACTGTAACTAATTAGAATCACATTTATTTAGTAGATTATCTTTGGAGATATCCAATTAATTAAATATCCTAAGTCAAATGACTTTTATTTATAATGCAAATTTATAAACAAGACATTGATTCATTTCCTTGGATGAATATGTCGTTGTATATTTGATAATAACAGTTTAACTTTCAATAAGCAATTTATAATTAGCCATAGAGATCTTACAACCAAATGAGTTCGTTTGTACATTCCACGGGTTAAGCATATTTGGAATATTGCTACATAGGGAGGTTGTTACGACTGCCAGGTGCCTCCTCATAAGGTTTTGCATGACGGACCGATTTTTCTGACCTAAGGAACACGAGTACGCTTAGATGAGGTGACCACACCACTCCTATAGGATCACCATTAGGCAATATGACGAGTCTCTGTCCACAAAAAGATTGTCTTTTTACCAACACTCACCAGAGATTAATCAAAATACTGTTACTTTTTCTCCAAACTAATATTTTCAGCAGAAATGTTATTCGTGTTTTTGATTTAATCCTGTGTTTATCACATGTCGTCTTAGCTACAATTCAATTTCATAATAAATCAGTTGGCGCAGGCGTCCCAGAATCTCGTATTACCATAATTGCTAATTTCAAAGCTTAGAGAATAGTGAATTGGCCATAATTTAACGTCAAAGAACATGTTGATGAGCTCATGACGAAGAATTGCGAATTAACTGTTTTTATTAACAACTGGTACACAGCTCTTTGACTATGAGTGAAAGAGAAATAATACATATATGTAAATACTTATAAATAAATCTAGAGATGACGTTTCCATCATACAATGGTAGCTTGTATAGTGGACTTCAATGCGAAATACCTTCTAAATTTCTAGTGACTCTAGAAGGCTTCCCCGTTTCAATTGCCCCACTGCAGACATATTTAGCACATGCAAGAAGATAGCTCGTATACCGGCTGCGACGGTGTCGAAACTGACGGTCGCTGAAAAGTTATCTTCGAGGTGTAGTAGGAGTCGATTGTTATTCGATAACCTTGCCTTGTGATCGAAATAGGCCTGTTATTAGTAATGTCAGTTCGGATGCTTGTCTTGGGTTTTGGTTGTAAGCAAACTTTCACAGCTGTGGAGTTGTAATCCAATTTTGAGCGAGAGGTGGTATAAGCGTATTGGAATAGGGGACTATTATATTTATTAAAATTTTATTTCATTTCAACAATTCATCTACAGCTTATATAAGTCCCACTGCTGGGATGTATTTATAACACCGCCACTTAGTAGGTGAAAGCGGTTGCCATAACAACCGGAAGCAATAGTTTAACGTTAATTTTGCAATATTGAGCTGAACTTTTTGTAATGGACCTGTAAAACTCTGTGAAATCGGCGTACAATGAAGATTCTGAGAGTCATGCTGTTTCGAACCGAAGTGTTTTTGACTTTGAATTGATTCAGTAAAAGGACTGGATCCCTTTGATAATCGATGGGGTTTCTCAGTTCTTATAGACATGGCAAGTATACCAAACGTAAGCAGATCCTACACTTCGCTTAAAGCATTTACGAAATCAAGGCGAATCTTCTTGTTGTACTTATTTGTTCTACACATTCCCAATGTGATTGGAGAGCGGTTGCGTTATCATACGTAACGCAAGCTAAATACTCACTTTACGAATGTTGAAATAATTGTTTTAACTGATAACGAGATGGTGAACGTAATATTTAATCGCAGACACAAGTATGGTGCTTTCTTTTTTTATCATAATTGTAATATAGTTTTGCGTATGTAATAAAATATATCCCACAAATTTATGTCGAAATCTATTGGTAAATAGATTCCCTCTTCCTGTTTTTGTACTTTCTTTTAGCTCATTTCCATTCATTCTCCTTTCTTTTGTTCTTTCTTATTCTTTCCTTTTCTGCAGTATATATTAAAATCCGACTGATTTGGTATTGAGTTTTATTTTAATTTAGTAGCGGTCTGGTGATAATGTATGGAGATACAGAAAGTTACTCCTCTATAAAGTTACTCACGCGCAAACCTGCAATGGTCTTCGTAGCGGGAGTCAAATGCCACCTCTTTGGAGTACCGAGCATCGGCATGGGTTTTATAGAAAAAATAGCATGCTATTTAAAACGGAGATAGTTAAATCGCCTCTGTGTAGGGCCTGTGGAGAGCACACTGAACAAATGGGAGACATCCTGTGTAACTGTGATGCTCTTGCTACGAAAAGATTGGGTCTCTTTGGTTTGTGCTACCCCAGTCCTGAAGACATAAGGCTGCTGACTCCAAGCGTACAAAGCAAGTACATCTTGGAGGTATTCCAGGACAACAGACACTAGGAAAAAGTAATTTCCAATAAAGTTACTTTAATAGTCGGTTAGAGACGTCTTACACGTTTAGTATGTACTTGCTCCTATTTCGACTATGAAATAGTTCACCGTGTTTTGGTGTAAAATGAAAGGTAGATAGTGTGATACCTGAAATATCAAATGATATTTCGATATTGCATCAATTACTCCCTCATTATCAGAAGATAGTGAGGGAGGGACGGAGGGATCAATTTAGTGGTTTTTAAAACATACTAACAATATGATTGTTATTACAAAAATATTGATGACATCTTTACATCATCATCATCATAGGTCCCGGTTCGATTCCCGGTAGGGGCAGATATTTATATTATTAGTACGAATATTTGTTCACGAATCATGGATGTTTATATGTTTATTTAGTATATTTGTGATATTTAAATATATATTATTATGTATATTTCAGGATTATCGTGTGTTTGAGTATCCATAAACCTCTTAACGCTGCTTAATTTGGGTTAGGTAATAGGTGAGTGTGAGAGATATTATTTTATTATAAATATTAATTAGATGTAAAGGTTCAGGGTCGAGTCACAGCCGGAGCAAGTCAGCCTCATTAATTCACAAATCATTTTCACTTTAATTTTAATCTATTAACAAAAACGTCTTCCTTAACTCGGAAACAATACACTTTCTGTCTCATTATACTGTCATTAAATTAAACATAATGTATCGTATAAATTTTGCCACACAACGCCGCTGTCAAGACGCGCCCACAGCTTATTTGTCATGCCATTGTTACGCGGCGCGTGCGCATATTAGCGGGCAAGTTTCAGAAAAATATAACAGTAATCTTTGAAGTCTTATGTTACATGTAAATGGACTTACTTTTGGAAATGACTGATAATATTTAACAAATAAAACGAATTGTAATATTTTAATATCATTTTAATTCAATAGTTAATATGTAATATACTAATATTAGAAATATGAAGAGTTTGTTTGGTTGTAAGCACTAATCACTGGTTCCAGTAATTAGTAGAGAGAAAATATTTTTGTGTAGCCTATTTAATGGAGAACTCAACGCAGGCGCAGCCGCGAGTGATAGCTATATGGCATAACATGACAAATTTTGTTAAATCAGCACAATTTCTTCAAAAGGGAGTGTACAATCTTTACACGATGCGGACCGAGTGCTCCATTGCTACCTTAATGGTGTATTATAATAATAATATAAAATATTTAAAGGAAGCAAGGGTGTAGCGTTAGATTGCTGTCTGTGGAGTCGAAGCTCCTACTGAGTGAGCAATTTTGGTACAGTTTTTTTTCAAGAGCATACGTGATCGAAATGTTTGATGATTATCAGCTGATGTTGGTTGTGTGCAATATATTCTGGTGTGTCAGTGCTTTAGTGTCATACCGCTATTGTTACCCTTTTATGGTTGTTTTTGTGTTGTTTTAATTCTACGTTATAGTATTGTTATTGATCTAATTGAATTTATCTATTTCAGAATCTATTACTGCTATTTTAACTCATTAGTTCATTATTTTTTAAGGTTTTAATTTCAAATTTAAAAAGTTTATATTAGCCATCTTATAAAGTGGTCAGTATACTTGTCTATTTAGAAGTACAGGGTTTGAATAAGTAAGGACATATATTTGTATGTGTATGAATATTTGTTCATGTGTCATTGATTTTTATATGGTAATTTCATTTATCTGATTTTTTTCCGTTCCCTCGGATCCATAACAGAAGCTCTTAATGATGCTCAATTTTGGGCTAGATATTTGTGCGTGTGAGAAATATCGATTGAGCCTATCGGCGATTTAGATAGTTCTTTTCAAAACAAACTCTCTGACAATAGAGACAGAATATATTATAGATTTCAGTCGTTAGCTAACAAAAAGATAAATAAGTACGAAATTCTAAATAATCAACGTTAGTGGACTACATTATGTGAGTACACGGTATGATCGTAATCAATTTTGTCTAACAAGTCCAGTCGTGTGATTGCTCGCTTGTAATTCGCTAGAATGCCCATTATAAGTGAACGCTTAAATCTATCAGCGCCTTAAGTGCGTACACGCAGCGCATGTACGTCATCAGCTAGCTTCCGTGAGAATGTGAGCAGTAGTTTATGCTGTGGGAAACAGGGGCGGTACTTATGGCGTCGTATATTTCAAAACTAGTAGTTACGGAGTATAAAATATTTCATAGTGAGATCCAGAAGCGCAGGTCCCAGTAGGTACGCTAAATCAGGTCAAGCATCGTTGTTCTAGCGTGATTTGAAGAGAAGTTGGCCTTCTGTGCCTATATTTTTGTATTGATAGGTTACTAAACTTAAAACGGTTTTCAATAGGAGCCAAACTTCTGATCTGTGTAACTTGTATACGATGATGACTCCTTCAAAACTTATTTGATATTGGATATTCTTTGAAATTTTCGGTTATGACCATTGCATAAAATATTTTTAATGGTCGTCATCGTTTCGTTATTAATAATATTTATTGAATTAATAACGAAATGATCCAATTAAAAGTTAAATGTCCAACCGCACATTAATAAAAATAAAAATAATAAAAATTTCGCAATGAACGTAACAAACCAACATGACGACGTATACAATAGAAACTTTGGCTGTCTGAATGAAAAATCGTTCACCAAATTGATTTATAAACATAAAAAAAAATATAACAAACTCAGCTTCAATGAAGAAAACCTTTTTAAACATTAACATGTCTTTTAAATCACCATTGAGCAATACTTCGTATCACCTCTAATATTTATTGATAATAATGCATTTGATAGAACGCTATTGTTCACTAAAAGCTTTCATATCGTTAATTTCCTTTTGTTTTCATAGACAGCTTTTATATACTTACCTACGATGATTATTGATGATAAATAATCGACAAAAATACCGATAAAACTTGCAATAATACAACATTTTCATATCTGAATACCAACGTTCAAAATAGTCAGTTTAAAATTGTTCGTCACAAACAGGTTTCATTTACTGAGAATCCTAGCTACAGTAGTTTTAATCGTTAACAGTGTAAAACGGTCTATTTCATTCCGATCGCTAATAAATCTATCTACGGATGGTTTGTTCACGAGGCGTTGTGATTTGATTTTCCACCTGTATGGTACGCGCGTTAATATTGCGAAAACATACCCAACATTACCAGTACGAAATTTTGATTTGACAAGTCCTTATTCTTATCAAAAACAGTTGAAAGAAACATGAATTATTAATATAAGACATTAGAAAAGTAACTTGTTTTGATAAAAATACTGAAACAAATACCACAATACACATAGTAAGCGAATCATATCGTAAATATTTGTTATGTAAATTAGTTTTACATTTGATTTGGAGTTTTCATTTTAGTTTCAGTTTTTATAAAGGTTTAAAAGAGTATCGATGTTTAATATATATCCAATTAGACTTATTATAGATGAAATTTCTACGAAAGAATTACTACGGCCTTAGAACATACGTGTTTTAAAATGTGTTTGAGCTTAAATTGCATTATTTTTAGTATTACAACTTAAAACAAAGAAAACATTAAACTGTGTAAATTGACTATAGAAACTATAAATAAAATTGGATGTTAATTAAATTTAGTACCAAATCGTAATAATAGATGGCGCTATTTCTACATCGCCGTATTAATTCCACCTCTTTAATTGATATATACTAATAAGAATGTACTACCTAATAGGTATGAGACCGTTGTACAAAATTAGTTGTTTTAAAGCTACAAATCGCCTAATTATGCCACGGAATTTAGCTCGTATTATAACATATCAGAGTTCCTATTGCTGTTTAAGTATTCCAACGTATCCTAATCAAAGATACAACTCAGATTATCCGTAGCAAAGAGTGCATTCATGATCAAATGAAAACCTCTACTTACTACATTACTTATCTGGAAGACCAAGGATCGCTTTCCACCTCTTCTTGACCACGTCACAACATTTCGAAAGCTACCCACAGACCCAGGCTTTGTCCGTGAAAGCACTAACATCATTGTAATTGGCGAAAGCAACCGCATTTGAATACAATGAAGCACGCATATTTATTTGTTATGAATAATACATTCGGTTCCGATGTCGAATGCGTTTTTATGCAATATTGTAATGATATGGTGCGTGGGTTAAAAATTACTCGTGTTAACTTTGATTTTTGTTAGGTGTCGAATGAAGTTTCTATAAGGCTGTTACGTAAAACTCGTTCATATACGAAGCACGAGATATCATTGTCATCCGAATATCGATGAGATTTCGAAGTCTTACATAAGGTGTACGTTTAACTATTATGTTTTGGACATGTATTCCCTCGTATTCTCTCCTTACAACATGGGTACTTTAAAAGAGGCGTGAAAAAGCACTTTTTGGGCCGGCAAGGTGAGGGTGGCTCGGGCAGTATGTCGTATGCTTCACTTGGACTATTCTACTGCTTATTATCAGGCTGTGTCGAGTCATTTGCTGTGCTTTATATAAAAAAATATGTCTCAAGGCAGGCGGAGTAACACTTCCGTAGGGTTGGTCGTGCAAATTGGAGTAGAAAGAATCAGGCTATGTGGTGGATCACTAATGCGATCACTAGATCTTCAGTGACTGGCTTTACATGAGTGCATGAATTGTCAACTTAGCCAGAAGTTTAGGGTTTGAATAGATAGGGACATGTATTTGTATACGTGTCACGTGTTTTTATAAGTTTTATATTCGTTATCTAGTATCCATAACAGACACTCTGTATGATGCTTAATTTGGGCTAGATAGTGGTGCGTGCGAGAAATATTATTATAACGTTATCAGCATATCAGCGACCATAATAGTTCTTTAACGATACAACTAAGAATACTAATACTATTTGTTTAAAACTTACATCATCTGTAAGAGGTTCTTGAAGAAGCATTTTACTGTCATCAAGATTTTTTCATCATCGTATTGCTCCGTCTTTATTTTTACATCTGGAAAGCTATAGATAGATGCTCTAAGGTCTATTAGGCTTTTTACCTTTTAGATACACAATCCTCCAATTTGTTGCGACCTATCATTTAAGGACTAATAAAGCACATTCGTTGGGTAAGCGAATAACCATTATTGCGGACTGGCTAGTTTTTGTATAATTCTATATTTGATATTTGTATTTTTTTATATTTTTTCTTTGTTTTCGAATTATCCATTTTGTTTTTCTATCACTTTGAAATTTATAGGCTTACAAAGCAGACGTGAGACATTGAATTTTAATTGTTAACAAAGTCAAACTCACTTCAAAACCTGATATTGATGCGGCTGTATAGTATATACAATGATGAATTTCTAATAGAGATATACCGCGACTATGACAGGTGTTTTTATTAAAATTAGTTTCTTGTGAAGTTATGAAACATGGGCAAGATGTAGCAGATAACGAAAACTGTCAATTTTTTCTCGAACCCAAATGTAGTTACCTAACAGCAACAAAAGTAGGTTGACACTTAAACACCTTTCAAACCTTATGGCCGACGTAATAAGAGCTACCAAACTGTTAACACATTTTTGTGGCTGCCTCGTTCCCCCCCTCTCGACGGTTTCCCAACCAGTTTCGAAAACTCAAAACGCTTGCTGTCAATGCGTCTCTAGTTTTTGTAGCGACGAAAAGCGGCCATCGCAATGTCGCCGATGTTAAATACTCTTCTTGGATGGGAGCAAGTTACAATCACAGAGCGAGTTTCACTACAGTTTTTTTTACTGTGTTACTATTACTATTATTATTACTATAAAAAATTTGTCTGATCCTTTTAGTCATTATACATTTTTATTTTCTAACTTACACGTGGCAAATAGTTGCTTATGAATTGAGAGAAATCATTATCTGGTGATCTTGTGAAGATGATAATGTTGACATAACGAATTTTTATAAGTTCTCGTGACCTTACTCTTAACACAATTCTACTGGCTTTTTAACCTCATTTGCTCGACAAGTTACCTTAAAATTTATTTATCAAATATACTTTAAAATCGCTACCCCTTTAAACTTGAGTACTTAGTCAAGGCATATTCGGAATAGCGATATACTGCAGCGATCACAACTTCTCGGCACGTCCGCGCCAGAATTAAGATTCGTAATTGATTGCTTATTCATTTAATTAATTGGTTGAGAATGTCTTTCCGCTAAGATGATGGACCTAGATAGACAAGGTATTTAAAACAGTATTTATTAATAAAATTACGCATCAATTGTTCTTTTGAATTTGTTATAACAATATTAATTCTTTAACACATTAGTTAAGCCTACATCTTATTAGTGCAGTTTTTATTTACAAGACAAAGTTGTATTCAAAGTAGAATTTATCAGAATAACATTTTCCCTCCCAGTTTTAATTTTACTAAATTGGAACTATGCCATTAGTAAAATTGCACTTCCAATTGCGGAGTCTGGAGTGTTTCACGATAATGGGATAATAGGTAATAAACTTGGTAACTGAACTGTAAGTACTCAAAGACTTAAACTGCCTTGTCGCCCTGTTTATGGGAGAGTATTAGACGTGGAAACAAGGGGACACATTGAGGCAGTAGCTCTTTAAAAGGAGGATGATGTTACAAAGACTGTTATACAAGAACAGGACAATTTACTTCCTCGAGTAAATTGTAACGGGATATCAGTACCTATAATAAGGAGCTTTGAATCTGATTCAGTATAATCGGTTAACAAGATCCCAATTGCACAATGCATTTTAAACAAGACGAAAAAATAAACGCGGAAGTGATTTCGTGAACTCAAAACACTGACACTTAAATCTTGGAGCTCTGGACTGCTGAATGGGCGTGCAAAAACCATTCTTCCTGTTTCAAGGCTCGTTAAAATTGAAGTACCTGAATGAAAAATACATTTCGAATTTTTCTCGTTGTCCAATGAACCGGGCGGTGAGGCTTTTGATTCCGTCTGTGTTTTTAAATCAATTTGAAATGTAATCGAGATGAATGACTGTTCTGTATAATAGCATGGTTCTTGCAGAGTTGTATTCGGAATTAAGAAAATAACATGGGAAAAGGATAGCAAATGAATTATTTTTGAAATTAAAATTAACCGTCACAAATGTAACTTTAAATACTTTTTGTTGCTTTTTCCAATCTTATTTATAAAGCTTACACACTATTTCAACGATAACTATTGAACTTTGCTAATTAACCCACAAATAAGGCTACACCATTCGAAGGACGATACTTTAAAGGTGATAAAAATAAACATCCCCTGTTTTACCTTTTCGAAGTTAATCTAGAATTACAGCGACAATTACTTTCCGATTCGAATGGTTTTAAAACAAAACCACAAGCACTAAAGACTGTGGTGAGCTCTCGATTGTTTTGGAATCGAATGAATTAACATTGCACCCGCAGTTTTTGTCAACCTCAAATAAATATTAATCGTTATTAACCAAGTTTCGATACTGCGCGGGCGCATGAACGACTTTCATACATAAACCATTAAGGGTCGTTTTCAATGGGTTTTTTGTTTCAAGTGTTTTAACCACTGCCTTTTTGGGATGAATGGTGTTTAAGTATTTATTAACTGAACGTTTACTTCGGAATGCCGTCGCTGATGGAACTGAATTGAATGAGGATTGTCGTCGTATCTGTTCGACATATCTGTGTCTGAAATACCGGGATCGAAAAAATATACAGTTATTATCGAACATACGAACATGTTGGATAATATTCTTACTTTTGTTTCCAAGAATTAATGTTGTTGTAATGTGTCGATATTTTCAAATGTATCTGGTAAAGCCTAATGCGATCAAAAGATTGCCTTGGTTCGGCTCGGTATATATCAGAAGGGTACCATTCATCCATCGGGTCCAGAGTACGAGACTCTGGAGTCTTTTAAAAGCTTTGTATCACTATCTTCACGTTCGTTTCCAGTTCTGATATAAGTACAGTACTCAATAGAAGTTCTTATATACTTAACTTACGAATAATTACTTAATATAATTTTTTATGTAGCTTTCTATATTTCCATATGCTTGCAGCTAATCAGTTCTTACCTATTTAATTACCTGAAGAGATGGCTTATAAATAATAAGACCGCATATTGTATGTATCTTGTAGTGTTGTTGTATTTTTATAATTTGTGTGCAATAATAATATTTGTATTCATCAAGGAGCTCGTAATTTGCGGAATAGACCACTGTTACATACCAGCCCGATGACGACGACATCTTCATAACTGTTTTGTGGGTACTTGTCTAATTTAAATATAGAATAGTGTTCACGCGCAAAACCAGCAAGGAGGCTTCGTAGCGCGAGACATGCCGCCTCCTTGAAGCATTGAAGAGCGGCGTGTGACTTTTTAGAATAAAGCCGAGATCGGCGGTTGTCTTTTGTTTTCTTCTTGTTGACTACCATTTTCTTTTAATTTACAATAGATTGTAAATACTATATTTTAATATTATATTTGATATTTATATCTTAGTTCGCCAAAGTGCCATTGTGTGGACGTGTTAGTAATAACTAAGAACCAATGATTATCACAGCTTACAGTGTATTATGTACATTATGTTTGAGTTCAAGAAACAAGCTTGATCTATATAAAAATGTATCCAGCTTAATTTTCTCTGCCCGAGCCCTGTCACTAGGATCTGTAAGCATTCAACAGAGTGGACGTGCGCTGCGTGAGTTTTTGCCATCTAACAACCTGAGTTGATTGAATGAAACTACAAAAAAATCATTAACGAACTGGGAGGATGTTTCTTTATACCAAGCCATGAAATGATGGTAATAAAAAACAAGCTTCCCGCTTCATGCGTACCTTGTCACTTGAATAATACATCGTGCGCAGGAGTCGACGGAATGGTCCTCATTATTTACACGAATTTTTTTTCGAAATAAAATCTGTTCATGTGTTTCCTTGATGGCCGCCACTTTTAATTATGAAAATAATTTCTTATAATTGTTAATGTTGGAAATTCCCAAATTTTTGAATTTATAAAACTATATTATTGTAAGTAGATATATACGCGTGGCAAGCGAATCTTCAGACTCAGAACTCGATCCCGGTCTTATTAACACCTTGCTTTCGCATCAATTTCGCTACGGGATCTTTTGTGCTTTCCTTATACTAGTGTCTGCTGTCCTGGAATACCTCCAAGGTGTACTTGTTTCATTTGTTCAGTTGCTCCCCACTGCTTATCTTACCTACCATGAAATAATATATACAAAACTTTGGAGACCAACGTAATAGTGAAATATGAAACACTTATTTTATTACCTATTATAAATTATCTATGAGTTATTAAATAGGCTAGTAGCGTAATGAACCAGGATTAATGGCGCCGTATGCATATGCGTATGCGCAGACCATTTTGTAGGTTAAAATATAAAAATAACAAAAAAGTCCACAAAAAATACTAGATTACACATTCCCCATGCAATGCATAACAGACCATAAAAACATTTTAATAAACCCATTATTACAATAAAAGGAACGCAGTGTTATACGAAAAAAGTTCCTAACACAAAAGCATAAGATCAAATCAAATTTCAAATAGTTTTCAGTGATGTTCCTTCAACTGTACTGTGACTAACATTAAAAATATTGGGTCTCCTTTTAAATTATCGGATTGTCGCCTAATCCTTCGAATTATCGATATATTACAAAAGTTTTCTCATAGATAACAATAGCTACCGAGCTGTGGACAAATACCCCTCATAACAGCTACTAAGTTTTTTAATACTTAAGTACTAAGGAAGGCTGTACATTGCGAGAAGAGATGTAGAAGCGACATGGAGCGATACTTTTTATTTGGATGCAGATCTTACAAAAAATAACTTGGATTTACTCCAGATTGGTCGATTCAAACGACAGCTCCTCTATCTTCACTCAGAATTATCCAAGTCTCTCGTGTCATTTGGTAGGCAGGCCTATGTCCGGCAGTTACTTTTCATAAAAAATTTATAGATTTCGTCACAACATTGGAGGCTACGTATTTAGTTACACTGTGCTCTTGCTCACAGTTATTCTCTTTACTGTGCTTATGTCAAGGTCAAATTGTGATTTTTTTATCTGATTCCAGAATTGTATGTTTTTGCCTTGCAAATTCCGCCTTTTGCTATTCCAGACAGCCCCATCTTAATGGTCCTGCCACTTACACCATCGAGCTGATAGCCCACTAAATGGCTTTGTTGCTCTACATTGCGCTGCTATTCATATAATATCATTTTGAAAATTGTTCAATTTATAGCTATAAATAATTATAATATATTGTAATATAGATTCAGTGGATGACTTACTTAAAACATGCAGTTACCTTGAAAAGGATATAAAAAGCTTAAAATATTTTTTGATGATTGTATACAGGCCGTTCAAGAAATGATATTTATTTTAATTTAATTAACATGGCAAAGTTTACTATTTAGATTACCATATACAATATGGAAGTATATCACATGTATATAAGTCCAAAGATTCTGTGAATCGCTAATGTCAACATTAAACACAAAATTAAAGTCTCGTTTTAATTCAACCCATACGTAAAACAACCGTCCATTTATTTAATACGAAAAATATCTTTGCATAATCGCAAAGCTGTTTTTGACATTGACAATTTGACAGGGGACTGATCGGGGTTCGATGCAACTTTGCCTGTTGGACCTAACACGTGGATACTCGTCGAAACAATGGGCACAGAGATGTTTTGTGTAATACCTGTCAATGTCAGAATGACGAATCGATTTAAGGTGGTATTTGTGGTAAATTATGAAGGCGTTTGTTAACGGGCAATAATGATATCTTTTTTTATATAAAGCTCAGCAAATGACTCGACACTACCTGATGATAAGTAGTAGAGGAGTCCGTATATGAAGATAGTTAGTGCAGCATGCGACAAACTGCCCTAGCCTCTACCTTGCCGGTCCAAAAATTTCATTGTACCCATCCTATATATCTGTAACCATCAAGAAAGTTGTCGAGAAGGATTATCCTAATAAATACACGAGCTCCCTTCGAGGCCGACAGTACACGCATCTGATGGAGCATTACATTCGTATACACGACCATAAGCAATGAATCATGGATAATCATTTTATTTAATGCACAGAGATTCTATAGGGTAAGTCCTCTAAAAGTAGCTAAAGGTAGAATTCAAGGCTAAAGTAAGTACTTGGATTGTTTATTCAAACTTCTAAATAGACCCGATTGGTTTTTCTTTTGAAATAAAATGACTGTGGCTTTTATTATATCACTTTAATCATAAAATCTCCCACGTTTAATGACTTAACAGCGGCCGTGATCTTAGAAAGACCAAAGATATATTTGATGCCTGCCAAATATTTAAAAACATTCAGTACCGTCTTAATTTAGAATATCGGTCTCGCTGTTCTGAAATTAAATAAAAATTAAAAAGCCTTGTTTGTTGAGCCGCGATAAACTCCCGAGAAACACGAGACAATTATAATATTACTGTGTCTGAATTGTATAGCTTGACAGCTAAATATTACCAAGAGTGTCGATAGAGCACTACAGAAGACATAAAAATATATATATATTTATTAGTAACATTTGTGCCTGCATCTTTTGTAAGTAATACGAAAGAATGAAAAAAATATATAACTAAACGTGCATGAGGATCAATAACCTTTATAACTTTGAATTTCTTTAAGATCAAAGTCATTCAAGTCATCGCTCTCAATAACTCATGACTTCTTGACGATTCATATCATTAAAGCATTTGCTTGCAAATTCAGAAACATATTTTGATTGAGAAAATTATTTTACTATATATATCAAAGTGCTCCGGGAATAAATCCTGGCTCTATATAAATATAAGATAGTTATAATTATAATAGAGGGTTAATATTCGTACCAAAGTTGCAAATTAAATTATGTATAATGTATCTCTATGTTATATAAAAAGCACTGACGCTTTTAAGACTACTGCGTTTTCTGAGGAAATAAAATGACCTTACCAGAGAAGAACAGTAAGGGAGCGTAATCAAATAGGAGTACTACTATATTGACTCCAATGCACTATTCAACGTCTAGATTCATGAGGTTAGACAATGCATGATTTAAACTACAATTATGCTTTCGCCAGATAGAAAATATAAAAAAGAAATGAATTAATCTCAGAAAGAATCAATTTTAAACAAGACGGATTATGTTTGATATGTATGTGATAAAGATTACTATATTGAAGTGTAACATAAATAAAATAAATCAAAAGTGTTTTTGAGTATTCAAATAGATGTGATAAGGACAGACGGACATTACGAAACTAAAGCTCAGTTTGGTCCACTTGCTTGTGGAACTTTTAAAGTATTGACAATGAAAACCAAAAGGCAATTTTAAATATCTATCAAGTATAAAAAATCAAGGTTATCGTAAGTAACAGTCGTGGAATGATCAATTCGGTTTCCCACTTAACTTCACATTTCATCAAGAGTAGGCGTCGAGCGCGCTCTCCATACAATTTGACTACAAATTATTCTATTATTGGACAGTAAAACACTTACTTGGTTTGTTACCGTTGGCCAAAAACTATTGGTTTTAAATTTATTGTCATAAAATGCTCAATAGACTCAGACACAATTTCAATTGTTTACAGATTCCCGAGAGTATATCGCGGCTCTATAAAAGGAATAAGACCATGGTCGTTATAAGTGGGCATTTTTGAGCGCTGTTTTTGACAAATTAAATGCTTACCAAACTAGTCCAAGTTTAGCAGTTTTTAGCAGAATTTCAAATAAAGTTGTTCAATAAAACATGACCCAGTAAGTTATATTATCTATTAATTATTGTAGATAGAGTTATCCAAAGTTTGAATAATTCATTTTAAGCAGCTCTCAGATTAACTTCCTATTATGTCTCCTAACAACTTTGCGTTAACTCCAATAAATAATTAAACTGTTCAATTGAAGCTATTATTATTATTATAACTTCGTAATATGAATTATTTTTGCCTTTTAAGAAGTTTTGAAATCGTTTTTTAGTTTTGCTTAACACTATTTTTTTCACAATTTTGTATGTAATGTGGTATGTTTCTAAGGTCAAAATTAGATGTTTGTCGTTGTTTAAAAATACTCAAATATCTTTAGACAAAAATGTCACCCACGTAAGACGTGCCTATAAGAGTGGTAGGTTTCATTCGATTTCCTGGGATCTCATCATCAGATCCTGACTTGGTGACAATGGGACCACATCAGGATTATACTCTGTCAAATTAAAAATGACTGACAACTGACAGAGAAATCGGTGAACATACCTAAAAATACATACAGTGGAACATAGAACCTCCTTCTTTTTGAAGTCGGTTAGTGAGTTTTTAGTTTAATATTTTACATTTTTGTTAATAAAAAGATGAATACAGCATTGTCATTGACGCGAAAGACACTTTTTTCAAATACTTCATTACCTTTAATTCAGATTTAAAAAAAACTCAAGTTGCGTACGGTAACAAACCAAGTTATAAATAAAATGAAATAAGATAATGTTAAAGTGTCATTCAAACTGCACAGTTAATTAAAATATACAAAACTGGAGGCGACAATAATATAAAAGCCATTGAATCTTAAAATATTGAGAGTTAACGCCGTATAGAAGCGATTCCCTTAAAAATGGGAGCAGATGAATAAACATGTAGGAGTTATCAGTTTTGAATTAGTTCGTTTTTAATATTAAACAGGTATTGATAAAGTAAATAGTCCAACTGATTTTTTACGAGTGGGAATGCTCCCAGTGTTTAATGAGTGGCACTGGGATTCCCCACTTAAACTTCTCGGTAACTGCATTACCCTTTGTAGGTGTCTTCTGGGTTCTGCCAAAGCAATTCGCCAGATCACTCCCAGGCAGCCCTATCGGAAGTCCATTTGAGATTGCCCAGAGTTAATTAGACAATCCCAGCCCAGTTTAGGAGCCACCCTGTAGAGTACGTGGCCAGGCGACTAGAGTCACTTGAAATATTACAGATATCGCAAAACAAAATACTGCAAATACTGAAGTTCCGATATTATTTATTACGAATTAAAATGTCTGCCTGATAACTATCATAGTCTGGTAAACAAAATCAATAATGACCTTAAGCTCATTCGTGATTTGAACACATTCAGACCAAGATTGTTATCACAGTGACCCTATTAGGTCAAGGCTGGAGTGCTCAACAATTCTCTTACACCTAATTACTATGAAGCAGATTTTTTTACTATTGTTAGTAACCGTACCTTACTGGCGCTTAAACACATGCTAAGCCTCTTAAAAGCCCATGTGCAGATCATTCTTTTACGATGACTTTCTTATATGCTCTCAACATATGGTCCTGTTTCCATTGCGAGAAATTGTATGCAATTCAAAGTAAATTGCAACATCAGCGTGTTTCATGATAATTTGTTATGACAAATTAACAAACTGTTTCTCATATACTGATTTGAGAGATAACGCTTCATTTTGTTTTTTACAAAATAGGCGAAGTAGATATGACCTTGGTGTTATAGACTCATTATCTATGGTAAATGCTTTCGATGACCCTTTTGTTCGTTGTTGAAATATCTTTTCAGAAATATTACCAAGAGGCACACATAGACAAACCCAAATTGTTTTTTTAAATTAAGCTGGTTTAGCTCGGATTAAGAAAATTGCCTTGAACAATATTCCAGCCTAAGATACGCCTTTTTCCTTATGAAATATAAAAAAAACTGTTATATTGGACACAAATACCACTTTATCTTGTTTCTCTAGCTTATTATATGAACTATAACCTACTGTTTTATGAAAGTGAAATTAATACGTTGGGTATGATGAATGGTTTCTTGCCGATATGCAAAATGATTAATTGCTTGTTTGATCTACCTATTGTGTTTTAACATATCGTTGCTGGTTCAATTAACAATGTTGTGCTTAACATCATACAAGAAGTCATCATCGTCAGTGTCTACATTCTTACCAAGCATTAAATTGAACAGCTTTCTCTTAAGAACATGTTTATCATCAGCGTTAAAATTAAACGCTTTACTTTGGAGTACTAGAAGTAACATTTTAATATCACTTTTTATAATAATGTAAATATTATCCAACCATTCCTTCCGAAGTTCACACAGACTGCAGATGTTATTAGAATTTAAGCATACCTGAAACAATACAAGGATAAACAATGATTTAGATGCATATTACAAATAATGGTAATGATAGATAGTATTTAACATTTCAAGGACAGATCTTATGATAGTACAAGACATACGCCAACTTAAACATAAAGCTATTTGTGGCAAGTTATAAAATACACATTTTTCGGCCAATAGGATTTTAAGCTGCATTCTACATAACAACAGTTTGAAGAAGCCATATTCACTTTAGGTCCATTCATCATCATTATCAGAAACTTCAGATGAACTTTAGAGCTTAGAGATGTTAAAGAATGAATGTAAAGCCAAAAGAAAATTGCAGAACGATTGGAAGATTTTTTTTGTAAAAGAATGTCGAATGTTTGCCCCACCTGAAGGTAACATAAACATCAGGAATATGTATACCACGAGTTCTCTTAACTCCTTTCAAGCCCATCTACCACTTAGAAGACAATGACTGAGACCATATAATACATCTCATCGACACCATAGTATTTTGAGTTCCCAATAGCTCGTACGCATTCTATAAGAAATACATACCCACTGTTACTCTTGCGTGAAAATTACGTAAAGTTAACCACATTTGCATAAATTCCACGAAAACTGTTCGGGCGTGAGTTTTAGCTCACACCTCCCAATGTATGTAAATTAATCTTCATTTTGCTTAAAATATTTTAGCTTTTAAATGTACTGCGGCGTGGTTTTGATAAATTCTGAGAAACTTCAAGTCAGATGGAAGTTAATGTATTCTTTTAGGCAACACTGTAAATGAAAATTAATAATTAATTCCTTTAAGAATTATGGTTGAATAAAGGACCCTAGTAACTGCTTTTAAATTTAATGGATTCCTTATTTCAGTATCTGAATACCAATTTGCAAATAATTACATTTTGCGTATGCGTTAAACATCGCCAAAGAAATGTAGATTATTTACTTATTAGATTTTTTTTAAATAAAATAAAATATCCTTGTTTTTATTACATTAATACTTTTTTGGCAACACAACCGCTGTACAATTAGCAGTGTCTTCATGGAGCCAAGTATTTATGTCAATCGTTAAATTTGTCTTATAGGATTTTCAACTGGGATTGAGGGATTATTTAATTAACCAGCATACCCCATCAAACAACTCTGAAATGTTATAAATCACAACCATGATAAACCACCAAAGATACCTCAGAATTTAACAATGGCCTCCTCGAGCACAATTCCTTTCCAATGACGTAGATATTATCATTAAAAGCTGTATAAATGGAGTTACTTTTTTGCTCATATGATTCTTTATTTACATTGGGTTTGTTTGTTGGTTGTTTGATGGACTCCCCAACATGTTAAATGATACTCAACCCTTTTTTACATTCAAACCTTCATTGATTATATTACCGTGATGCTGTTGGATAAATTTTCTGATGGAATATTAAATTGCTCTTCTGAATTACCTTTTTAAGGGATAGTATCGTTAACATTATCTAGTAGTATGTTGGTTGGTCATTATGTTTAAACAGAATAATAAGCAGAAAATTTCAAGATTTGAAGCAATGTATTTAACGTACAGTCAAAAGCACATCAACGGTAACGCTTATGACTTAAGCCATATCTTATTAGGTTTAAATGGTAACATTTTAATACTTGAGAATAATGAAGTGTTGTTTTTGATTTGGATTTTGAAATTCAAAAGTGAGTTTATTTATATTTTACTATTTTGAACATTTAATAAAGCACTACCAAACTGCTATTAAAGCTTCAAAAGCATAGTTTTACAAAACAGCGTAAAAATGGAAATTTTACTGACTTTAAATAATTATATTCCGTTACGTTCGCTCGTTTATCGTATTTATCTGCGTGAAAATGGAAATGAGGGATCCCAGGTGTACAACAAATTTTTCAAAATGGTAAAATATATATGAATACGCCCATAAATACTTGACTTTCAAATCAAGTTAAGGAATAGATGTTGACGATGAAATAATGATGATATACACAACATAGTAAGAGCTTATTTAGCTGGTATATATTTTATGCATATAATTGTCATTTGTTTGAATGTGTCTTGATGTATTTTGGGCGGCTGCCTTCTTGGCTTCCTGATGATTTTTTGGAAAAATAATGTGTTTCTTTAATTGGCTTGTGTCTTGGTTATTTCATTATATTCTGTGCGTGTAGAAAATTGTTGTTGAAGCAGTGTTGAGATAAATAAATAAATAAATATAACGAGATGTGATTGGCAAACGTTATCAAGTATCATATATTAGAGATATGAGTAAAAGGTTGGTTAGGATCGGGCTCGGTTTGCTACATCGTCAGCGAATAGGGAAGTTCTTCCGCCGAGCTGGCGTTGGCTCCGGGACTGAATCACGCCTGAGCTTGTATATATATTGATGTCACTTGGAATCTTTGTAAGACGTTTCAATGTCGTGTCTTAACGCAGTTTTCGCTCAACCATTTTTGGTTACTCTATATAAATTTGACTTTTTAGTGCTAAGACGTAGCTGTTATTGGTTTTTTAAACCAAATAAGCTATTGACTCTTAACTATCACAAATATGAAATACTCGGTTCATGTGAGAGACACAATTAAGAAAGAAAAAAAATTTTATGGTGCCTAAACAACGTTGGAATATTTTTCCTCAATTTACATAACAGATAACGAATTCTCGGTTGAATGATATCAGAATATTCAAAGGTAAAATGTTACAGTTAGCTATACAGAAATGAGGAAGCTGTTTTGAAATAATATTGAAATTGACGTATAATGTATTACATATAAAACTCCCATCTTGTCTGTTGCAGGTAAAAACCTAAAACCACAATTTATAACTTCACCGTCATCACTTTTTTTGTTACCCGTTATTGTTTGTCCATCATTCCCGTCATCTGCCGCCTGTATGCCCGCCCTCATATTATTTCCTGGTATTAATTCAACCCTTTTCATTTCCCGTTTGTGGTTTACAGTTTAAATTTTAACGCTTAAGTTTTCAACTGGGTTATTAGGGTTATTTAAACTTCCTCTTTCATTGGCTAAAGTGTTGACTGATTGAAATATAACTTTTGTGATTAGTTCATTTTCATTTTTGTTATAAAAACGATCAAATACTTTGTAGTTATTGTTATCTGCGAGGTTTATCACGTTTTTGTTTACATAATAATATCCAGTCTGGTGGAAAATTTAATTAAATCTCATAAAATCCCACTCAAAGATCGATATGTCTTGTAAAATCTAAAGATTGGAATAGCAAGTTTGTTTTTATTCCAAATGTTGAAGCTATAAGGAGGAGTAGCTCCTTGGCTCCGTAGTGGCACGAATAGTTAACGATAACGAAAATAAAGCAACTTTTGCCTTGGTTCGTCCCTGGGCGGGTCAATCAAATGGTTCAAATGGTTACAGTACCCGTTTTAACCCGCCAAATAATATGGTGATTCCCCTTAATATTATGAAGCAAAGTTCAAAAGCCAAAAATAAAGATTAAACAGCTCGGATCACGCGTTAAACATAAATTAGTAGAAATCTTAATGAGATCTCTGATCCCTCGTTAGAAAGTAACGCGTGGGAACAATTATCACCTATAATGGGTCGTTTAGTGGACCGGTAAATCATTCTAATTGATTACGAAGCATACTAGTTTGTCGCAGTGACGATTAAATTTAAATAGTATTCTTTAAGTAAATCGATTTTAAAGTTCTGTGATTTATGAGCTGATTTCGGTTAGAAAATCATCTTAGTTCTTATTCTTTGACGATGTGTTAAATAGAAAACACTCGTAGTGCAGGTATTTAATTCAATTTATAATATAGGAAAACGGTACCAATATATCGTTAATATGAAGCTTATCATCGTCATCATCATACAAGCCTCTTTTCTACCGCGTCAATCCGCACGGTTCTGTGCCATTCTTATCCATTAAGTTTCCGTTACGCATATAATGTCCCTACATTTGAGCCTGTGGTCTATGCATTCTTATTGGCCACCATTCCGTGACTGTCTTCGTTCACAGTTCCGTTCTCACCATTCCGTCTAGCTAAATGTCCCGCCCATCTGTACTTTTGCCTAGTCAATCAACTACCCACGTCCTCGACCTTCGGTTTCGTACTCGGTCAACGTTAAAAACGCCTAAATCGAACGCCCCATTTTCCCTTGATGTTAATGATAGAAACAGTAAATTGTTACTTAACAAGTTCCTTTTGAGTTGAGAAAAGTTTTGAAGAGAATTAAATTCTGTTATTTTCACTTGAAATTTCATATAGTTAGCAACACATCCAACAATCCCATTACAACTTCACCAATTCCGTAACATCACCACGCTAGCCCAATGCGGCTTGGAGTGTGACAAGGGTTGCCGTAAAAATTGAGACCAACGCTCAAACAACCTTCAAATCATGAAGGAACTAAGACATAAAATTTTGATTGATCCATCCAGGGGCCAATGGCGATATTAAATTAAATAAAACTAATTTAAAATAAAAATCTATAAAGTTGCTCTCTTGTAAAGTTTGTTAAGGTAATCGAAATTATTGGTATATGTGAGTAATATTTAAAAATAACTTATTCAATTTATTATTTATTGTGTTTATATGAAAGTATTGTTTCTAATTTTCAATCGTTTCGTTTTTCTTATTTCTTTAATGAGCTATTTGCGACTAAATACTTCTGTCTACGAAGAATTTACGTCATATGATGTTCAAGCGAAGTTATTGAACCTTGACTTTGCAGGATATAGTTCTATAGTTAATTAAAGCTTTTTGGGAGGTAACGACAATGGATACCTTGTTTGTATTTAGCCAACCGCCTCTTAGAATGTGTAATAAGTATCATTTATGTTAAACTAATAGTTATTTAATGATATATAGACTATGTTGTCAATAGTAATGTTAATATCATATTGCATCAACTCATTAACTTATATTACATACATAATTTTTATTTCACCAATCGCCGATTAAACTAAAGGTATTAAAGAATCCAATCTTGATAGATCTCAAAGGTCCGCCGAATTTAAGACCACTTTTAGGGCCGGCCACTCACGCGCAGCGCATCACTTGAAGCGTCTTATCGGGTATCTCTGTTTATTAAAATTTACTGTAATTCAGATAAGTTTATCTGAGTTGTTAAAGAGAATTTCCGAAGAGGAATTTAAATTCGACGTTTATATTGTTGAGTGTGTTCATCTTAATTTTTAATTCAGACAATCAGATTTATTATCTTATGGTAAGAGTAGAGTCAGAACGTGGGACGCTGCACTAGCTATCTTCCACCTACTCTGCTTATCATCTAGCGTTGTACAGTCCAGCAGAAATATCAAGAAATCACTTGTTGGGCTTGCATGTTGAAATTCTGTAGACACTTGATCTGATTGAAATATTGATTATTTCTTTGATAAATATTAACATTTACTTTTGTTCAAAATCATTGTAGTTTATTAAGAACCTTTAAATTATTACTATATGAGTTATTACTTAATGATGTTGATTAAGATTGTTCTAGATCTGGGATTCCCAAACTGTTTTGGCCACGAGAGCCCTCTTCCTATATGAACTGATCCATTTCTAGGTGTTTTTTCTATTGATACAAAACGCTTACTAAGTAAGTATATAACTTAATCAGCTTTCATTAATATCGTCTCCTGTGAAAGCGATTTCAAGCCAGGGATCGATATCGACCACTTTGGGAATCCCTGCTCTAGATTATAGTTTCGAATGTAAGAAACATTTTAATATATTTATTACTTATCTTCAGAGAAGAAGGCAGATAAATAACCTTATTTATAGGCCCTTAAGAGTCTATTTGGGTAAATTTTCCTCACAGATTTATATCAAATCAAGAAATCACACGCCCAGCAATAATCTTAACGAACGATCTCCATTGAAATGAAAGAAATTGGAGTCAATTGCTTTATCACATATCGCTAGCACTTTTTCTAATTTCTCAATAATGTTTCATATAATGTTTTATTTTATAGAAATTTGGGTATCTTTATGACATACTAGGTCAATTAAATATTTTCATTTAAGATTTTACCACAGTCAACCGAACAATACAAAAGTATAAGTGCCCCGGTGAAAAGTAATAGATATTTTTATATGAAATTAGGTATATTATTGATTAAGTAACTTTATTTCCCATAAGAAATAAAATAAAATTTAAATATCTTTTTCTACGTTTTTATGGTATATTATTTATATTTTTTAATTATATAAGATGTCTTACATACTATATTATTGTTTTTATGTTATAATTGTTAATACAAATATTATTTGAAATATGATATTTCAAAGAGTCAACCAAGTTTTTGCTGACTCTCAGTAATAGCTCGCAATTTTCGAACTAATGATAGAATAACAAATTATTTATGCCATCAATGCACTTTAGAAAGGACATAGAATGTTTTATTCATAACTTCGTGTAAAAATATAGTGCTTCTCATTTACTCAATATGAATCGAGTGAATGAAAAGAACTATACTTTAACTAAAACTTTTAGTGAATTTTTTTTATTTGAATTAAATATCGAAATTGATAATAAATCCAAATTAGAGTAGACTTCTGGCGATATAAGGGTGTGTCTGTATGCTTACACATTCGAAGGATCAAAGCGCAAAGCCGTAATGTTTATTCATGGAAGCTTATTACCAACTAGACCAACGATTACAGCAACGGCAGCGTGGGACATTATCAGTCTGTTAATTATTGACGAGCTCTCGTATCTATCTGCTAAAATCTTCATCAAATCATTAATTATTGAATATTTTAAACTTTTTTGCATATGCATTTATTTATTGATATTTGGGAAGCAAGTAATTATATTATACACAGAAACAGAAATTCCAGTAAAATTTCCTCCAGTTGGTAATACAAACATAACACGAAAAAGAATTATTTCAAAAACTGAGACGAATGGAAAAATAATACACAAATCAAAATTATTTCCACGAAATATAATAATTATACGGAAACTCCGTCCAAACGGTAAATACATACGGGTCTCGTGACATCTTCATACTCGTATTGTACCGTAGCGCTATAAAACTGTGGTACCTTCAGCAAATTTATAAGTTGCTGAATACGTATCAAGAAAGTGTTATTTCGAAAATACTTACTCAATTAGACTGGCAACCCTATTCACTGCGAGAACACAACACAACACAACACTAATCTAAAAAGTGATTGTAAAGCCACGATCTTCTGTAAGGTACTAGGTATCCATAATCAAGTGGAAAATATCTTTTATAAATTTAAAAACTGTGTTCCATTTTCGAACACAACTAACGTATTTTTTTAAATAGAATCTTTCTTTCAAGTTCAATGTATTACACATTGAATTAGAAACATTGAAATTTAAATAAAAAAAGATTACTTATCGCATAGCATGTAAGCTAATTAAGTATCGAAATAAGAAGTCATTTACCCCAATAATTAAAGCAAATAATTCAAGTTAATTACCTACAAATATTCCTCAAAGTGCCGGCCATTGCAGTGCCTACAAAGATCTAAGATAATATGTTTGATATCAACATTCATTACCACGTTTGTAAATGACTTCTGTGTATAACTGACGCTGAGAATTGATTTTTGATAATAAGAACGCATAACGTGTATGTAGTGTTAATTAGGTAAGATTTTAATCACCTCTAAATTGTAATGTAACGGAAAAAGTCGGAATACGGAGAAGGGCTCATTGACATAATGTTTCTATAACGTAATAAATGGTATCAAAGTAACTTTTACTATTTTAGACCCTGGCTGGGCTAAAACGAGTTTGTTAACCCGACCTCTTTCGTGTTTCGGACGGCATGTTGTATGCACGTTGGTCTGGTTGTTACTGCAACCGCTCTTACGCACCAATCAACATGGTAAAGAGGAAAGGACAATTTTTTGACTTGCATAATAGATTTATTTTCTATTAATTAATTACTACAGTCTGACAGAAGTTATTAATTCCGTTTGTTAAGACACCAACCCGCTTTGGGCCAGAGGGTTGTCGTTATGGCCCAAATTCTTCATGTGTTTCTCCCATGTAGGAAGGCCAAATGCGGGTTGGGGCCTTAACAACCAGGATTAATAACTTCACGTGTCCTCCGATGCATAACAAAATATTTTTGACCCATCCAGAAATCAACCATGGCTAAAATCGCTTTGTTTTCGTAATCGCAATCACTTTCGTGGTCTAATTTGTAGTCAAACTACACGTCAATGAACTTCTCATTCGTTTCTTGAATTTAATATTTACTTCTCAAAATTATTACGATTCCACAATAATATTAAAATATATTATGAATTTTAAGGTTAAGTGCCATACATGTACTTTTGTTGATTCTTGTTACTCTTTATGTGCTGTATTGTGTACGAAAAAACACACGATCATATCCTTACAAAATCTTAGTGTATTATTTTAATTCACAAGATACGAGCGATCAAACTTTTATTTCAAATCTTATCGTCATTTGTTACATATTTCCATTAAACAGATCATTAATAAAATAATTGGGAAGTTTTTAGATTATGCCAATAATAAAATACGAAAATGTGATGTTTTATAGTATTTTATCAACTTGAGTAATTTATAATTACGAAGTGAGGACTTTTATTCGGCAGTTATTTGAGTATCGTATTGAAATAAAATGAGATTTTACTGTAAACAACACGGGTTCCTTTATAAAAGGCGTGAAAAAGCACTTTGTGGGCCGGCAACGTGATCTTCACATATGGACTCCTCTACTGCTTATTACCAGGTGGTGTCGAGTCATTTGCTGTGCTTTATATAAAAAAAAACCAAAAAATAATGTTGGACTCACAATTTGTTGCCCATTCTGGTAGAATATAGCAGAGAAGGCCGTCATACTTGCTGACTCAGATAAAGATGTCATGTGTGTACATATTTCATTTTCTTTCTAAGTCAAAGAAAACGTACACGCCTATTGCTTATCACTTACACAAGGAGGTGTCAATTATCGTCGGGCGGACACTCGGTAATTATTGTCCAATAGTATTGAATATCGATCTAATATCAGTCGCGTGACCGTTCCCACAGCGCCGTTACTTGGATTTAATAATTAGTTGTAGCTGCGTTTACGGTTGAGCGGGTAATGGCGTTTTTGAATGCAGTTCACACGGTTATTGGGTGAGAGTGAGACGTTATATGAATTTATTAAGAATTTGACGAAGGTATGGATGAGTGTTTAATCAGTACTTTTAAATACAGGTTATTAGTCCAGATGTCCCGGGCTCGAGACCCGGTAGGGGCAGATGTTTGTGCGATAAACACGAGTACTATGAGTATGTTTATAAATGTTTACATACTTTTTCAAAAGCAAATGATTCTCATAGCATTAAAACTAAGACTATAAACAAACTTGCTGTTCCAAACTTTAGACTTCACAAGAGAGCTCACTTTTTCATGGGCAAATGTATACATTCGATAAGCTACTTGTTGCGTTTTTGGCGATCCAACAAGTTTCATCTTAAACAGCATAACGTAGTCTATAATTAACACAATGAAAGACAATCCCTAATGAAATACCTATCAACAACCACTTATAATTATTGATATTAATAACGAGGTCTTCTCTGTAATTTCATTAGCATATGTCATAATATCCTTTATATCAAAATATCCACGTTTCTAACAAGTAACGACACAACCAGCGACGCAGCCGTCTCTACTCCAAGCCCGCTTTGTAGATTAATTTCTATTTAACATGCAAATGCTTCTAAATTGGGATCTGAAGAGTAAACCTTATTTTGTCGGAGACAGAACACGCTAAATATAGAATCTTTGATTCAGTTTTCGTCTAGACTGAAACAAGTGACACTGAGAATTCAAATCTGTAATACCACCTGTTGCTCGACTAGTTTATTTTCTAATTTAGCTTTTTAAATATCTCATACCTGTCCTCATCGATAGTTTGTTGACACAGGAGCTGCTATGAGAGTTCCCTTACAATTCACTGAATAAGATTTTAGGAACACGTTTTTTGGAAACACCTTAACAATAATCTTGAAATATTTTAATAAAAAATTATGCTCCAATTTACTAAATATGTAATCTTAAAGTCAAAAGACATATTCTCCTCTTTCAGTTTTATAGTATTCGATTTTGTTCTGAAGCCGCTAGCAGACTGTAAGGAGAATCCTATTACGAGCTTCCGGTTTCCGGTGTCGATATTGCATTTGAAATCCGATTCGCTTTACTCTTCTCAAGCTAAAATTGTATACGCTTGTTAGAAATAAACGTTTTTTTATGGATAAGTGTTGTTAATCTGGTTTTAATTATTATTTTGAATGGACATATTTTAATTTGATCATAACACAATCGTAATTTGTAATCTACCTTTCTCCTATATATCCTAAAATTTGTTGTGCCCGACAGCGTCCATAGTGTCATTAAAAGTCTTACGATCTATTATGTAACTATGGAACGCAAAATAAAGAATTGAATTGAATTGACTTCAACACTCATTATTTATCTCCTTTTTTAAGTAAAGTAAGTCATTTTACATTGGTCATTTATCAGTTCCTATTCCTATAGTATTAACTTAAAAACTAGCACGTTTTAAAGAATTTACCACAGCTTCTCATACCACAATATTTCAATCCTAATATGGCAAGCTAAAGAGAAATAAAAAATCTCACGTGTCAATAACGTCACTGTATCATAAGGTACGTAAATAAAATTTATCGTGATTCCGTGGGAATTAATGATTGGTATTAAAAAAAACTTTACGTGGACAGTTTTATTTGTTAAAGTTCGTTATACATCGAATTACAAATTTACTGTCGCTTTAAATTACAAACGAGCTTTAAATTTGTCAATAAATTAAATAATATTATTGTTAATTCAGACGATAATGGCGTATTACTAGTTTTAAAGCATTTATTGTGCCTTAAAACGAAAACAGTGACAAGTAAAAATTAAATTTCCTTTTAGTTTCTTATCTTACACAGTCAGGAGAATATATCAGGAGTAAAAATCGATAACGTGTGTAGCCTATGCATGGTTAGAGTAGGTGTTCCTGCTTCCTGTTCATCAAAAGTTTGTTTATAAATATTGCCAACGACACTCTTAACATCTTCTGTCTACATTCGTTGTGTTGATGATGTTCTTATTTGAAAATCATTAAGGTATTCATTTGTACAACTTCAGATAACTGTTTTCTTTGTGATATATCTTAACGATGTCATGGTTACAGTGAAAATTTAACTGTTTTTATAAAAGTTTAGGTCTTCAAATTTATTTTTCTTAAGTCATAAAATACTGGGACATGAAAAAGAAACACAATTTCGAGAAAATCCTTTGATTACAAAACTTACTGAACTTTGGAGATTAATAATTGTATTAATATTGCTTGGTTAACCTACATGCTAAAAACCGTGGGCGCAGGTCATACTCTTCGTCGTACTAATATGATTTATGACGTTCCGTTCCAACCAAATGATTTACTATCTAAACATTTAGTAATAACAACACTGAGAGCAATATATCTTTGCGACATATACGGTCGGAGGACTTGATCGAAATGTCAGGTGTCTTTGCGATGTTTGAAATCATTATTTAGTTGGCGATTTTTACGTAAGGTTAGGTGTATGTACAATTTTATCGAACGCGAGCAGCGTATGTGTAGTTTTCTATCCCATTGTAATTAATTAAGTAGTAAAGTAATCAGGCGTCATTATGGTCAAACGTTCACCCTATTCCACGTAGTTCAATATAGTGAAAATACTTAATTCAATATCATAGTTATAAGTATCTAAAGCATGTTTAAATATATTAGTTGGTGAACTAATAAACAGAATAAAAATAAATAATAATAATTAAGAAATAACTCGCTGCCTATACTAGAAAATGAACGGCAGACCTAAATATAAATCCAGATCTCAGGTAAATAGTCACGAAACCACAGAATAATAATAATATTTAATCATTTTATTTCCATTACAAAAACTACAATGGTAACATTCAGATACTCTTGTAAGTACCCATCGTGAAAGAGCAGAACGTATACTAGGATACCCTGTGTTACGTTGTTCTAGCCCAAACCTAACGTTCTTGCTTGATTTTTGCGTACCAACTTTAACCAAGCTTTTTTTTACGAGGAGGAATCCTTTTACGAACCTACCCGCCACTGGCTAAGCGACGGGCGTGTGTGGGGCTCACTCAGTACCTCAATAGAGCGGCACTGAGAATACCCACTAAAATTCCCCGGTAACTCCATTGCCCTTCACGGGGGTAACCTGGGTTCTGCACGAGCAATTCACCAGGTCAACTTTAATCAAGCTATGATTTTATGTCAAGTAAAAGCTATATACATAAAAAATTTAACACATTGACACTCCTCAACATCAGGCAGGCAGTTCTAGTAACTCATACGTAATGCATACACGACGAGCATCGTGTCACCGTTTCCGCATGTATTTCCTTCTATGGAAAATATTTCCTTTAAAAATTATATAACGCATGCAGACGTGGGTTTATCATTATAACGAGTCCTTTTAGTTACATGAGATTTATTTAGATTACTTGTTTATGATATTTTTAAAACACTTACATAGTAGAAAGATATTGTCATATCGTCACGTGATAAATAAGTTTTAGTCGTGTTACAAAAAGCGGTTATATAACGACGAAAGAGATAGAACGATTTGAATATAGATCAAAATATATATTTTTCGTCTTCTGTCATTTCTATGAACTATATCATTAAAACTTTTTCAAAACTTCAGAGCGCCGCAATCTAAAGAATGAACTAGAAAAACAAAAGTTTTCTTGTTTGATCATTTTAGTAGCATATAAAGACATGATATTTCAGTAATTTCCTTCACTGTTAATCAATCTAAGTACGTCCTCAAGCGGTCAGTATAAAAACAGCAACAATAAGTCTTACAACTACACCTTAAGGTCCACATTAGTCGTGACATCTTTCGCCGTTTATTAAGTTAGTTGGCAGACCTAATGATGCCAATTTGGTTACTGCTAAATAAAATTAAGGCTCGCTTCACATTAGCGACTGTCTTGAAGGTTATAGCGATTTTATTTACACATTATGTAGCATGGTGAAGAACGAAATCCTCTCAATACAAGTTTATTAAACTTAAAGAGGGAATTCAGCAAACTAAATTACGAAGAATATGTTTTATTTTTATTAAGCAAGAATGGCATTAATGTCCTGAAACTTATCAAAGACTCCAATTAGCTTGAGCTTGATAACAAAAGTTGCAATTTTTTTAAAATTCTTAACGGGTTAGTTCTTAGTCTTCATTTAGCCTGGTGGTAATGAACATAGGGCCGAGGATGGAAGCGAACTAAACCCAGATTCCTCAACCACAGAGGAACTAGCTATCTTAACTTCAACTGCGGTAGCACAACAGTGCTGTCATCATTATTGTTACGATCACAGACTTAGATACGATGGACGAGAGATGATGGGTCTCCCCGTTTCGAGGATATGTTTCAAACAATTTTTATACCCCTGTTTGATAAGGGTCCACTCTAGACTTGATTTTAGAAATAATTTATTTAGCAGTACAATGCAAAAGCAAAGTCATTCAAATTTTAATGTTTTCAAATAATATATGTCAATTATAGAAGAAGGAAATTCTTGACTTAATACGATACGATTTTGAATGCTTCATAAAGTCTGAACGAATGCCGATATTACATCATTCCACTTCAGTGGACAACTACGAATCTATGAAAACGTCGTAAAATAGCAAAACACCTTCCACTTATATAGTTATTGGGGTTTAAACCGATTGTTAGTCGAACGAATTACTGCTTACAGTACTGATTTCTAATTAGAGATTATATTTGCCGTCATAAAGTTGGTTGATGTACATTACAAGAAATTTAATATTTCCAAGGTTTAACTGTATGACTTTATATCTCTTAATAACTTATGTTGGATCTGTTGAAGATTTCAATTAAATTTGAAATTTTCCTTTTTGCATTCATTTTTTTACATTTGCAGGTAAAATTATAATATATTTAATAGTAATATAGTAGGTAAAGTTTCTAATCCAATATGTTCTGTTATTATATATTATGTACTTCAATTATTATTTATTGTAAAATTACATAACTAATGAGTAAAAAAATCTTTCAGTAAGTCAAGTTAAAATTAAAATCCAGAATTTATTAATTAAAATTCTAACATCGATAGATTAATCACACAACATTATTAATTTGTAACTAAAGGTACCAGAGTACGCAAAATTTTAATAGCAGATGGTTGTCTAGTCGAGTGGTAAGTTCCCTGTTCTATATAGCCAGTAGGGGCATATATTTGTATGACGAGTACGAATACCTGTTCAAAAGTCATAGATTTTTGTATAGATATTATTATCTATATTATTACGTTATCTTGTATCCATAGCAACAGGTCTTTATGCTTAATTTGGGCTGCATAACAGTTGTGAGTGTGAGAAATATTATTTACTAATCATTTTACTATCTTACCAGTCCCCTCGGCAGAGGAGGATATAATATTTTAAAATATTCAGTAATTCTACATCACGGTTGGTTATGGAATGTCCTCTTTGACTGTAACCTCTTTGTAGACAAAAGTTGACACACTCTATTATCTTTTAATAAGTTTTAAAGTAATTATTTGAAAATTATCAAAAAATAAAGACACAAAATACCTTCAATTAATACATGAAGTCATCTTATACCCATTTAAATATAAAATGTAGAATTGTCGTCAAATTTACTTGTAGACATGGTTATATTCCTATTAACATTTAAATAAGTCTTCATGTCTACGGAATAAAGAAATTTTTTTTTATATTTATACAGATTAACTTATGTACATAATTTCATTTTAATACAATAAAACAGGCTACAAATTAGTAATTATTATGTCGCGGAGATGAAAGAGATACCCATGGTGATGGTACTATGTCACAAATTGGGCGGTAAGAGTTTTACAAAGTGAGCAGTTTCCTAGGCTACAATCGTCAAATATTTGTCCGGAAAACATTGGATTTTTAGTTCAACTATCTTCGTCTCGCAAATATGACTTGTCCTCCTTACCCTTACTTCCTGTTATCGAACATATTACATTCTTCTCATAAAGTTGTAACACGGTATTATAATTTTAAAAAAGACTATTATTTACAAGACTTCAACGGTAGAAAAATAATCTATAATAAAACTAGCTGACACGGAAAATGTTTTCTTGATACATAAATTATTACTAAAGAAAATATTCTGTAGATGGCAACCATTATCCCCCAGGAGTATACAAAATAGCATATTCGATTCCCATAGCATAGCCTATTCCCAGACCTACCGAATATAAACAAAAAATATCATAAAAATAGCTCAAGCCGTTACGGAGCAGATCGATAACGAACACTGTATCACGAGATCTTTATATATTAGATTGATACAAGCAGGTCGTATACTTTTTTTACGTCAGATAATCCTTTATGGATACCCAGGGCTTACCCCCTGGGTTATGTATATACCCACTAAAATTGTATACCTACCTTAACATAATCACATCAAAAATTTGATTCGCTCACCAATTTGAAACCAAAGTAGACTAGATGACAAGATGATTGTTATATAATTACCTGTAACAAAAAAATATATAAGCAAAACATTTGGAAATTTTTAAAGACTATAGAATATTATTTAAAGAATTTAAAGTAACACGCACTTAAATACTTGATATAACTTAGTTCATAGCTATATAATCAAATGAAATTGTTTTTGAAGTTTTGAAGAGGCTTCGTCAATTATCAGCAACTAAGTGACAAAAGTGGCATATCAGCGCCACGCGACGCATATCAACAAGCACCTGCATCCTGGTTATTAATTTGTTCTGACAGACCATTGCCAGCTGTGACAAAAACAACAAGAAATGATGATTATGATATTAAAATTATTATTAAAACCATGTCTACCAAGCCTTCAACCGTTTACTTCTAGCCAACTTATTGCCTAGAGACTCATTGGGGCCCTGAGAATAACCATTTTTGCTGAAGATTGGCTTAGCACGAAACCACAACACATTCTTTTTGGGGTTGTTGTTTCGTGCTCGTACAGGGTACGTCAAATGGATACGTTGATGAACTGCCCTTTACACGGGGGGATGGGAAGGGCAGAAAGCGAACAGATATTTGTTGAATTGAGTATTTGTATTTTTTAAGGTTATTTAATACAAATATATGCAGCACAGTCAATTGTAATCTTTGAACCTTCTGATACAGATTCACTTTTTATATTTAAACCCGAAAACAAAGAATAACCAACCAACTCGTTTAAATGAAATTTAGCCAGAGCAGACCAGAGTTAAGTAAACAAGGCCCTCGGGGCGGCCACAAATGGGCGACCAACCACGACAATTGCCTCATTGTCCGCGCCCTCAGCCATTCTTAATTACACGCTTTGTCAGTCCCCGCTTTTTATTGCCTACAGCTATTTATCATTATCGAAATCTTCATAAAAATAAGAATCTTACAGTTAAAATGTACCTACATCGATCCTGACTTGGTGAAAATGGGACCATCTCAAGAAATTGGTTCACAATTGACAGAGGAATCTTAACAAACATACAAAAATATATACAGTGGAATATATTTTAACCGAGTTCAAAAAAATGAGGAAAAGGTATATTCTATTAATATCTATATTAATTCTCCGCTATCTATGTAGTATCCTTTAAACATCATCATCATTATCTCTTCATGATGCTTTTGTGTTATTTAAAACTGTATGTAAAAGCGACCTTCTTCAGATATGGACGTGTCTCTGAGCAACATCCCAAATATTTCAGTGAAGCAGATATTGTAGTGGCTAGCTCCACTTACAAGGTTTCTAATATAGTTAATCTTCGAAAAGAAGTGCTTAATTTATTTTAGACTAATTTATCGCAATGAAACACTCATTGCGATAAATTAGTCTAAAATAAATTTCAATAATTTTATGTAAATGACTTCACTACTTTTTATATTTTGGATAAATTTAAAGAAGATTACTGACTCTTTTCGTGGGTGAGGCCAGTTTCCGATCTATAGACACGGTGAACCTATTCCATTCACATCAGATCAGAGCCGAATGGAGCTTATTAATTGTTTCAAAATCCATCCACAGCAAATCTTAGAGGACGTCCTACAAACGAGAAACAACAGGAGTTTGGACCATAAAACCACAGCGCTGACTAAATCCAGCGAACAAATGCGCGCAGGTCTTTTTTTATATATAAAGCAGACCAAATGACTCAACACCACCTGATGATAAGCAGTAGAGGAGTCCATATGTGAAGATAGCTAGAGAAGCATGCTTAAAAGGCTGTTGTTTAAAACGGTTGCAATTACAATCAAGACCAACGATTTAACTTCCATTCCGAAGCACGGAGGAAACTGTCCAAACCATCATGGACCAACCATAACGAAAGTTGCTTTGCTTTTATAATCGAAATTAGAGCGAGTTCCACTGCTCCAATATTTCCAAATAATCTATGCTTGTGTTGAACTTTGTTTCTGTCGTAAGATTTGCTATCATGATTGCACGAGAAGCGTATAGTTGCAAGCGATAATACAATTTACCTTATATTGATATATAAGAAATGGATGAAAAAGTCATGCTTGCCCATGCTTGAAGATCCAGCTAAATGTAAGGTAAATTCCATCCCTCAACTATACTCGTTAAATCCTTAAACAAATTTGCTCATCTACGACATAATAATTAATTCATTCTGGATTCTCTCTGGACTGCAATGGTGTTGAAGGGCAGCAGGCATTTTTGCAGAGGCTGGCAGAAATGGTCGCACTTCTTGCAGCTCCGTGTCTCTGCATCACGTATCATCATCTCGTGTGCTCAGAGATCGGTAACCCCCAATTCAGAATTTTATTTGAAGCTCAACACGAAAACCGGTATTTTTGTCTTGAACAGCTAGGTGTCTCCCGCCAATCTTTCTCTTTTCTATAAAATCTTAGTTCATAAGCTACAAAAGGTGTGTTATTTAGCTTGATTTCAGTTAAATTGCAAATTCTCTCGATGTATTTTATAACAGTCTGTGTAAAGTCAATCTAATGCAACGTTATTTCTGCATCGTAAATCATCAATAGGGTGGTGGTCGCCCGCCGCTTGAGCTCAGTGAACTGTGCTCGCCCGACCTAATTGTTGCCATTTTGTCACACAAATGGGTACGTTTTAGAACACTTCCATTGTTGCCGAGTTTTCATTATCTGTAAGCCTATTGTATTACATCATTTACCGTAAATAACTTACCGCACTACACCTCTTGAGTAACATTACCGATAGTGTCGAAGTGCAAACACTGTCTTCAACTCCTCCAATTATCCCTGTTTTGGGCTGATATGGTCCATTACTGCCTGCTAACGCCTTTATATCTTCCACCGGATTTGCGGTATCCTCCTTGATCTCCTGTATTTATATAGTCTCCATTTTGGACAATGAGTTTCTCGCTGTGTCCAGCTAATTCTCACTTCAGTTTCGCTATTCTCTCGGTCACATCACAATAACATCAAATCCAGTTAATATTACGGCTTCGAACAATTTCATCGGCATGAAAAAGCATAAAACTGAAATAAACTCTTTCATTGTCATCAAAATTTTAGTCAAAAGGAAAATAAATCCCTTCTCATTCCACAACGTATTATTTCGTCCATTTTGTCGATAAACAAAAAACAAAGTAAGTCGGCCTGTGAGTTTTTGCGCGATACATACGAAAGTCAATTAAGTTTACGACCAAGTTCAACCGGGTCACTGTAATGGAACACAGAACATAACATTGTATGATGGTCTATGCAAATATTGTCACGTGGGCCGAGTCACAAGCAATTAAGATTGAATATGAAATTGTATCACGTGAAAATCATACAACAAGACCCCGAAATTACAACTACTTTTTAATATGCCCTGACGTTGAATGAATCCCAGTTTACAGTAGATTTAAAAATCTTTTCAGATTAAGATTATTAGTTTCTGAATTTGGCAGAAAATCGTGGCTTGTAAAAAATGTATTGTAATCCTTATAGACCAGCTCTTCCAAGAAATGTAATTTAGATATTAAAAGAGACATATTGGAGCTGTTGCTGTAGACAACGATACTTTTTAGACCTATTTATATTCTGTTGCGTAAAAAATACAAATCTTTCTCACTTTCAATTAATTAATATAATCCTGATTATACTCCAGAAAACAATTAAAAACTGTTACTGGTTGTATGTCTTTTACATTAAAAAGAAAACGCTACCAGTTAACTCCTTGCACCACAATAACGATATTTTGATCAGTACATAATTCATATCGATGTATAAGGAAATCAATTATACTGATGAGCAAAATATGTTCTTGCTTACATGTATCATAGACATCGTATTTTCGAGACACGAAATTGTAATTTATGATCTATGTCATATAATATCTTGCGGCCATTTAAACATGACAGAATGGTTTATGAATTTTGATTTGATCAATATTTAGCTTGATTAAATGAATTTTACTGATATCATTTCATTTTAATTAGAAATAGCAACTAATGATACAATATACGTATTTATTGGTCGTGAATACAACCCAGGTATTTCGCTCCCTCGTGGCTCGAGCATCTAGAAAACTAAAAGTCAGCGAGACACATATCCTGGGTCAATGCCTGTCGATAAGAAATCTTCCACAAATGAACCACACCTAAGGCTTGAAGACTCACCAACGTTGGAGCCTTTTAAAAACCCTGATAACGGTTCTTCTCCACAGGTCAAAACGGGTGGTATGATCAAATTACGATGATTTTATAGAATGCGGCCTTAATATTTTTTATATTTGAAAAGCCCCATTCAAAACGCTCAAAAGGAAAAAATAATTAAATAAGAAGTTATCCAACTAAAAATTATTTCTAGAAACAACTGCATCAAATCTAAAAAATATTTTTGATTGGATAACTTTTTGAATTAAATTGCATTTGCCTTTTTAGCGTTTTGACGTTGGTTTATAGTTTTGTTTAAAACATTTTTCATACCGTCATTATTCTTAAGAACTTCATTAATTTCTGTCTCATTCACACACGCCGAAGCCAGTTCAATTATAATAAACGTCGATATCAATCAGAGTTCCCGTTCACAAAGTGTTCGCCTTCAGATCAGATGTGAGCTATCTCGCTCCACACATCCAACGTTATCCATTTGGACTAAGCACATTGGTGATGCATTGTTTTAATACTTGCCATATGTTTGAATGATGATGCAAGTATCAAGAAAGTTCAGTTACTATCATCATCCTTTTTTATTCCCTTTGTCCATTCAAAAGCTAATTTTTATTTCTTTTGTGTTGAGTTGAGAGAAATAAGAGTCCAATTATTTGGCGAATTTAAAATGCTGCCCCATTTTCATTCAGATGATAAGGTAAATTATTCATTGTATAATAAAATAAAAGCTTAGACAAATATTGACAAGCTTAGTAGATTTAATACTGATGAATGTAATAATTAAAATGTTAATTAAGACGTAACAATATAATAATAGTCACAGCAATAAACGATATAATATTTAAATTATGATGACTGAGAACAGTAAATGGTCAACTACAGCCTTTAAACTATATCCCACCGCTGGGCACAGACCTTCGTATTTAGAGAAGCACACGAGAAGGTTGGGATAATATAAGACTACCGCCATAGTCGGATTGATGGGTAAAAGAAGTTTGGTTACAGCAACTACATTCAGACCAAAACTGCTAATCGTGCTTTCCAAAGATTTTTCTGCCACAACTACGTCAGCGACCTATTGAGCAAGAATATTTGTTTATTTATTTATTTACTTACTCCAACAAGATCAACACTCCAACATGCACAAAAAAAATACAATTAATATGAACTAAATGCAATCTTAATTATAGGAGTTACACCATAGCTTTCCATAATATTTTGTGATAACTCTAGTGATACTCTAATAGAAAATAGTATCTTAGAACTACCTGAATTTGCCTGAAGGAATACATATTGTGCTGCTTTGGTGAGACACATTGTTTTAATAATTGCAAATTATTTACAGTAACTTAAAAATAATGATTGGGAATCGCACGTGCGAATACTCCCATCTTCATTCTACCAAGTATCAGAGGTACATTAGTTTGTAACTAAACAGTATTCAATTTCAATTCCACCCAAAGCTAGCAATTCTATGAATATGTATTTCTACTGTTTCCATTTCAACTACGAATTGCCACTTATTATTATTTTTGATTACCGAAAATTAAGGAGTTTTGGGTTTTGTGGAATTATTAAACAAGTAACATGAAAGGCACTAAGAATATCTTAATAGCATTTGTTAGATGAAGACTGAAGCTGGAAGGCTAATAAGAGCTGTCTACAGCATGACATATAATACTTAATACACAATAGCTCAAGATTTATTGGTTCATTAGGAATCAACTATGGTAAAAAAATATTTCTATATTCAATCCATCTAATATGCTCAGCGAGCATCAAATTTATTTATCAGGAAAGCTTATTTTTCTAAAAAAAAGCAATTTTCAGTTATATAAAAAAAACTACAAGCTCTTACAAGTAGGCAAACATTGTGTTCTTAAATGCTCATCATATATATACATGTACACATACATAAAAACGTATGAATACACACACATACACAGAGACGAATGCATATAAATAAACAATAGATAACTTACTAATCCTAAAAAATTTAAAATAATGATATTTTATGCAAAATATGCTACAGTTATAGTTTGTTTGATGGATGCTATACCAGTAGTGAATGAATCAACGTCCTGTCTAGTGCTATACTCACTAAATAGTTTACAACCACGCATAAGAAACATATTAGATCTATAATTAGTGTTTGCTCGCGGGATGTGAAGCAGTGGGCGCTATAAATAAATAAATAATAATGATAAAATTGCCCATAGATATAAAACAATAGCTCTCAATAGATCTGAACATATAAAACTGGTTTCCTTATTTCATTAACTCAAACAACAGTCTGAGGTTCGTTAAAAACTATAATTTTGCAACACATCAAACTGTCTACTAATATTTAAGTTACAGTTAAATCGATTTCATCTGATGAGAGTTCACAATGAAACAGACAAAACTTAAATTACTGCCCACGCAGCTCGAAGGTAACTTACTAAATGTAGATTATTCTAACGGGACAGAGTATTTACTTTATCACAAATTGCTATCGTCATCCTCATTGAAAACTTACGGATTTCTCGATGATGATAATAACTGATACGGAAAATTATTTTATTTACGTTTTTGTAAATACACGATACTATCTAAATGTCTCAAATTATGTATGGTCTACTACAACACGTATCGAGTTCTCTCCGGCTTGTTACCAAATATTATCTTCTTTTTATATAAAGTTCAGCAAATGACTCGATACCACCTGATCATAAGCAGTAGAGGAGTCCGTATGTGAAGATAGCTAGTGAAGCATGCGACATACTGCCCTAGCCACCCTCACCTTGCCGGCCCAAAAAGTGCTTTTTCACGCCTCTTTTAAAGGAACCCATGTTATTTATCTATTTATCTCTCCGTCGGTCGCGGGTGTTAGCGACTAATATAATTTACAATTTTCGCTTAAACCGTTATTTGTTTAATATGGCCACGAAATCAAAATGATATATTTATGTTACTGTTGATGTATCTCTACGATAAATAAATATTGGTGGTTACATATCTGCCTACGCTGCTTTCTTAAGTAGCAGAAACAATTTAAGCACATACTTAGAATTGAACACCTTGAAAATTAAACCTTATCACAACTCTTTAACCTTAATTTTTCGTTAGCGTAGTGGCTCGAACGCTCTGGCTTCGATAACAAAACAAAGCCACTGTCGCCATGGTTAGTCCTAGGATTTTATTTGAATCTCCTCCCAGCTTCGGAATGTATAAGCTGTTGGTCCTGGTTGTGACGACATCCAATTTCACCCACCAACCCGCATTGGGCCGCATACCCCTATTTCTTTCTCCAATGTAGGAAGACTTGTGCCCAACAGTGTGACGTATATAGTCTGTTGTTAATGATGAAGAAGAACCTTAAACTTTTAATGCAGGTCCTAAAAGTCTAGGAAATTACCTCAAATAGTATACCCATCTCCTTAATATTACCAGTTACCTAATTATACGATGGAGACTCAAGCAATCACTACAGGTAAACCTCGTGACACTGATGTAGCTGTAGATGGGAATATTTCACAGTACATGATTTCTAAGCACTAGATAATGATGAAGATGCTTAAAAAACCTACTGCAAGTCATTATTGACTATGACACATGATATACGAGTTTATAATTTACATATAGAAGAAATATTTTATAAAACACATTTGATTGATGTGTTTCTCTTCCCATCAACATTGAAGATGTCGATCGTTAGCGGCTTAAGCTTTGACACCTGTTTTTGATTCGCAAACCTATTTATTGATAGACAGATCTAAACAATTACTTTTAGTCTGATGATCATATTATATTGTTTTGAATTAAACAATAGCTTTGTAATCATTTATGACAGAATAAACGATTGCATAAAGCTTTCGAAGGTTCTGGATAAATTATTCATAATATTTTTTATTGAGTTCTTAAAGAAACTGAGACTCACAGCCATCGCGATTGTGTTGATATATGAAGCCTTATGACCTTATAATTTTTCTAAGGTATTTTTATCAGTCGATTTGAGTAAAAAACTGATTGTACAGTTCTTTTTAAAAATTATTACACATTATATAAACGATTAAACTATTGATATGTGTGTAATAACATCATGGTAAGAAAATTTTAGCAAACATTTCATATTTAACCGTCTATAAGATGTCACCGTGATAATAGTTATATAAATAATCTTCTATATAAAAATAGAAGATAATCTTCTATATAAAGATATAAGAATCGATGATGGTTAGTCTCGCTAAACACAAAAACAGCTTGACCTATTTGAATAATTTTTGTTGTAAAACCCAAGAGGTTTAATAAGGGATGGTTCAAAACTAAAAATAACTGTAAAAATCCTTAAGAAATTCTTAAAAAAATACAACTGAAAATTGGTTATTTAGTATGGAAAATCGTCTAACTGAATATTAAAACTGTCATTTCTTACATCACGACTTCGGGTTTATTTTAATAGATGGCGTTAGTGGTAGTTTGTCGATAAAACAAAGTTCACCGGGTCAACTAGTGTTCCCAAACGGGCCTCTTTAGAGTTTATTTTTTTGTATTAATTTTGTACTGACGTTTTACGACATTGTGTTTTTTATTATATATATCGAAATATATAAGTTCATTGTAACATGTACGCTTTTCATTTATAATTTATTTATAATTAATAAAGTGGTGTCAGAAGTGGGATCACTTTATTAATTTTGGGAACAACTAGTACTTAATACAATTTGATGCTACAAATGACATGTTTGACATGAAACTAACACAAATGACATATGATTGTATTTTCCGTCATTATTGCTAACGCTGCATTGTTAGTTAAAATGGGTTTTCACACGTTTCTTAATACACTTTCTTCTTTCTAAACACGAGTTTCTAACACGAGTTTAAGAACTTTGTTAGCGAATTTTGACTATTAATATCACTGTTAATGTTTCATGATTGAATGTATACTACAAACGTACTTATGTAAATTTTATGGGAGATATAATAGTCTTGAGTGTTGCTATGAGTTAAAAATACTAGGTTGTTTTGTTAAGATACATAAAATATAGGAATAAGTATAATTTAAAGATATAAGTTAACTTAGCTTATGGTAAACAGTTATTTGATCACTGGTAATGAGAACTACCGCCGACAGACTACTATTCAGTTGAGCAGATTTTAATATAAAAACATTAACAGTGAACCTATATAAATACATTTTAAAAAATCATTACTTGACCCAAATGACAAAATAATCACTATCCGTTATGCCGTACATTCTTACTGTTAATGTTATTATGTTTAATCGTAATTATTAACATTCGTATTTGATGCACTCATTGTAGTCTGCTTTACAATAATTGTGTTTATTGTTGAAGGCCATCCTTACTCATTTATTGTTGCATAGTCTTATAATGTAAATTAAAAGTGCAAGTATATTCTGTTATATCATTGACATCGAGAGATGTGTATTTTAGCAAAGATGCCTGCTATAACAATATATTCCGAGTTGGTTTAATATTATTAATTTTTACTTTTAAATTTGCTGTTATCAAGAAGTATTCTTAGGTGTTTACTTTAGACATGAGTTAATAAATTATTGATTGCGTTGTTAAATCAATCAATACATCACTGAGACATCGCACTGGTAGATATTTAATTACCACAGAAGCTATTCACGAGACTCGAAAGGTTACTCCTCCCATAATCAATCACGTAATGGTTGCTGTATCAACTGCCAGATCTTGTAGTATTTGATCGACCTTATCTAGTTACTATAAGAGTGGATTTAGAAGCTTTACACATAATACTCTCCTGACTAGATTATAGTTTCCTGGATACATTAATGATATCTACTCAATAATAGAATAGTCTTGGATATAATAGAATATAGCTTTAGTAAACATCAAGCAATTCAAACAGTTTAACAATTTTGTACAAAGGGCAACTTTATCGCAAAAAAAGAATATATTCCAGGTAACCTTAGGATTGTCAGGATTAAAAATAAAGTACTCGGGGGAAGTTGGCGACGTTTAATGATATTGAAATAGTTAAAACAATAAAGGTTTCAATTCTAGCTAGAGCCTTTGAAAATCAATTCATTGAAGTTCTTTTCATTCAGTAATTTTAAAAAAGTATACCGCCCGCCTAATGATAAATAGTCTGTAGATGATTGTAACAACTTGCATGTTATTCAGCCAATGAAAATCATAAGAAACAACTGTGGTAGAAGCACACAGACAAATCTGAAAATCCAGCCCAGATAAGTTTATCTGGTAACTATGGTAACTAAAAGTAGTATTACTTTACAGTGATGATCCATCAATTTTACAATGCAAACGCAAAAACTTTTCCGAACAGTAAAAATCAGGAAGAATTCTTCAAACAATTTCAAAAAATATACAGTAAATTTTGGGATAATGTTATTGTTTAATATGAAGCTAATATTTTTGAATAAAGTGAAAGGTTTCCCAGAGTATAAGTTATAAGTTATTTTACCTTTTGCCGCTCACAAGCTTACCGGCAGCGAACTTTATACAACAATAACAAATCTATTGTACGTAGATTGCGAGTACCAATCTTCGGAGAATTAAAAGCATCATGCTTAGAGAATCAACACTATAAGATAAAGTTAAGTAACATGACCAAAAGGCTAATTGAAATAAAATTATACAAAAACAAACAATACTTAATAATAATCCATATTAAAAAAGTGGCAAACACAAATAACTAAGTAGATCTCGACGAGCAACGTTAATACATTATTTATCTCACGCCATATTCGGAAAAACAAATGACAAATACAACATTAATAGACCTCAACCACATGTGAAGAAGAAATGAAAATAAAACCGATGCGCATACGCCGATTATAAATCATCTGCAAAAGATAAAGCACTCCCAGTCGGAGAACATTCAATTATAACTACCCGGCACTTGATTGGAGCGGGAGTACAATAAATTTCGTTATTAGTATTCATTCTCAATTCGTCGATCGAGTGACTAGTATGCGTATCGATACTCTCATTATGGAATATCGATTAATCGATTTAAATTACTTTAAAGTTCTCTTTTTTATTAAAATCACAACGAATCAATTGAATCAAAATCAATAGCTTCATCTCCTTTTTGTTTATAACATGTATCGTCGGAAATTTCTTTATTTCAACTAATTTATTATTTTTATACACTCTTAGAACGTTAGTCATCTTGCTTTTAAACTTAACGTTATATTAAAATGTTGTTACCATCTTATCGTAGAATCGCATAATTTTCAGCTTTTAAAAACATCATATTTGCAAATTGTATATCAAGAGAACCAGATTTAGTCGTGGTTTTGATTTTATCGTTACGTTTATTAACGCAACGTGTACATACGAAGTATTTGACATGCTTACCAAAACGGTAATCTCTACTTAATCTATTGTTTTTTATTCTTTGTCCCTTAGTGATAAGTGCCAAAAGTATATGATTTTTTATAACAAAAATTTTGAAAAAAATACAATTAAATAAAGAAACCAATAGAAATAACGGCTTCCTCATACCAGAAAGGATTTCTTTACTATTAGTGCAAAGCAAGATAAAAGTGTGGATGTGCAAATCAGAAAAAAAAGTACAAACTTTTAATAAGCAAGTAAGCACTTTAGACCTGAAATTGTGACAGAATGCAAGAGCACATTAAAAAGAAGTAATGAGAATACAAATACTTTACTGTAATTTGCCTCGCAATACTTAATTGTTTACTTAGATTTTTCAACATTTATCGATAACTCGAGCTACCTCCCCATTCACCTTCAAGTCATAAATCTAAATTAAACACTAACAAAGACAGGTACAGCCATGTTTCATAGATCCGCGGCGCTCGCTCCGCAATAATTATTTCACAATTTTATCTGTTGCCCGATTATTTTATTTATAGTCACCACTAGAAGTTCCCACTGTGAAAGGGTTTAGTGATGGATAATATTTCATTATATTCAGTAGATAGAGGCTTATATAAGAAATTATATTAGTACTTGGAAAATAATAATGTTTATTAATGTATATTTCAATGTACTTTAACCGACGCCTATAATTGGAAAATTAAATTTTTAAAAAAGATTGTATTTCTAATATTTGAAACATTCGGATTTAAAGCGTCGAAGATTAAGAATATTAATATTATTTCAACTAATTTTTGTCATTTCTTATAACATGAACTTGATGAGCCTTTCCGTTTTTAAAACTATAATTATATTTTATACATCTACGTTGTAGCTATCAGGTTTATATATCACGTCATATAGTACTTGATAGAACGAATATACAACTGTTACGTGGCAATTGACATATAATGTGACCCTTAATTCACTCAATCATAGCATATATAACATCTACAATTATATTCGAGCGTCACTGGCTGTCGTGTTGTACAGTCAAAAACAAACAAAATTTTGCAATATACTCACGGTGCTTGTAATAGGAGCCACTTTTCAACGACAGTATAAAGTTCAGTTTGTTCTGGCCTTCGCTGTGCTCTCCCGCTATGACTGGTAAACATAGTTCTTTTATTGTTACAAGCAATTTTACTCTAACAAACTTATTTTTATCTTTGGTTACTTTTGCATGGTGTAAATTCACTGTAACTTGGTTGAAAGAAGTTTGTTTTTGAAGTCTGTTTGTTTCGTGACTAAAATATCTTTTATTTTTTAATGACTGTATGTTTATCACAAGTTACTTATTGAAGGAACTTGTAATAATGTTAGGAGCCAGGGTATTTCAATTATATATATTATACTGAATTTGCTAATCAACAGCAATCCTTAACAACTTACCGAACATAAGATGTTGAAGACATGAACAAATTGAGTGATTAATCAATGTTGTCCATTTATCTATCAACAGACAATACTTTAATAAATTAACTTAATTTATTCTCATTTTTTATTAATACCCAAAACATCTTACAACCGGGTCTATCTGATGGTAAACGGTGACCATAACCTATAGACACCTTCAATCAATTTTTAACATAACCTTCGTGAAAATGGTAAAAAACGTTTTATTTATTCATAATAACAATATTTATTTAAAGCCATTCTATTTTTTATTATATCAAAGAGCTCCGAAATATACAATCGCTTCTAAACGAGATCAGCAGTTGACCCAATTGCTGAGGTGATTTGACGAATTACCCTGTAGTTAATTGTTACAAAAAATAGGTCACAATCAACGACCTCTTCAGTTTAACGTCGACGGTTGGTGCATTTTTTTTTCTTTATATCAGATCGTGGTATGCCTCATCTTAAATTAATATTAAGAAAGATTATTTAAAAAAGCTGATGTAATTTAATTAAGATTCTACAAACTTATGTTAAAAACAAAATGAAATTGAATTATAATAATACTTTACATATGATGAAGTTAACGTCACAAACAATCTAAATGACATCTGCCTTAGTTTATCAATCAAATTCATATTATCTTTTTCTCACTTTATCAATTATGAACAAAAGACATCAGCATAACAAATGAATGTTTCAAATGACAGATGTCATTACCAATAATTGTTGGTGACATATCAATTTCATTTAGTAGGACAATAACTATGCGTGTGTGGTGGGAGTAACAGAAACAACAACTTTCTACTGAGACAGGACAGATAATTAAAATGATGTTATGTCTACACAACGCAGGATCCTATACCCAGTTCAACATTATATGGTCGTAATAAAAGCAAGTTTAGTACTTTAATAATTATTTCCTAATAAATGAACATAGTAAATGTTCACATAAAAGTATCAAAATTGATTCTCTGTATAAAACAAGCAAAAACTATAACATCACCTTCAGTATTCCCTAATGATTTTATAAAAGGTATGCTAGTGCTGATGTAGGAAATGGGAATAATATAGACAAGATTTTGCCTGCGGTTGTTACGAGTATATGAAAGCCATCGATTTTGAAAAACAAAGCACAAGTCGACGGCGATTTTCAAATATTGATTTCAGAAATGGATTGCATCTTTAGAGATTATCTCTCAATTCTGATAATGGAAACTCAATTTTATACTTTTATACTTTCGAAATCTTCTAAAATGAACCCTTTCCAACGAACTAGATCATTAAACACAAAGGAATCAACAAAGCAACTTGCTTTATCAACTCAATTAGCACAATTAGGTCGCACTCTTCCACTATCTCCTCATCACAATTGCGCACAATTCTCCGAATTAGAAACACCATAAACATCCATTAATACTACGAAGACCCACATTTCAAACTTCCTGGTGCGATATTATTTCCTGTTTTAGGGCAGTTTTAGATTATAACAGTCATGTTGGTGTGACTTTTGGTCATAACGCTCAGTGGAATGACGGCATTGTTTTTATCATTGGTGATAAATTTTAGGGAAGTAACGTAGAGCTGTACGAAACAGAAGATTGTCTTACAATTTAAAAGTTTTGTCCAGTAGCTGTCGTAATAAAAAAAATCTCGGTCAAGTACTAGTCGAACTCGTGCAACAAAGATTTTACACAAACTGTAGAGTTATGTCTTCACAGGAACCAAATCTTGCAGGTTTTCCTGTTTTTTCGAGTATTTTGAAAATAATCTCTCATAATTTACTTATTTCGGATATTTCCCTTAACTTGTTACTCTTGGCTAACGATAAAGTATTATTTTTTAACAGGATGGTGATGGTAATCCTCTCAGTTTTGCTTTTGAGGTTTAACGTCAGTCTCCACAAAAAATTCTACCAACAAACGAACGACGAAAACAAATTTCTTCAGGCGATAAAATATTGCGTCACCGTATCACGTCCGGTGAAACTGATAATTTGAACACTAAAAAGTATGTTTTTGTAATCGAAAACGCTTTTCAACAAAAAATCTAAGTATTTTAATTTATACATAATTTATTTTACTTAATTTCAAACATTATATATATATATATATATTTATATTCTAAAGATATAGAAAGTATAGTTAAAAAATTGTACAAAATTATATTGTAATCTGTAAATGTTTACTCGAAAGAGTGTAAATATTGCATAAAACTGTTCTTTCAGTAGTGAATGCAAATTTCAAGAGATAAGTATTATTATTCCAATTGGTTGGATCGCGGACAATATTGATGTATCACCATTCTTAACTTTTGGACGCAATATTTTGTACAACCATTCAATTCCCGGCGGGTAAGCGTCAAGCCCTCACCTGAGCCTGCCATCGCCGGCATGAAAGTGATCCGGACAGCATTCTGTGTGTCAGCGCACGATTTCACGCGGACCGATTGTGGGAACAGCTTATTATAGCGTTTCCATTTAAAGATCGGTGCAGACTGTTATCAACCGTGTTAAATGCTCGATTTATGGCCAAAGTAATATTGTGATAAAAAAATTCCCCTTTTTTCATTTTGCAAGTGAAATTCTTCTTCTGGGCATAGAAATTTCAAAGTTTAACCAAGAAGATTTCGATGCTTTGTTGTTAGTAGAATAGAATTTGAACTATTTAACGCAAGTTTTGGTTGTATCTCTTTAAATTCACACACATAAGTTTTTCGGCCATGTGTTATGGAGGAAAATTTCTATTAAACAATGAAAATTTAGGAAAAGAGTTAAAGATATTACAACACGTGGCAGATCAGATGTTTACGGCCCATTGTATTAGTATGATAACTGACAATAAACCGGACGAGGTGAGTAACAGCAGCCAAACGAACGTAACATCACGAAGGATGATGAACCCATTCCACCAAGAATGATACGAAGAAGAAGGTTTGATGTGTAGCATAAATACCAGGATAATGTAGATAAATGCACAGGAAGCTTTGACTTTTAACATGATTTAAAAATACTTACCGTTGAATCAAAGATACTACGTTTTAGGTACATATAAACGCAGCTTTAACCACAAGATGGATTAAGTGGCTAGATCACGCGAATTATGGCGACCAATTACAGCAATCCTAGACTAACCAGTAGCAGTGGAAGTAAGTCTTACGCGAATCTGATTGAATACCAATCGACCAACTTAGACGTCTGAATGGAGAGGAACGCGGAAGCTTTATAACAGACATTAATTCCAACCAATGGCTTAGAGATTATGGTTTATTTAGAAACTGATGCAATTTCAATTGTGGCTTGACTGATTTATTGGGTTAGTGCAATTAACGTTGAATTTCTAGGCTTTGTAATAAAGTTCTATTTATTAATACCAATGGGATAAAAGAGATATCATTAATTGAATTGAAATAGTATCTTGATTGAAATTTGTGAATTTCATCCCACATTGTCAAATTGATCTCATAATTTTCAAACATGAATGTTACATAAGCCTAGTAATTTATTCAATACGGTACATAAGTAAAATCAACGCACTAGATAGCATTAAAAGTTGTCTAATCAGGAGAACACAGTATATATTGCATGTCACTAAAGATATTGTCTTTCCAAAATATCATTAGTACCGTTACTATTGTATCACTGGCTCCAAACCAGTCATATTTATTTTGTTTCCTTCTTTGTTTTACGATTATGTACTTTGTATTACAAGAAATATCAATTCGAGCACAATGTATAATGTATTCAACCAACGCCTTGGCGTCAAACTGTCTGTCGCTTCCTTCGTTCATAATCGAGTCGATGTGTCTCGATCTATATCTCCATTGATAGCGGATCTACAGTCATAGCCTTCGGCAAATTGAACTGGTCTTAAGTGCAAGCCATTTACTTCAATAGCTGAAAATGAAGCAAGTGAGTATTGAATTGAAGGTTTATTAACAGTAAATGCTACTAAAAAAGCAATGTTTGGACATTTTAATGAAACACACGAAGTATCTCAGCAGTGTAGCGGTTACAAAACAATTGGAGACTCGTATTATTTAGTAAAAATACTGAGCAAAGAAACTTTGGGAAACATAAAGTAAAAGTCTAATACTAAGCTTACGTGAAGATAAATGTTACGAAGAAATAAAGGAATTTACTTCCTACCCATTTGAGCATAGTTCTTACGGTCTGTTGAGTAATTAATGATGTTTCCAAAATACAAGACTTCATAATTTTAAGCACTTACACTTAATTTTGTATTCGTACCTTAAAGTTATTGATTGCCATAATATGACTTAAAATTAAAATCTTATAATCCATATATTTCTAATAGAAATTGATTTTATGGAATATGAAAAGAAGCCTACGCAGAAGAATTGCTTTCTCAAAATCAAAGGTCTCATATGTAAGTTTCTTCTGATGTCTATCTTTTCAAAGTTGCTCTTCATTGTCGTTATCATTAATGTGACACTACCAAAATCGATATACTCCAGATAAAATGACATTCTGCAATTTCGTAGGTATTTCATTCACTTTCAACTGCTCCACGCCCTGTCTCTTCGGCATCTCCAGTAATAAGTCGCTCAAACGAACCGAGCGATCCGTGTCAAGCTTCGGAAGTCGATTGTATCGGTTTGTCGCGACGACTCGCGAATCATGATCTTATCGGTACGACATAGTAAACTCGTTAGTAGTAGATCCAGTGCACAAGTCTGTTAATAATGGTGGAATATTTAACACGAGCGTTAAGTATTCCAACAAGATTACTTTTTTAACTACCAGTGGTTTAGTGTTCGGGACCTCAGATCTAGAGGTCCTTAAATTTCAGTAGGGGCAGATATTTTCAATTCCGTTTGTTTGATGGTGAGGATTCTCCAGTCTACCTGTACAGCTACCACCACCTTACTTTGTCGTAGCAGGTGAGAAAGTGACGAAGAATGAAGAGCAAGCAGACATGTGTCTAAGACTAAGGAAATCACCTAATATTGTAAATTTGTTGATATGTTAGACACAAGATATTATACCAAACTCAGATTTTCTTTCAATGTTCTACAGACTGAAAGATACGAAGAATTAAATTTTAATATAATAAATTATTTCTATTAATATATTTACTTACAGGATTGTGTATTGTGACTTATTATCAGCAACTACTGTCGTCCTCCAATTAAATGTCTAGTTTACCGTCCTCCATTGTGTGCACCAACAGATACCACGCGATGCTATCGAACTATCTGATAGATACGATCAAGTAGCGCGCACGCGCAGCCCGCGCGAACTACGCATGAGCGTCACGCCACGGTGAAGTAAAAGTTTTGATGCAGTGATAGCGAAAGCGTTTTTTTTTATATCGAAATACACACTCAGTAGAAATATTCCTTTACACTGGCTCCTTGCTGGATAAAAGCTATGTCATTCCATTTTGCTTAATTTAAATCGCGGGAAAACAAAGTTATAGTAAAAATATCTTATTGATATTATAATTAAACAGTAAATGAGTCAGTGTATTAAATATATACTTGAAATATCTTCTTCCCTAACTTTTAATAATTCGTTTATCTGTCTGAACGTGGAGGATCCACGTAAATAAAATAACTCTTAGAAAGTTGAAGTTGTTGATAGTTTTAGCGATACTTGTCGCTCACAAATAATAACGAAACTGAGAAAACCGAACCGCCTAAGCATTAGGAAGAGTCCATATTATGCGAAGATAGCCAGTGCAGCATGCAACGTTCGCCCTGGCCACCTCTACCAAGCCTCTTCTAAAGGAACCCATATTGTATGAAGGAGGGAATACGAGTACCGATAATGGTTGACCTTGAACAGGTTCAACCTCAGATTTTCTCCTGAAACAGTCAAGCATTTAATCGTTATGTACACTCAGGTGGAGGTGAATTAAATGCATAATAATACAACTTTAGGATTTTTTTCAAATGAAAATAACGATTGTGTATGAATGGTTTAACAAAGCCTCCACATCTCGCATGACCTCTGCTAAGGCCTGTTCAGTTAAACGTTCAAAGGACCTTTGTTTTTACAATCGACGGGTTCCACGACAAAGGGTCTAATGGGATAATTGAAAGGAACATAATTTACTCGAAATCGCAAGTACAGTCATCAACTGTTTTGACAGGTCGTGAGTCTTATTACAAAGCACCAAGATTATGAAATGTTAACACTCGCTGTTCAAACCCAATGCCTAATTATAACAGAAATTTGAATTTTATTTGTATGTAATTTAGATAACGAGATCGTGTAAGAACAATGAATGGTTTGATTCGTCGTCTTGTTTTATTCATTCTTTGGTGTATAGCTACATTTAATTTACGACACTGATTGTTGATTACGAATTTATCGACGTACGAATTTGAGCGGCGATATACTTCCTGGACTCTAACACTATTAAAAAATAATTTTGTTTAGGTTTGTATGGCGTGACGAGTTCAACAAATTGTACTGTAAAATTGAACACTTATTGTTAATTAAGATTAATTATGATGATAATTGAAACGTACGCGGTAACCTTTTGCTTTGTTGCGAACCTGCAACCCATTACAATATAAGCGACTACTTTAACTGCTTACCAATAGAGGATTTGGGAGTACTCTTGAATTTTTTCTAGTCTTAAATTTAAACTATTGAGGTTGTCAAAAATGTAACCTGGTTGCGATGCGAACCTGCGACCCATATCAATATAAGCGACTGCTTTTACCTTGCTAGGATTCGGCAGTATTCTTGGATTTTTACCAGTCTAATATTTACATTATTGAGATTATTAATGTTTCATAATCAAACAATCTTTGTAACTTTTATCGCTGGCGTCCAACAAACGCATGAATTATCTACTCTGTGAGTTAGAAAATTTTGTAAAAAAATTAAAGCGTTTATCGATCTTGGCGTGAAAGTAAAGATAGCAAGTGTATTGTATAGTAACAGGGTCAAAAAGACCCCTGCTATAACAAGGGTGCCTCTTAATGTAATTACAGAACATGCAAATGTACAAACTTCCTAAACTATACGCGTACAAATCGTGTACGTAATGACGCAGTGCGTCGAGCTCACATGAATAAAATTAGATCATTTGTATTCCCATAAAAAGGGGTTTCAAAGATGTTCAGGATCTGGCATGCATAGAGCGACATTTACGCTTCTCATCATGTTTGAATACATACTGAATTCGAACTTGAAATTGGCTGTTCGATAACGTTTCCAAAGTGGCGACTTTTAAGCATGTTGCCTTTTTTTCAGCTCATAAAATGTATCGTTTAAAATAAGTTATAAAAATTTGGATTAACTAACTTGACATTTGTGTAACTCATTCTATCCTTTTCATGTTGAATTGAAATAAAGGAGAGGCAAATAACCGATTTATTAGCGAGGGAACACGATATTCTAATTTGCGCGTAATGGAATCATATATTTGACATACCATAATATTTAAATGGCATAATGATTCAAAACAGTCGGAGAAAGAAACAATAGCATTTGATATTGAGGGCTGGGGAAGCCGAAAAACAGAAACCTCCTTGGTTTGATTCCAATAACATCCGTAAACTTTTCTTAAATCTATTTTTATATGTATTTTTGGGATTGGGGAATCAAGTCGTTATATGATGAAAACACAATCTAAGGACGTCCTAAATTATTCAAGTCCTTATGCTATCTCTGGACATAAATAGAAAACAATCAGACATTTCCTCGTTCAACCTTTCCACAATTACATTTTGTATCTAAAAAATGATTTATTAAGAAATAAAGTGTTTTTACGAGTGAACCCAGTCTTGCCAACCCAGCTTTGTTCGATGAAAAGATTTTAAAATTCAGATAACCTTTGCCTTCAACAAAAACAAACTCAAAGAGCTCAAGATGAAAATGTTTAAGAAAAATATTTGATAACCTTTCAATATTTTCTTATGCAAAAGTAAATCAACCTTCCCTAATCAGAATTCGACATTTGTATTATGAAAACTAATGTTAATGTTATTTAATATAGTCCACATAAGACTGTAGAAATAAAAAAATACCGTTAGTTACATAAAGTATTCACTCGTGGATAAAAAGAGTATGCAACAAAACAGGAACTAATAATATAAGAACTTATAACAGTGATCGATTCTCATTTGCGTGCATTTTATCTTATTTGGAATGAAAAACTACTAATGTAATGTACAAAGAAGTTTGTCTGTATCAGTCACGTGACTGACTTTTTAAAGTTCTGACGAACAAGTTGTTGTCTCTGAGAGGTAAATTTGATGGTTTCAAAGATCAACGAAACGTGTGTACGATAAGGTACTGTGATGCTATCATCGGATCCTGATTTTGTAGCAGAGGGACTTTAGGAGTATACTGTATCAACTAACACAAAGTATTTAGAAAATCGGTTCATAATAGACAGAGAAATCGGTGAAGACATATACATTAAAAATACCTCAGTGCAACATTGAACCTGCGCCTTTTTTGAGTCGGTCCAAAACTCAACCAGACAAAATCGTGGGTGGCTAGTAATAATTATAATCGTACACCACCACGGACTGTCTAGACCAAATTTAGCATCTAAGCCATATACAGAACTTGGCTAATGGATCCGGGAACTTCTGATTAACATACTAATATATAGTTTCCATTTGAATACTAAGGCTTAGAAAATATTAGTGTAACGTAGAAACCTCATTCGTTGATCTTAAATAAAATTGATTATTATCACACCACATCTGCCGGTATCAGAATTCCAAATGAAGACTTATGGTTTTTATTGCTACCGAAATCATTAGACTTTAAGATAAGATAAGATAAGATAAGATAAATTTTATTGTGATTCTGTGTACAATAAATAGATCTTACAGCCACATGCAAAGTCACAACAGATTGCCAACATTACAATTTTTAAAGATAAAGATTAAAGATTCCAATTAAAGTATTCATTTAAATTGTAAAAGCTTTTTTGTAATAGACATTCTTTTAATTTTTGTTTAAATAGTGTACCCTCCAATGACTTAATACATATTGGTAGGTGATTGAATACCTTTATTTCAGCAATATAAGTGCTTTTGTCTTGTATGTAACTCGAAGATTTCTCTACAGTAAGGTTATATTTATATTGTGCTCGTATACTATGCTTTATTTGTACTTTAACTATCAAAAGGTAATATTGATTTTGTTGGGTAATGGGGAAGGGAGTCATTTAACCATCTACGTAATAGTGCAACACACAATTTTTAAATAGCCCTGTAAATTCTTCTATTTTCGAGAAATAGATTTAATCTGTGTACCTTCAGTGTGACCTTTAGACAGTACAACTTAAAAGTATATGAAGAAGTTCCTATCTTCGAGTCAGAGTAAATATTAAAAAGTATACGACATACATCCGAGAATCAAAGCGTAAGTCTGGATGAGTATTCCTTGTACCTAAACAAATATATTTTTCTATTTCCAGCCTGGGCTCACTCCCTTAGGCTTCAAGAGTCGAATACTCCAAGGGAACTATTCAAAGCCAAGTATATTTACCCAGTTTAAGTATTGACATACCCGCCAGTTCCCATTTCTAAATTCTTTCTTACAATCAAGTACCCACTCAGAAGCGAATTGGCCTAGTTCCGACTAGGCCAATTTGTTTCTGAATATAAATACAAGAAGAATATTTGCATTTTTATACAGAGCATGGAAAGCTATACACATGACCTGATCGTCTAACGTATTCCAATTTCAAAGATCATCAGAACGTGCATTATCACACATTATGGTCCTTAGATACCTGACATAATTTACTGACATTGTATACTTGTGTGCATGGTCGTCTTGTTAGGTACTTCTGTCTTCACTATGGGGGAAACATCTCTAGTCTCCAGAATATATTTACTAATCAGTTACTAAAACAAAGGTATTAGGAAATAATGTTCAAATATTTCAAATTGTGCTGTAATACCTACATTTTAATGTTTAGAGAATGATATTTTGTGTTTTTTAATGCTTACATGAGACCATATACTATGAAAAAAGCGATCAGTTACTTTTAGAGATCTGATATCTTGTTCCAGTGGTATAAGAAAGAAAGGCTTGTAGTCCAATAGTAAAGTAGCAATAAGACGGAGTCAGAGAGTGATAAGCAATTTACCATAGATCGATATTTAGTGTTTGTCCCATCCTTGCTGTTAAAGTCAAAATCTTTATTCAACTTTGGTACATATATAAACACTTATCGAACATCAATCTAAGCCATCTTCTTAAGTCCACGAGGGTCTTGTGCTGTGAATAAACCAAGCAAGTTATGTCCCTTCCTTTACACGTAATTGAGAATTGCTTGAATAATGATAAAATCCACAGTCAATAAATAATAACACTGAATGTAAACATAGATAATATTACCATCGTTTTACATTTCCAATGACAGAAATGTAGAAAGAATAAATTGCCAATAAATAAAACTTTAATTGGTCCACGTATTCTAATCATATAAATATGCCTGAGTAGCCTTTTTTCATTAAATTTTTGTTTAAAAGCGGGTAGGAAGCGGGTGTAAGGCGCCACGGCTTGCAAGTACATTAGAGGGAATGTTGTGCCAGCGTGTAAGACTGGACAACAAGGATAGGTTGTTAGGAAGCCACTCCAGGTCGTAGTCCCGAGAGCGACATACTCATGGTAGGGTCTGCACCAGGGAGTAGCCCTGACAGACAGCAACGAGGAGATAGGAGTGAGACCTAACATGGACGATTGAAGTCTGTTTTATTGATAATAATTTGTCTTTTATATATTAAATTGTTATACTGTACACATCGATAGGTTTTTATATGTCTCTCATAGGTGTCAACTGCCGATGGTGCAGTTCCACCAAAAGTAGGTTGCCTCCTTGCTGAACACCATGATGCAAAGTCCAATGTTCGGCTGGTAGCTCGACATAGACTTATAACTTGTGTAAAGGCAGTTACCGTATACGTATAAGAAGGATCATTGTAATTTTAATACTAAACTTGCTCAAAGGCTTACTTTGCCTATGATAACAACGTTATATAGTATGATTGCGTACTGTATACTATATCACAGATTAGACGATAAAATTAAGGGACTGCCTCTGAATGCCTTTAGAGTTTTTTTTTAAATATAAAGTACAGCAAATGACTCGACACCACCTGATGATAAGCAGTAGATGAGTCCGTATGTGAGGATAGCTAGTGAAGCATGTGACATACTGCCCTAGCCACCCACACCTTGCCGGCCCAAAAAGTACTTTTTCACGCCTCTTTTAAAGGAACCCATATTATAAGAAGGAGGGAATACGTGTGTTGGTAAGGAATTCCATGCTCTAGCTGTGCGACAGAGAAAGGAGTCACTAAATCTCATAGTACGTAAAGTAGATGTGGCTACAGTAAAGGAGTGACTCCGTAGACCAGCATGCGTATAACGGTTGGTGGTAAATTATTTTTATACTGTTGACGAATATCTTAAACATTACGGTTCCTGTTTGTTGTGACCTTGATATTTCTGATATTTAAATTTTTTCCTGGTTTATTTTGATTATATGTAAATTTATAATTAAATGTAAATGAACGAATGATATTAAATTTTCTGAGGATTCATTTTGCATGCTAATGCCTGGTGAAATATGCGAAACCAACTATTATGTAATAATACCTTTTGTACCACTTTTCTGGTGAATTAATTATAATTATATTTATACATTTCCCCTTGCATGACTATTCTTGTTAAATTTTGTTTGCTTTTATTTATTAGTAATTCCATGGTTGAAGCAGTTTATTAGTAACTTAGTAACTTAAATTAACGTATCCTGTTAATTTAGTGATGTAGCATTAATATATTTAACTACTGTAGCAAACGCACCCAATTGTTAGTGTTTATGCTAGTTTTGGGACAGACTTAACGGTCCACGATTAAATTGAGAAAACGATGTTCAAATACGAATGTAAAAGTAGAAACAGTGGCAATTATAATGCACTCACATACCTTTGAGCTGCCACTGCACGCGATGAACCTTCACCAGTTGATTAGGAAAGGAAACTTCACAAGAGGCATAGCACTTTTATGAGAATTATTTGTAGAAAATTATTTGTAAAAGACACGTATACGTCTTCTACGATGGCGATCAAGATCTGTCTTCTAACCTCGTCTCGCGCGCAGAAAATTGTACGGAGTGCATGACAACCGATAAGCTGCGTTTTGTCACTGCTCAAGAGGTAGATGAACATCTATGTTGCGTTTTAAACAAATTTATTAAAATTTATGAAGACGGAAGAATGAAACTGAAGTGGTTTAACTTAAGTTACTAAACCAGTTTATATCATAAATAAGTACGAATGTTAAGGAAGACAGGCTAATAATTACATGCATCGTGAAAACTCTTGAAACTTACCTACATTTAAATCTCACTTTTATGCGCCATTCAACAGTTCAGGTACATAAAAAAGTGGAATATCTCTATTGTTATGGACCTTGCTTAAAAATTGTCCCTAAAAATAGGCAGAATTTTAATTTTCTCTTTAGGAAAAGTAATTAAAAATGTATTATTAACTGACACACGCTTTACAACCCTTTTTATGTTTATACTGTTAGTGAAGGTAGCCTCATCAATTCAGGTGCACGTACTAAAAGGCTGAAATGATAGGAAACCTAAGTATTAAGTGTGGAAAGAAAGGAAAACTATAAAGACGTACCTTTTTGTATCTAAATAAACGACCTCGACGCATCGGCATTCGAGGAAAATAGTGACGTCTTGTTACTTGTGAATTTACCTATCGATATTTTTTATAAAACCTAAATAATTAGCATAATAGGAAAGGGACTCTTAAACTTACGATCATATTGTGTCTAATGTCGTGATACGATAGTGGTGCTAATCGTCTCTACTTGTATTTATTTCATAAAACGAAAATTAAATTACTGCCTTAGTTACTTCTATGAAACTTATCAATGCTAAGTCTGGTTATATACAATTCAAAGATCATATTAATCACAATCTGATAATACAGATATAAGTGTGAACGACTGTGCCATAATTTTGTTTTGATATAAATTTTGTTTTAAAAAATATATGATTGATAATTTTTCCGCGTCAACTAGAATTTTTTAAATTAATTATGTTAAATCAAACAAACCAATTACAGCTTCCTTATTTAAATTTTAATTATAAACGCTCAATTAAATTTAGTAAAAGTTGTTAATCATCGCTAACAAATTAAACTGGCGTAACGAATAATTTGTACTAATTGACAACATATCACATTTAGAAAGTGATTGCAGTGAAACAAACACGTTATAATTATATTGCTTCGCGGTAGGAAACATGGTATCATTAAAAAGTACGCTGATGCCGTCAAACTATTACGAAAACTGATTTTTATTTTTATTAAGGAGTCGCACATAAGATATTGTTCTTGAAGAAGTATTTAAGTGAGCATAATATAAATATAATAAGATACTTACTATCAAAAGAATTTATAATGAGTAGGGTTATATCATAATTCGTAATGGCCATAATAACCCGTGAACTGTTTGATAAATAAAAGGTTACTTTTGATGAAGTGATCGCAATATGGTTTCGTGAGTCAGTATGACCTCATCAAGTTGAGCATCAAGAGTACTTGGGCGGCCTCAACTGATTTGAACAAATGTTTATGAAATTGTGTAACATTTATTTGAAATCATCAAATCACTCTTAAAACCGTATTGTATTCAAAGTTTAACCTTACACAAGTACATTTAGCTTTCATTAGACTTTATCTGTTTTTTTAGAAAGATCTTTCTTAAACTATTCTTCTCGTTTTTTCAATTGTGGGTTCTAACCTATTTTACTAATAAAGATGAATTTTAATTGTAACCTAATTTTTGTAATTTAAAAAGAATCACAGCAAATGACTCCATTGTACACGTATTACATGTATTCATTTCCTTAATATAACAAGCGTTTCTTCAAAAGTGGCATAAAAAGGCAGTTTTTTGACTGGTTCTATGGACGTGGATGGTATATGGTGCTGCACTGGCTTAAGGACTCCTTCTACTGCTGACAATCAGGTTGTACCAAGTTTACTGTCACCATCTACTGTGCTGATTTAAAAAAAACTTTACATTTCCATTGGCCACATGTTGTCATTAATTTAGTCTGCGCGTGAGTCGTTTAGGATTTCAATTGACACTACTTGGTCCCGCTTAGTACCATTGGTTTAAGTAAGCTTAAAAAATAAATGATCATTTATTCTAAACCCAATGTATTTGTAATTGATTTAATGAAAAGTTCTTGTATTCGCTGCTTAATTTCAAATTCGTTCTCAGAAATAATCTGTTATTCATTAAAATTATAATTTAGTGTTTAAAACACAGCAAAGTATTGATTGAAACTAAAGTTTAAGAAAACGTGAACAAGAACTTTAAGCTTGTAAACTGTGGGGTGGACTTAATTGCGCCATATTTACGATTAAAGGAAACATCTTTAACGACTACAGAATAAATGTCAATTAAGCTAGTAAATTAAGTTAATTATACTAGGAGATTGCCTGATAACTGCTGGTCGAGAAAATTTTGAGTTTAACTTCACTTTGAGTTTCTAAACGATGTTATGACAAGGTGGATATAATAATTAATACAACATTAAAGTCCCTTATTATAAAATCTACCGACCGTTTTTATTTTTAAAAAGGCAATACTTGATATGATGTGGACTATATATTCAAGACTGTAATAATAGTCTAGATAATCATTAATATCATAGCATAATGTAGCTTATAAGACCACGGAAAATCGATACAGTTATTCATAGATAATTGCCGTAATAACAATAAACAACTTACCATTACAACGTTCATTGCTCCAGTATATAAACAAATAGGTCTCTTTATTACCTTAAGAACTAAGCACGAGTCTACAACATTGTTGATAATTATTAGCAGAAATAAACACCTTTCAAGTTTATCGATAAAAACATTACATCACTAATCTGTTTGCCGACGCTCAGTTGCTGAAACCACATGATGTAGCGTCATGCAGTCTGAGAACTAGCAGCCGTGCCTTTACAGTAAACAAAAACTCGCTACACTACATAAAGCTTGTTCAGACTATTATTAACCTTCTGCGCTTGATATAGAAGCCACGACTGCTGCTTTAATTATGTCTGTAGTCATCACCTGTAACAAGACTAATGAACGTCTCATACTAAGCAATATTAAGCTTTAACCTGTTGTATATAAAGACCAAGTGCTCAGTAAACCAAATATGGTAGTTGCTAAGTAAAAACTGTGCAAAAAATGTGCGCCCAGATAAAGATGGACATTATTTAACTGGACACTTAACACGGATTTAAAAGGAATGCTGTTTCTAGGCGTAACTAAATGGTACACAAACCAGAAGAGGTTCTTGCTGGTCTAACATCAAAAGGTAAATTTGTAAAAAAAAACAAAGGATTAATTACTAAGATTGTGCTTTTGTCTACAGAGAAGAGATATTATCTATACATCACGTTTTATTAAAGGATTAATGCAATATTTAAATCTTTACAAAAGCCCTCGTTATAGTTCCAAATGTTTCAATTCTGTAACGTGCCAAATCCGAACAACTCCTAACAAAAATTAAAAAAAAAGACAATACGTCTTAATGTCTTCTGCTCCTTTAAAAAGTGCACCAATTGTAAGAACATAAATAACGCCGAAGTCGCTTAATTTCACTCGAAAATATAATAATAAGTCTATATATAAAAGTTATTTTATACCGTTGATTGAATATTACATTAAAAATGGCGTGCTGAATAAAAGGATAGTACTAAAAAATTGTGAAAGACAGCGACAACTCATTTTGTGACCACAATTTATTGTTGCTACGAATGTGTCTCCTTATTCCTTAGCATTAAAATTTTATCATTTAACAATGAAATAATTTCGCAATATCTAATTATTTAAATCTTTGATTATGTGTTGAACACTTACTTTTCAGGTGCAGACAATTATGATACTAATCAAGTGAAAGAATCAAAAGAAAAGTCAAATTAAATCTTCCGTTACAGGATAAGTCTGGAATTTTAATTTGTCACAACAATTTAAATTCCACAAGAAAAACACATCAAACTCCAAATGAGTCGACTTAAATTGGTCAGTGAGACGATAATTATATCCGCAAATTACTCCGAAACGTCCAGCGAGGCGTTACTCAGTTTTATGGAAAAAGATGGCCACTTACTGATGCCGATGACAGTACTAAGTGATATTTAAGGACCAGGAGAGATTTTATTTTAATAAAACACGATTTCAACTTTCATCAAGCCCAAGATTTTCATATTAATGAGTGCAGGTTAATGAGTAACATATATGACGCTGATAAATGCGATGAAATACTTTCCGTCCATCGAGAAAGATTAAATATAAAAAAGAATCACAAAGAGGATTTATTTTAAATTTAGTCATTGAAGAATATATAATAAATTATAAATTATTAACAGAAACAAAACTTTAGTTAACAGACACGAGTATTTTGCTACGTGCAAATACGTGCATTATTGCCGTAATTGATCTCAATCTAGTTTCAAATTATATGTTTATTAGTTAACTTCAGTATTTTCTCTTCTTGGACAAAACCAGATCACGATTTTTTTGGTATTCGCAAAATTATCTGCCTTTCTTACATTCCCATCAATTATAATAGGATACTGTGGCTTTTATGAAGTTAGTTGACGCTCAAATTACTATAATCGACATGTTATATTGCGTTATAATGGCCACAGAAATTTCCGTCGAATTTTATTTATCTCGAAAAATTCATGACGAAACAGAAAAAAAGATTCAAAAGAAAATGATTCTAAAAAATTTCTTTCTCTAAGTTAATTGTACTCTAAATCTAATTTAAACAGTTATATAACCACCAAATACTTTAAATTTCAATGATATCTTGGAAAAACGAACACACCTTTTATGTCATTCATATCAAAATATTTTATAATCACATGAGATTCTTATTTCTTGTTTGTATTTATACTGCTTCTGTTAACTGATCCATCTTCAAAGAATACTAATGTGACGCTATATTCTTGAGCTGCTGAAACATCGACATTAGGTGATTGTTAAGTTACTCTTGCTCATTGGTTATCACTCGAAGCTTAACGATCGAAACCTCAAGAGTCAATGTATACCGCTTACCTAGATTAGCCACTTGTTTATAGTATTAAGATTCCAATTCACATTCCGAGCACGCGCGCTAATGGTTATGGTTTCCTTCGCAAGTGGACTATTATCTTCACGGATTCACAGTGAATTATTTCAAAGGTAACCAGTGGCAATAAAATATTCCGGTTCATTAGTGATTCCGTTTCCTCTTTGTTTGATTCTATCATCGTTGTCACATTTTGTTTTTATTGTTTAATATCAAAATACATATTCAAATTTATATTGATTTAAATAATTTTATATACTTATCAGGGGTCACACAAGGGTCCATTTTAGGTCCCTTAGCACAATGCATTTCTTGGTGCGTGATAGGTAATGAATAAAATATTACCTGAAACAAAAAACACAATCAATTAAATGTGTATTAATCAATAAGTGGGAATTGTTGCGAGACATTGATTATAAATATTACGAATTCATGACATGATGACATGCATGGAGTTAGAAGTTTTTTTGATAGAATGTTTTTCTTAGACAGCGCAGGACCGATCGGTTTGGAGATCAATGGGAGAGGTTCTTACAGCTGATATGTTAATGATGACATTTTTCGCTTAACAATAGCATCAAGTGACAACTAAGTATAAGTACAATTCTAGGTATAAATGAGTCAAAGATGTATACTTATTTACGGTACAGTATGAGTATCGCTCAGATAACTATTGTAATAATAACCTATAATTATTATTCTACTGAGCTATCACAATCATACATTCTGAAAGTTTATTTTATCGCTGAGTTTAATTTATCTCAAAGTCTTAAGGTCAATGAAAACACGGTTACTGTTAACTTAATAGTACCATAAATACGATAATTACATCGTTATTGAGTTATTTTTATCAATGTTCATTCAATAAAATTATGTGTCAGTTACAATGTTGCAGTATGATTGATGTAAATTAAATTTTACGATACTATACTGAAATATATGCTTGTTTTTATTTATAAATAACTTTGAAAGGATACGAGCAAGTAATTTCTTAAAGACCGGATTTTGTTGATTTAAATGGTACTAAAGTTTATCTTCTACCAATTCATGGATAACTACTTTGAATACTAAATCATGTGAGTTTGAAAATAGAACAAAATCTCATTCTGATCAAACGAATAAAGAATGCCTGATAATTTCCATCAACACAGTTGAAAAAAAATTACGTCTGCATGTAAATGCTTTCGCCAAAAGCTCCAAAAATCTGCTTAGCGTCGCCCTATCACACAGGATGGAACACCGTGATTGAGGTTAACCCAATAAAGATGGCTTTCAGGTATCGGAGCTTAATTTTCCACTGACGCAAGTAGGCATTGATTTTCAATGAAGAAAATTGAAATGGCTTTGCCAGAGTCAATTATTTACGGTTGCCAGGAATACTATAAAATTTTGAAAATTTTATTCATTTAATTTTCTAACTTTTTGATACTTGCAGTCAAATTAACACTAAACATTTACTACCTTGTCATAAACTTATACAACACATGTATTCCCTCCTTCATACAACATTAGTTCCTTTAAAAGAGGCGTGAAAAAGCACTTTTTGGGCCGGCAAGGTGAGGGTGGCTAGGGCCGTATGTCGCATGCTTCACTAGCTATCTTCACATGTGGACTCCTCTATTGCTTATCATCATTGTATCGAATCATTTGCTGTGCTTTATATAAAGAAACAGCATTTTCAATCTGTGTTGTTTATTGTCCGCAAACAGCAAAATATATTTGGATTGTTTTTACGACTCTGAGACGTTTTAGTTCTAAATAAATAAAACTATTAAACACACGAATATAAGAATTACTCAGATTGATGGCGCAGTTGAATCTTTTTCCGGGCGTTAAAACTACAAACAGATTATTATGGTTAGTCAAAGGCTAAATAATGGTTAGCCATAGAGTGTAGAATATAAAAATAACGTATGGAATTACTTTTGCTATAAAAACATGCGAATTTTTATTGATTTATAGAACTAATATTTGTCTATAGACCTGTATTTCGATAATGTGATACGTTAAAACAAAGCCCAATACAAAATAGACTAACATATAATATTTATTATTAAAAAAATTGTTTCGTCGCGTACCAGTGTAATCATTATTGCATTTATTATGACTGTTGTCAGTTAGGTTTTTAAATTGACTTCTGATTACATAAAGGAAATGCCTTCACATTGCTACTTCACAAGGGAAGAGATCATAATTAGATTGTAATAAACCCGCAGTGGTATGACCGATTACCACGAATATTGTGTTGTCTATTTTAAACGAAATTTCTTTATTGTCATGATGACCAGAAAAACCGCCAAGCCATTCATTCTATTATATAGAGCCAATGGTTGATTCTCTTATGTTCCAATTTAATATAAAAGGTAAAGATGACTTTTAAGAACGTTAAGTTACAAGACAGACAATCCATACACTTTTGACGTACCTATCTTAATCGTCTTGTTTGGGCTTTGACATAATAGTTGGAAATATCCTTTAGATTTGGCATTATAGAAATATTAAGTTTTATTTCAACCTATTTCATATATACTAGCAAAATTTTAAATTAAATCATTTGAATTCAAAATGTTAACATATTTCTCATAGCTTCGGATTCATTTCTCAGATTCTTCATTACACTGTTGGCCGTTTACGGAGACGTTTCCTCGATTTCCCTTGTTACCAGTTATCTGACAACGTTGTATCAAATTAACTTTAGTAAGTATTTTATTAGCTGTTTTACATTTAGTTTCCATCCAGTGTTCACTTTTGTAATAGTGTGCTTTTACTTAATTACTAACAAATAAATGTATAGTGACGTCAATCGGTGCCTTATTGCTTCACCCTCTCCTCATTGTAATCATTTAAATTTCATTTCAGTCTATGCATTATGGAATTTTGGAGTCGAATTAACAATTTCTTGTGATTGCATGTCTCTCTTGGTAAAAAAGCTTTTAACCTGAAATGAAAGCTAATCAAACTTATCCTGAATTGATTCCTACAAGTTACTAACAAAATTTTTATTAATGTCGAAATATTTTCTCGAGTGGAACTATTCAGCAGAGCCCTTAGCTTAGAGCTTTCAAATTAATATCCGACGTTAAGTTACAGCAAATAGAGTGGAGACCATTAGCCGCTTAGGGAAAGAAAACATTTTTTTTGTTACGTTCAGAAAAGGTTTGTTTGTGAAAGGAACTTAAAGATGCATTACGCAACTACTTTGTGGGGTCTATCTGAATATATTAATATTTTTTCTGTCCTTCTTAACTGGCTTCAAAAAGGAGGATTTTATCAATTCCTCGTAATCTATTTTCTATGTTTCCAGATTACTTGAAGACCTATACCGATTAGGAAAGTTATTTTTAAAGACTTTAGAGATTTTATTCTAATTGTGCAAACTTTTACAATACAAAGTTGAGGCGAAAAGATAGTTGTGACTATATACGTACTAGAAGCTAACATAAGAAAGAGTTCTTCTTCAAATACTTCCCGAAACAGAGGCTTGTTAGACATTAATCGTGATACATATCGGAGTCTTGACTTTCATGAGCCAGTAACAACGGAATGGGAACTATTCCTGATGGAAACAAGAACATTTTCTATCAGCCAGATAAGTGGGAAGTGTAATCTAAATAGTTTTGAACGGCTAGATCAAAACTTTCCTATACGCAACATTGTTTCTGATTCCCTATAAAGGTTTCAGAATTAATCTTTAGAAGTTAAATTAAGGTTGTCAAATTGAGAATGTATGACTTTTTAAAAATATTCTAATAATGGTGTTAGGGCTTTTTTAAGTCCATCAGGTTAGCTGCAGCATGTTACCTAAATCTGCCTCCATAACAATGTTAACAGCATTGTTGTGTTCCAGCAATTGAAGGTAAGATAGCCAGTTCCTCTGTGGTTAAGGTATCCGGGTGTAATTTGCTTACATCTTCAGCCTCATCTTCACTTAACATTAAGTAAGATGAAACCTAGATGAAGATGATGAAAGATGAAGGCAAGAGCTATCCCATTAAAATAGAAAAAAAAATTAGTTGGTAATAATTTAATTACTAAATGGGAATTTATAAATATAGTAGAGGTAGTACCCCAGACGGAAGCTATAAATTAAAGTGCAAAATATTACTAAGTGTTATCTGCAAAAGTTATAATACACATATACGAACGTCGAAGAAAAATCGCTGTAATTTGTAACAAAGCAAAATGAAATAAAGATATTAGGAAGATAGATGACCCTTAACTGGTCTTGGTACTATAAAGGCAGCGGAGCTTATCGGTGTCAAGAGTAAAGAGCCTTCAGGCTCCTCAGGCCCTTAACAATTATCGCAACTTACGGCCCTTACATTGTAGAGACGCTTAGTGATTCCTATTGTGACCAGTTTCACCTTACTTTATGATACGGCTTAGTCATGCTTATTTTCTATAATGGGGTGTTTATTTCTTCTTTAAACATATTTCGTAACATTGTTTGGAATTGCACCTGTTATTTTGTCATTGGTAAAAAAAACCTCTTTACTTCAACAATTAAATTTTGAAATTTCAATTCAAGGTCTCATTCAGTCATCGTTAAGATCAACAGTTTATATACGTCCGCTGCTTCAGAGACTGGTAGAGAAGTACTGGCGACTAAAACTTAAATAGTGTGGCTTGGTGAGTGAAATCTGGCCTCAACAAGACCAGCTTAAAGTTTCTTCCGACGAAAAAATTACGGTTGAAACATCCAGATGACAACCATGGAGAAAGTAATTTTGTATTCGTAATAGCATCCAGGGTGTGGCCGAGCCATATAATTTTAAAATTACTCAAATTCTTGTTTTGTCTTTGCTTTTCTTCTTATCATTATTGTTGTCTTGTTACATAATCTAGTTTTATAATAAATCCATTTTTACTTTCATCGTTCGCTCGACTTTTCATTATTTAGGAGATACTGACAGTCCATCAGTTCTCCACTTCACAGGGCGTTCAGACCACTATGCCCATTAGCTCCATAAACATAGTTATTCAGTTTTATTACAGATCATAGGTACATTTACATGTTCTGTGTACAAGATGAAGTATATTTTCCTTTGATACTGCAAGTGTCTATATGCGTAATATCACGTACCATCAGGTGATCCATGCATTTATTCAACATTCTTTGGCAGTAAAACTACGGGTTAGCTTTATCAATAATTTATCATACCCTATAGACGCTATCAACGCTAAGTACTCACGCGTGGAGCCATAAAAATATCTTATTTCCAGAAAGTCAACTTCTTGACATTTCAGATGGCAGCAAGTAATAATAACGGTCGCAAATATTAACATTATTGAGCGTTAAAAATATATTTTTAACTTTCCACAGGAGTATTTACGATTCATATTTAATTTTTTTTTAATACATTACAAGAATTTTTTTTGCATTAAAAATTTAATATTTATACAAAAGGGAAGAGAATTGAAAAGGTAGACAGATAGGGGAAATTAAAAAACACAGGTAAAGAAAGCAAATCAAAAAAGAATTTATTGAGACATAAAAAGCAAGCTCAATAATTGACAAATTAACGTCAACTGATACTCTACGAGCTTATCTTATGACCAATTTGTAACAGTATTAATGATATTTCTCCCTAATAGGTATATAGAGTAAATCAGAATTAGCTGTCATCCCATTAGGACGAAGCACGCTCGCCTCAAGGCTTCCCCGTAATTATTAGCTATCTCCCCATAGTTTACTAGACGTAGTTTTATTAGTCACAAATGTGCCAGCTCTGCACAGATAATAGTGCAAAATTAGCACTAGAAGTCCAATCGTCACATATAAATTGTTTTCTAAAACCATCCTTATTGCTACTTAATAAAGTAAGGCAGAAAGAAAAATCGTTAATGTGTTTTCAACTGTAACGTTAGTTTTAATTCAATGCAGTTTCAATAAAATTTATACTGTTTATACGAAACTGAGTTTATGGGGATACAATTATCTTTTGTTTTGGTTTCCAGTAGAAATTATTTGGACTTTATCGGTTGCAAAGTGTAAGGAACTTATATATTATTTTGAATAAAATTATCCCATTTCGACTTAGAGCCAAGATGATCAGGCTACTACAACCATTCTTCAGGAATATGTTCAAACTACATAGCTTAAAACCTAACCAAAATTGAGCATTACACATCGAACATTGTATTGAAATTCTTAAGAGCTCCTAAATAAGATTTAAATAAGCGTAAATAAGTCTTCATCCTTCTTCTAATGAAAGTCTTTCTTATAATATAGAATCAAGTGAGGAGTTCAGATCATAACATCACCATGCTTATATCACCCAAATTGCTTAATTAATTGCCTTGCTTAATCCTTTTTCGTGGTTTAAAGCAGTAACCACTGACAGCAACAAATTGTCATACCTTTCGATGCATAAGACGCTGCAGAGTTATTAATGTTAATTAAACTCATCCTCACTTGATTTGTTTTTTTCAAATCACAACGTCATGGAATTTCTTATTCATTATCTCTTATATATTGTTTGAAAGATCTATTTTAAATTGCGCCATTTTTAATGATGATTTTAATATTGTTTAAATACAAAGTACCAAGTACTTCATAGAACACATTAAAAATACTTCACACGGTTCATCTGTTCTCACCTCTGTTATCTTCGACATCGCGTTGCTACTGGGAATTGTCTTAACCATTCAAAACAATAGAAGGTTGATAAGTTAAATCTCCTATATCTCCAATAGACCCTTGATTCGTGGGGTCATTTATAATCGGTGTTATGTCAACATACACGTAGCCTTTCACTTTCAGTTGTTGCCCAACGACAATTATCTAATCTCCATCAATGGTAGACGCGGTGGCTTATTTGTCAACTGTTGTATTGTTTGTATTGACAAATATTTTAGTGGTAACATCATGACTTTATCTGAAGATTAATTATGGGAACTAAAGAATATGACTGAAGGTATAGATTTCATTGTGAACTCTATAACTTTAAATATAATGAATATATTAAACAGGAACGAAGCAGAAATACGAAAGTTGATTCCAATAAATAATTGTCAATTTACCCTAATAAAGTAAAGTCAACTTCACATTTAGGAGTAGAGAAAACTAGTAAACGACATAATGTGCCATAAAATCTGACGTGGCTTAAGTTCTAAGGCAACGTCCAATTAAAGCAGGTCTGGTGGCGAGACATTTTTCACATTGATCGAAACATTTCAATCTTAAACTGGGTTAACAAGGCAGCATTGACGGTAAATGCGCACACGCAGGCATTCGATAATGATTTAATGACACGTCCAACGAACATTAACGATGTAATGAATTAAACATTACGATTGAGAAACAAGTTTGCTTTTCCAATAAAAATCAGTTTTTGCTGAGATTGTTTGTTTTGTTTGGCATTTTATAAAAATAATTTTACTGAAGATGCCTGCATTAATTTCTGTCTGAACTTAAATTCCTTGTAGTTAATATGTTATTATCATTTCATCAATCGCATCTATACGTCCACACTGGGCACAAGCCTTTCTCTGTTGAAGAAACATACAAAAAAAAAGTTTGGAACATACCACTTTGGCTCAAGGTGATTTTGTGGATGAAGATGGTTGCTGTAATAAACGAAACCACTGGATTGACCGAAGCTTGAAGGAACTCGAGATAGCAATTTTTACCTTTACAATTACCTTTTTTAACCATCAAAAATGTATAAATAAAAAATTTGATTGACCATTTTGTAATCATCATCAGTTGACATACGTCACACTGCTAGGCACATGGTTTCTTATATCGATGAAACATAAGAAGTTCAGACCAAAACACCATGCTCATCCAATGGGGGTTGGTGATTGAAACTAGTCGCTGTAACAGCAAGGGCTAACGTACCTTCCAAAGCACTGAAGAGCTTTCGATGACTAATTTTGATTGACCCATCCAAGGACCAACCATGGCGAAAATTGCTCCATTTTCGTAATCGGAATCGCTCCAACCAGCAAGCGAGCAAGCTCCTAAATTTGGTTATGACTGTGTAAAGTAACAAATACCTATTGTGATTTATTCCAAGTAGCCTGACTATATGGGCTCCTAGCACTAACTCAATATTCGACAAGCTGATTGACAGACAAATAATGTTGCATTGTAAGTTTGACTTGATTGAATATTTTACAAGTAGGCGAAGGTTATTCAGTAGTTTATAGCTACTCTGAATTACAATAGACATTAATATGATTGAGATTGAGATAAGGGATAAAACAGACATTGAATATATAAAAAATATTTAAAAAAACGTTAATGATAGAATGTGTTCTATTGGTACCACTAATTATGCGATAAAAAACGAAACATCTTTTAAATCCAAGAAACAATAACGTCGTAACATAAATAAACAAAATTTAGTATTCAATTCAATCGATGCAGATGCTGTGTCGAAAGCGGATCAAAGTTCTAAACCGATAGAATACGGTTTGTGGAGAATCATTGTAAGTATAATTAGATCAAACGATGCACTCGCTGTTTCCAGTTATTTTTGAGAATCTAAATATAGTTATTTATCTTGAACTTACCTCTCCTATGTTCCAGGACATATCTGGAATATTATGCTGTGCCCAGCAGGGTCCATAATGATTAATTGTTTAACCTTAAGACCTATTTGTAACATTATGGTATGCAATAAATAATTGAATTTGAATTTGAGACTTTGGTAATCATTATTTAAATTAAATTATGCAGTTTTTTTGTAAAGTCATGAACAACTGAAAAATATATTTTAATTTGGAAATTGACCTAAATTAACCTTCTATATTAGCAATTGTATATGTTCCCAAAAAATACCTTTTATCTTTAGCCATAGACCACGATCGAATGTTACTTTTTCAGTAATAAAAAAACCTGAATTAATTCTATCATGACTAATATTCACATTTATATCACTTTAAACAAATGTGACGCATCCTAACTACCTCTCGAGCCTTTTACGACGATCGTTTCAATTTTACGTAGATAATAAAGCGACAAAGATTTTACATCCGCAAACAGTGAGACACCAGCTATAACTTAGATGCCTGAGTACTTTTGAAAGTAATAACTGATTTATAGAGCCATTGACTTAGGCGACATGAAGTGACGCTCGAAATACTAGTTCTGTATGTAACAACACTTTTAATAGACACTGTAGATGATGGTGAAACAAACGCAAAACTGACACCTTAAATAAAAACGGTTAAAAAAACAATTTTTCAAAGAACTATGTGATAATAGATACAAGAAGTCCAAAAATTTCCACTACAAGCTTCACTTAATAAACAATTCTGTTGTCAGTAAGTTTTTGAACATAATGTAAAACACAACTCTTAGACCAACTAATTTGAAAGTCAATTGAGCAGAACTCAGATTTATGAATTATATTATCAACAAATATTATTTTTAGGAGACTACAAGGTATAAGACAAAAAATATTATGTCGAAGATCAAATCTCCCTTTAAGTATTTCTGTCATCGAAAATGTTAGAAATATCTAAAGAAAGCTTGAGTGATAGAACATACTAAAATAGCACTCTGCCATTATTGACAGCGTAGCATATAGCGTAAATTGACAGCGAAAATATTGATTGAGACCTACAGGAAAATCAAGAATAACTATTTCGTAACTTATTTCATACAGAAGGTTAATTAAAAAATAAGGGTCTATTATTAAAAACAATAATTGTTTTGTTAGAAAAAATAAAATCTATTTTTACTGCTAGATATGCTATAACTAATACCATTTGCATATCGTTATTTGATCCCACTAATGTCTCGTTGTCACTTTTCATGAAAATCATGATACGAGCACGTGCCGGTGCTACGAGTATCCTGACATGATTGTATTCCGTTACTCGTTAACTAATATCGATTAAATTTGAGCGAAGAGTTGTATGTCTCATAATAATGTCTGTCTGGGTTTTGGATGTTATAAAAGTTGAGATTAGTTACAATGAAGCAATAATAGCATTTTTACTTATTGATTTTATCAAGTTGAGCGAAAATGAAAATTTATACAATATTATACTTTTTGAGTTGATTCGTATAAAAGTTGTACAAATTTCAAAGCTTTGAACTAATGTCTGCGTTATGTTAAAAAATTAGAATTATTTCTCTGAAACTTATGTTTTCTGAATCCAGTGTGTCTTCTTTCTCCTTAAGATTGAACGAGATTTCTAGAATATCTTCTAGAAATCCCTTATTTACAAGTTACTTACGAACGAAATTGATCTTCTTTCACTTTCACAAGCTTCTAGAAATTCATAGTTACCTGTAACAAAATATGCGAATTATTAGTTTGCTTAAGCAGTCACATTTGCAATACCTTAAGTTGTTTTTGTTAATTAAAATAAATTATCTGAGTGAATCAGTAAGTCTGTAAAGCTAAAAACAAAGGTAAACAAAGTTTATAAAACATGAGTTAGGTAGAAGTGGCAGTCTGGGTCTGGTCCTTTACAATTTTGCCAATTAATGTTGGTATACATTACTTGGTACTTCCCCTTGTGCATTCGTTTTGTTTGCATCCACTTTCTTCGCTAAATCTGATTTACTACATTAGAACGTTCGGTAAGAAGACTCCTGATTTCCGCCCTGAACTAGTTCTGAGTTTCTCTAGGAATGGTCATACAGAGAGCTCCATTGATTATAATATTTTTAATATCTGATAATTTAATGTAGCGCATAAATATAACTTAAAAGTAAGTGACATGATTATTATCAAATTGTTTGAATGAATTACAAAATTAAATACTTTTCTTTGGTAAACCAGTATGAGGTATACTAGAAATGGCTCCGATCTGAATAAAAGTAAAGTTTTTGGAGTAGTAGAAAATGTTATTCTCTTAAATACTGTTCGAGTTTCCCAACAGTGAGGCAAAGCACAAAAACTTTAGCTTAACTACTAACTATTCATAAGCCTTTCGTTCCAGAATACTATCAGTCCTAGATTTCCAGCTTTCTGTCGAGCGCTGGTCGTAAGTCAAAGATTATCGTTCGTTCACACAGCTGCCGCGTTGTGAAATAGGAAGTGCCGGGTAACACGAGGAGCGACATCAATACTCGTGAGTCACTTGTGAAGTATGGTGCAGGAGATAAGCAGAGCGGAGGAGACTGACTTTGAACTGATCGAGAAAGAGACAGAAATAATAATGAGAGTGACGCTGGAATAGTCTTCAATGATTAACCACAAGCGCATATTTAAAGCACTGAAAAATTAGGTGGGATGACGTAATCAACTATTGCACTTTCTGTGACTAAAAGAAATTATTGTCACATTATCCCAGATTATTCAGTAAGAGTAAAGCAAAGAGAACGAGTTCCGTAAATTTGGCAGGATTTTATTAATTAAATAAACAATTTTGTATAAATTGTAATATCAAAAGTCTTATTCAAATAATAGATAGTTTTCCCCTTAATCATCAATAACTCGCTCACTCTCAAACCTTGGTAAACTCCCCGTAGCAGTACAGTTTATTTATGCGCCGCTAGCGATCGCCACAAAGGAAATATCTATCCAGCAATTCGATTTATTTTTCAACTCGACTTCTATTGTGCGTAAACCCAAAGCAGATGTTGTGCAACTTTCGACAATGATATCTTGTGCAACTGAAGATATATTGAACTTATCTTCTCGTTCATTTATTTTTCATCATGATGCAGAACCTGATTGTACGCTTCGTATATTGGTTATAAAAGTGATGCAACCAGCCACGGTGTTTGACTTCTGATGGGAAACATTTCCAACTAAGAGGAGTGTATCGGGATAAAAGTGGTAAATAAGCATACAAATGCTGAGAACGGCTGCATTAGCCACTGTTTGCTTTCTCTATAACAGATTGAAGGATGTGCTGCACAAAAATTAGGAGGCACGAATCCCTCTTAAATATGATTATACAAACATTGGTAAAGTAATTGTTTCGACGGCCATTAAACTCCCCGAGATATTACAATTTTAATAGCAAATTATTTTACTCGCCCAAAACCCCCCCTAGAAATTAGTACTGCAGTATGACATCACGCCGTGGTAATTTGTATGCATTGCAGCGAAATTTCAGAGCAACTCATAATATATAGTTTATAGAATTTGTACACGTTAACTAATTATATTGGTTTTTAAATGAATTTCATTATTGTAAAACGGCTAAACTTTGAATGACTAGAACACAGACTATATATAAGCTATCAAAGTAATTATTATTTCATAGACTTTATTATCTATAGTATTTTGTTGTAATTAGTAATAATTATTACAATCCATTAACTCTGTCAACATCTCCATTGTACAAATGAACTATTTTGTTTGAGAATGATCTTTTATAGTTATCTTAACACTCCTCTGCATTGATGGACCAAGAAACAAGGACGTGGGATATCGTGATGGATATTGAGGTTCCAACTTCTGCCATGAGTGTAACAATTTAGAAGAATGACTTCTTCTAAATTTACCTTTCATAAGTTCAATATTTTAATGCTCACAAAACTAAATTACTTTATTACCGACTAAAATCTGATACCACATTCATAATCTCTTTCAAAATCCATTCAAAGGACAGCGACAGGCTTTTAGAAAGGGTTTAGTGTCTGTCATTGAAAGGTACGCGGTGTATTTTATGACGATAGAATTGTTTTGTTCGATATAAAGTGTGTATTTTATGATTTGATGATGTGATAAATTTAACGAAATAATATTTCCTATTATTCCGTTATGACATATAATTATAATACTTTTAGTGTTATTGCGCTGATTTATGTAAATAGAAATGTTTAGATCTTAACAATAATAGTGTTAAGAAAAAAAGTGAAATCATAAACAAAATCTTTAATTTATTGACATAAAACTTTATATATGAAATTAAGTTTTTTTTTGTAATTTGAATTGATGACAGACAATGATTTGTTGGTGTACCCGCTAAAATAGGTTTAAAGAAAGCGGGTCTGTATATCTTGTTATGTCATCATCGATAATAGCTATGGTATTTGAGTAAATATTATATTATGGCTTTATTTTAAGCTCACCCTTATTAGATTTATTTTATTTTACATTACATTCTGTTGTTAAATCCTATATGTTTCCAAGTTGAACCACGTTTGCACGCTTACATTCAGTTCCACGAACTACGTGCCCCACAATTGCCACTTCAACTTACTTAATCGTTGTATCTTAATCACCAATTTCATTATGTAACGAAACGCCTCCATAAATTGTTGAATGACCATGAACTTTCGTGAGGCCCACAGCGAGCGACCACCTAGTCGGTACAATCAAAAAAAAAATTTCCGTACAGTCCACTCCATTTACGCACTAATTACCTTGCTTATGCTTATTTCACTTCAAATGAGGCAACGTTGTACTGTAAGCAAAAAAATAATTAGGTAGGCTTTAATTTCTGCTTATAAAACTTTAAAATTATTGGAGAAATAAACCCTTTTGTGAAATCATTAATAAAATCGTTTCAGAAATTCCAAATAATTTCAGAAATTGGACCACTTTTACGGTTTTTATAGCTCAATACTTATACTTTATAACTAAAAGTTCAAAAACAAAGCATCCCTTTTCCTTAAGGATAATTTAATCTGGGAAAGAAAAACTTTGAGAAAAACACTTACCTGTATTTCCCGAAACCACAATATATATGAGGCATAAATTTTGAAGATGAAAAACATGAAAATAAAAGATTTAAAGAGCTTATAGAAAATTCGAAGTCGAAGGAAGCAAAAAATTATTAAAATCATGTCTTATTAATGTATGTATGAACGTGTACATGTGAACCCAAACATCAACAGATATTTTTTATATATAGAATGTTATATACGTAACTTAAATTTTTTGGTTTAAAAGTTTAAAGTTTTCGTTGATTTCGTTGTTAAACCTATAGACATCGTTCCAGGCAGTTTTCTTGGAAGCATCGTGTTTATATAATATCATAGAAAATTATTCCCTTGTTCTGACTGATATCTTCTATATGAAATTGATTTTAGGGTTCAGACCTTTCTTGTATGTAATATTATTTATGAACTTAAGTTGCTCGCCGTACCTGGCCTTGACAAACATCAATATTTACATAAACCACTTAAAGGTCGAAGAAATGACTGTTCGATCTTGCTTCGAGATACGCAGCATTGTTACTCAGTTGTCGAACCCAAGACCATGAGGTCAAGTTCGCGGCTCCAACACGAAATGATCTTTATCAAGATTCGGTGTTGTATCTTTTTGTTATTTAAATTCTTTTACATCGAGTTTGTTGTTACTGTCGTGTTTAAAATACTCTAAAACCTCCTCAAGATTATATTCTTTACAAGAGTGGACTTTGAAAATTCCGTAATCAACAAAACTGCAACTGTGTTCTAATAGCTGAGACTACCTACTTCATCTGGAGGTCCAGGGTTCAAATCCCAGTGGGGGCAGAATTTTTCTGCTCGGTTTAGTTGTTGGTAGGGCTTTTTCTTAGTACGCCTGGCTAGCTATCACTATCTTAATGCAACATAATAATAATGTAAACATCATTGTAGTGTTCCGTCAGTTGGAGGTAAGATACCTGTGATCGAGGAATTCTGGTGTAGACCGTGTTCATCTTCGGTCTTATCTTACAACAACGTAAGATGAAGCTCAAAAACTTTTAATTTTACTTCCGACAATTTTGCCAAAAGCTGGTACTTCCTACGCTTTCAAAATTGTATATCTTACTGCTACCTAATAAACCTTTTAAATCAAATGTCTACCACTATCTGAAACTAAGAATAACAATGATTTTTTACAGGATCAAAATACTAGGATGCTTATAATGTAACTAATTCGATAGACCCCAGACTTCACTCCAAATCACGTTTTGTAATAGCCCATGTGCATTACGTCATAAGCTTTTTTCATATATAATAAGCTCAGCAAATGACTCGACACCACATGATGTTAAGTAGAGGAGTCCATATGTGAAGATAGCTAGTGCAGCATGCAACGTACTAAGCTTGATCTTAATTAGAAAACCCTCTCCTTCTAGTTCCTGTCATCCAAGTCCATTTTAACTTTGCCTTACGATATCATTTTCATTTCTGAATTTTTTATGTATGTATTATTCTAAGGAAAAACGAAATATTGAACCCATTTCGGATGTTAATCTTTATTAATTCAGAAAAAGGACATTATGGTAGATTATGGATTGTATCTATATTAATATCATAAAGAAATAAAGTTTGTAAGGTTGGGGGTAATCTCTGTAACTGCTGATAGCAATTGAAAATTCTTTTTGCGTTTGATAGTCCATTTATAAAGGAAGGTTCAAGGCTGAAATACCGAACTCGCCGCGGGCGGAAGCTAGTATTATTATGTAGCCTTTCTCGATAAATGGACTGTCCAACAAAAAAAGTAATTAGAATAGTAGTTCCTTAGATTAGCGCGTTCATCCAAACAAACTCTTCAAATTTATAATAAAAATAATATAGTATAGATACCATTGTTTCCGTGTTCAGTCTTGGAGATTAAGAGAATACAAATTTTATTACAATAATAATGCAAAAAGGACACAAATAAATAGATATTATTTGTTCTGCATAATAACAAACAAAACAAAGAAATACAAATACATTATATATGTTAATACATTATATGTTAATGTATTTTTAATATATATATCATTAAAAAAGAGATTATTATACTTATCGCTTAGAGCGATCTCCATTTAACGACCAAAGAAATAGGAATTTCCTTATCAAATAATAATAGTTATAAGTGGAAAAAGAAGATGAAATCTATTAAAATATAGATATATAAAAAAGTACACGAATACACATGTTTATGAAATAAGCTGTCTTCAAATCTGTCTGCTCACTTTGTGTGGGTTGCCTACAACATAAACCGACAACATATGAACCGTTATCATGAAAGAAATGGTGAGCCATGGTCAAAAGTACAAGAATATATTGCATGATCGATATATTAATAAACTATTGGGGAAATGTTTATCTTTAGAAATATTTCAAATATTATGGCTACCAAAAATATCAAGATTCATGGCATATTGCTATTAATCATTCAAGACAATGAAAAATTTCACGGTTTTCTTAAAGGTTACCTGGTCTATATTTGTAGCACATAACGATGTTTTAAATCTAAACAATTTATTACAAATCAACCTCTAGTTCCCTCACTCCAAGTCAGCCCTTTCTATGGAGGTGAATATTGATTGCGTCAGATATATTTCACACGAGAGTTTTGCTTTGATTTATATTTCAGGAACCTGTTTTCCCTCGTTTTAAGAAAAACATAAAAAAAAATATTTTTCAAACACGAAGTTTTGTTGTTTCATTTGAATGAAATCCTTTTGTCCCGATGTAAAGAAGCGATTATAGTATTTCATTCATTTGTATTTATAGGTATTTATTAATGAGACGGCCATCTGCTTGACTAGTCAATACCCATGTCTCGATAACTGTCCATGAGTCATGGACATTTGAGTGTTTATTTAGTATATTTCTTATTTTTACATATTTTTCCGTTATGTAGTATGCATAACATAAGCTCCTAATGATGCTTAATTTGGTAAAGATAATTAATTAATTCATTATTGCAAGTATCGTGACCATATCTTGTTAGTAACATTATTTCTTGTTCTATTTTAGTAAGAGCTATTATTACTAAAATAAAAAGTATCCATATCCCAGTGTAATAACTTAAAAACGAATATTCTTGGCGAGTGATGTGCGATGAACCATCACCGAATACTTAATATGGAGTTATCCAACCTCACAGTTAGTATTCAGGATGCTCGACCTGGTGAATTGCTCGTGCAGAACTCAGGTTACCCCCGTGAAGGGCAATGGAGTTACCGGGGAGTTTTAGTGGGTATTCTCAGTGCCGCTCTATAGAGGTACTGAGTGAGCCCCACAAACGCCCGTCGCTTAGCCAGCGGCGTCTAGGTCTGTAAATGGATTCCTCCCCGTAAAAAAAAGTGTTCAGGATGCTGTTGGTACTGCCTGGCACCTCCCTCATAATAGGTGTGAGTGTTAGAAGTACTATAATTATTCTATTATTATTAATAGAGAAAAAACATGATGGAGTACAAAATTACATCACATTATTACTGTTTGGTGATGTTGATATTAAAGGACAGTTAACAGATCCTGTCATTGAATTGTATTACCAAGTAAGTGATAAATTTGACAGAATTGTTAGTTTTGTTTTTATCGCTGAATTGCATTACAATGTCGATAAAAAACACAAGAATGTGTTGAGAGAAATCATTTTCGTCACCTCTGAATTTTTTTATGACTGTTATGAAGTCATAATTACGGCAATTATTCTAAATGCCGACCAAATTACCAAAATCATTGCACAAAAGTGAAGTTTAATCCTGTCTTTATAAGGGCAGCGTGTGTGTGGTCTTCCTCGGTCTCTACGACGTTTAAAACATGTAGAATTAAGTTATTAACCAATGCAAATGAAGTCGATATGGTAATGAAAGTACTTGGCCATCGACATACGTAGATATCAATGATGAAGTTATATTACCAATCTTTTTACTTCACGTGTACGGTTCACAATTGTGTGTTTAAAAGGTGAAGAAAATATTTCGTTTAGAGCCCCGTTACGAATGAAATTGTATAGTTTAATTCATTCAGTACATTTTTTAAAGTAATTTGTTTTGAATTTATATTATTGATTGAATTAGAGGAAAGTTTAACTATCCGTGTAATCATCTTAATAGTTTATTTAATATACAATCATCTTATGAATAGAGAATTTATAGAAATGTTTTTATAATTACAAAATATTTAAAGTATTACGAAACGTCAAATAATCGTGAAATTTGTATAATGTATTTTATAATATCAATTTGATCGGCTGGTAGAGTCGTCAGTACCCCTGTCTATTTAGCCAGAGGTTCCGGGTTCGAATCCATTCGATGAGTACGAATAATTTGTTCATCAGTCATGTATATTATTTAGTATATTTCTAATATGCATATACGTATATCTTAATGATGATGCTTACCTAGATAGCAGGTGTGAATGTGAGAAATATTATTTTTAATTTAATAAAAAAATATACTATCAATGATCTATCAAATTTATCAGTGAACAGACTAATCGCATGTTGCCCTCAACATTTCGTCGGCGACATCAAAGTGACAGAAGACCGACAAGTAATCTCGCAAATTGCCGATACAAGAAGGAATCTCGACTGCAAGACGTTTTAATTCGTCTCAATGGAGAAATGGTCTCTGTCGATTGCAGCTCACAGACAAGCAATTAAAACTTAAACAAACCAGCAATGAGAATTGACATTGTGGTTACAAGTTTAAACTAGAATAACTCAAAGAACTACTAGATATCAGATAGATGAAAGATAAATAAACCTTTGTAAATAATTTCTCAACATTCAAAATATATTTTCTTAAAGAATTTTGGTAACGTTAATACATCTCAAAAGAAAGCTAAACCACAAAACGAACTCAATATTCAAAATATGCAGAATCATATCTTAAAAATTGCAATAGCATTAAATTTTGAAATGAAATCTTAGTTCCTCATTATATGTTTGGACAGTACATTATCATGTAACATATTGAAGTTGAAAAGCTAAATTATTTAAGACAATTATTTTAAAAAAACTTGTTAAATTGCAACTGAAAACATTATTATACTTTTTACATACTTCCATTCATCTTAAATCATAAAGCAAAATTTTAGTGATTAAGCACTTCAAATACAAAATATCTTATCTAAAGAAGAAACCCAAGCTTCTGTAAATAGCTCATTCAATGCCAAATCAACAGAAAAGGTTTTTATTACGACAATAAATTATCATTAGGTGTCACCAGCCGAATGAATGAAAGCAAGCGTTTGAAATTTGTTTGGTGAAAGATAATGATGTAGAGTTGAACAAATACGTCAAGAGAGGGCGCTAAAAACATTTGTGTCATATTTCAAACGAATTCAATATTTTTTATTCTAATGTAAAAGACTATAAAAACTGATACGCTGTTTATTCATTTCATACTTTACATCATTTGCTTTTAAAGTCTAAATCTGTGTGTAGTTTTTAGACTACACACAGATTTAGACTGTAGCATTTTGAGAAGTATGTGGTTGGCTGCAAATGTTCTATGCGCATTTCAATTATTAAGCATGCTTGTATCGCACCATTTGCGTGGATTTATTTATTCATTGGCTTAGTTCTTCAAACGCTCTGCTTTTAATATCGCAAACAAAGCAACCTTCACCACGGTTAGTTACTGGATGAGTCAATCAAAATATGCAGAATAGGCACGTTAAACTATTGTGCTAGTTTTTATGGCAACTTCCTTCACCCTAAACCGCATTGGTCCAGCGATGTAGCGATATGGACCAAACTCCTCTCATATTTCCCGCATATAGGCTACCCTATGTCCAGCATCAGGACGTATATAGGTTGTTAATGAATGCTCCCTCAAAATAGATTTATTTGGAGTGTTTCAGTTCCTTTATCTTCTCTCATTCATCATTATAAAATAATAAATTAAATTAATTTATCATCTTATGCCTGCTGTTGACGAGTTTTATCGACAAACGTTGAAACTTTGTGGGATAATAAAAAAAGCTCAGGACCTATTACTTTCCTTTTCACGCCAAGAAAATTAACATTGAAGTTCGAAAAGGTCTCAGTATATTTGCTTATATTTTGAGTACATTTCAGGAAACACTTTACAGATTATATCATGTACATTACAACTAACAGCGAACATAAAATTCCTCGATTCATTACGTGTACTGTCTCCAGAGAGAGCTAATCAGATTGAAACCAAAACTGTATCCGTGACAGTAATCATCAATAAATTTGCCGAGCGTTCGTCACAACAGTCGTAAGTTTACAGACTTTCACAAATACTAGAAATGTTCTACTGGCCTGTCTGATCTGGGGATCGCGTGTCCATAAACATTCTGCAAAGAATGTTATGTCTTCAGGGGAAACCGTCGAGAGTACCGCAATATCCAACTTGTTAAATCTACTTAGATGATTGTTAGAGATTTAATGTTATTGTTTGAAATTACCTTACGAAGAAATTTTCTACAATTTGAACACTACAATAAAAAACAGGTATTTAAGTGTTCGTGTGAATCGTTTTTATTTCTTTTGTAGCTATTACTTTCAGATACTCAGATCTTAAAATATGAATTATTCTCTTCATCATCATCATCATTAAAACTCTGTAGACGTCCACTGCTGGCCACAACTGCCTGCCTAAATGAAGTGATGTTTTGCAAGCCATAATTTAATATAAGCTTTAGTCGAACTGTCAGCAAATTGATTCGTCCATCAACGTCAGTCATTATCAGGCCGTTTATAAATTGGCTTTAACTTTAATTTTAAAACGAACATGAAATTCGTAGTCAGCTGCGAGTTCTTCATAAATTTTTCCTGGACTTTAATTATTCAAGAGAGTTCAAAACTTACTAAAATTAGAAACTTTGCAATAACAATAACTTATTTGAAGATAATCAATTATGTCATTAAGTGAGATAAATTTCCGCAAATGTCTTTCGGAGAAGCACACCGATGTATTCAACAACAATTACAATCTGTCAACTCAATGATTAGAATTTATTGTTTGACCAAACTTTTTGTTCGGGCGTCGCTCGTTTGGGTGTCAGTTGTGAGCATTGGATTAATCGATTTATTTTATGTATGTTTTGATAACAAATTGGCCAAAAATGGAATTCGTAACAAAGCAAAAGCACTCAAAGATAAGGCCAATTACCCAATTTTAAACAACCATGAAAAAAAAAAGTGTGTACAAATCAATCATGCTATTATTTTTAGAGTTCAAATACTACGAAGCAGATGTAGCAGACTTTATAAGATAAATTTCTCTATTGGTTTACTTTTAAGTCCTTCGCCAGTCAAATTTTGAATAATAAATACCGTTAACCACCTCTCAAATAAAATTAACATCAATAAAATCCCAATCTTATACCGCAGTGTTTTCTTCGGAGTATTTTATTGTGAACTTTCTATCAATTACTGGCAACACAATGCGCTGTTCGTGAGGGTCCTTTACTGAACACAGCATGGCGGACTTGACAGCGGTCGTTACTGAGAAGTTACGGGGATATTCCTAAACCGCTAACATACAAAAATATTTAATGGCTTGGATTTAAAAAGCATATTAAATTTTTCTGTTCGGTTTATGAGTAAGAGCTGCGGATAAGTGTTTAACAAGTTAATTTTTTTTACTAATTCAAGATCTTGAAGTGGCATATATCAGTTCAAGTTCAATCAAGCCAATTTTATCTACTGATTAACTGGAAATTTGAGATAATTCTTCTCATGTGCTATCCATTATTTGATGTTGTCATTTTCACATATTTTTTGTAAATATTGGTACTTTCTTAACTTCTCTACTTAATATATTAGATGCCAATAGACATTCTTTAAGAATCACTATCATACATTCTACACACAAACTTTGCGCTTCATTACTTTACAATAAACCAATAGATTTTACACTAGCTTTCTCCAGTGACTTCACAAAGATCCTGTATTTCGATCCATGCTATTTCTATCTTTATGTCAAATGTAACTCAAATATATTTAAAAAATTCTTGCAAAATGCAACAATTTTCATGATTCACTAGAATGTCAGGTTCAATGGAGCAACCTGTTCGCTGAGCATTGATAGTGGGTCATCCTAAGTTATCAATTTATATCTGCTTCATAAACTTTTCTCATTTTTCTCATATTCCTACCAAGAAACCACGAAATATTCTAAAGCATCGTCCCAAAGGAAATCAGTTAGGGATTCTGTGGCTTTGAGTTCTTAGCCGAAGAAATTATTTATGCCAAAGTTCAAAATTAAATAAGGATCATAATAATTTAAGTTTCTATTTGCTTTTACAGACTCTATAATGATATCATAACGTTGATCAGATAGAAGATAGTTGGAATAAACAATAATTTATTGTAATTAGGTTAAAGTAATTATTTCAAGTTCATTATTTCAAAAATTAAATTGATTCTATATTATTTTATTGTATTTATATTATTTTCTAGGGATGTTATTTTAAATTTCAGAACGTATTTAGTTAAAAACCTTATTTTAGACTTCAATACACATTTTAATAGTGACGTTAGTATTTTTCTTAAAGTTCTAATTCAGTTATACTTTTATAAGTAAATTAAGTTTTAACTTCAACTCAAATTTCGAGTACTTGATGACCTAACAAGAGAGATTTTCTTTTCATTGTATCACCACGAACGTGGTGGGAAGTTATCCGAACATTATATCATTTATGGCGCCGATTATCGGGTGATTATAACCGATACCATAGTTAGGCTCGGCCAAATTTGTGGTTGTTATTCAACCTCTTTGTAGGGCTGCCACTAATTAACGCTAATGCTAAACCTTTGATATTGATAAAATTGATTCGATTTTTGTAATTTATTTGAAGTTTATTTTTGTGCGCAGTGCTACTTACTCATAAACATAAAGGTTGTAACAAAAGCCTAGTTTGGAGAAGAATTTTTTTCCAAAAGATTACCTGACGAACATAAATAAAAGGTAACTGGTGATATCACTACTTTTTTGTATTTTTTGTTCCTGTGGTGAGTTGCCGGAGAACTCAATCAGTAATAGTAGATTTCTTTCTTATTTGTACTGTGACCATGTTTTAGGAGAAATAACTGAAAACAACTCTGGTAAAATTTGTAGTTGTAGTGTAAATTGTTGTTTGTAATCACCATCATCAACAACATATAAAAGTCCCACTGCTGGGCATAGATAAGCCTATCTACTTAGCAGCGACACGTGAGGAGCTTGAGCCCAAACACTACCACTCTGGCCTATTTTTTTTATTGAGAGACTAATGATGTTGGCCGCAGATGGCCTTTACAGCGTTACCGGGATTTTAACCTTGGAGAGTTGAGCATTTGTGAACGCCTTAAGGGGCGATTCGCTACTGGAGGAGTACTTATCGACAGGCATCACCTCCAGGGGAGGTGTCCCGCTGTCTATTAAAGTCTTCAGGGCGCTCGAGCCATGAGGGAGCGACAAACCTGAGGGTGCCTCTAAATGCTCGGACCTCGGCTCAGGTGAGTCGTATCGTGGAGGAGATCTCTCTGGTCTAAATAACCATCTACCGTGTCCATCGACTTAAGTGTGGGAACGAAAGAGCTCGAGATAAAAAAAGATTCACCCATCCTTGTAATTGTACCGTCAATGAATCGTATTTAATTATTTTGCCAGCCCTACGCCAATCGCAACATTTACACGGCGGTAATAATACTATAAGTTTCAATAATTACAGTACGGAACCACATCCCCGGGCTATACGATTCTTGGCGTACTTTCACTCGCAGCGCCGCCGTTCTGTTTTAGTATTTTTTCTTCGGTGACAAATATATCGTAAATCAAGTGTTTGGGAATAATTTGTTTTTTAAAGCCTGTTTCCGTGACAGCTTCTTGTCGTTTGTTAGCTCTCTAGTGAGTCGCGGTGGGAAGTTTGGTCGTAACAAGTTGTTTTGTTCCGTACATTTTTAATGATACAGAGCACAGAGAGGGTTTTAATTCTACATTTTAAGCTTGTGTTACAGATGCTTGGTCAATAAACCAAAAAATGCACTTAAAAGTAAAAAAATAAGGTATTCTTGTGTCTAGAACTTCGGTCAATTTATTTTTTTCTGCTATATCCAGTCATTGCTAACTGATTTCAAAGAATAATAGAATGTGAAGCACTAACTTTTTTAGATCGTTTGTTTCAGATTTTTTTTGAAATTTGTCTTTTTTATCAAATAGAATATACAAGAAAGCATGTTGTCTACCTGAAGGCAAGTGATCTTCATCGCCTCTGTACACCAGCAATTTCAATCAATAACTTGATACTTATTACTTGTTTACATTTTGGAGACAAAAGAGGTTTATTTCCTAGAAGTGTAATTACACTGGTAACTGGTAACTGGTTCATAGAGGTTGAAGTTTCTTAAAACAAGCCAAACCTGAAGAGTCATCGGTGAATGATTCAACATCGTTTGTATACCAACCATACTCATATTAGAGGAAGGTGGATCATCCCAGAAAGTCCCAATTCCTAAAGATTCAGCATAGATACACTTTTTGAACAATCCTTCCTTTATATGACATTGGCTCCAAGGTGGAAGTGACTCCGGCAACATGTCCCAGTACCTAACATAGGAGCATATGGACTTCTCTTATTTCTTACCGTCAGGAGGTGTCGCGTCATTCTTTATGTTTTTATATAACAATATAAAAAATACAGAACATACCTGAGACTTATAAATTAACTCATTTAAACAAATTTTAAACTTTGTTACAAAACCCGAATCGCTACTTCAGTAAATTCTCACTGTTATGACATGACAACTGTACACATAGGCAAGCCCCGAAAATTCCTCGTAAGAAAGATATTTTGAATAAATTCCTCAAAGACTTCAGAATTCTTTTGAAGATAGATATTGCCGACGGCGGTGTAATAAAAATATGCCTTTTATTACAACTTATAAATACATGACAGTCTATAGTCTGTATTCTTCCAATAACAGATTTGATAATACACTTCGGCTACAATTTTATCAAAGATTTAATTTGAATATTAGATTCTGCTGCTTTCGTTTTTGAGATAGCTTAGTTAATTTTACAACTACAAAAATATGCGTTAACAGTTCTGTGCACATGTCGTTATTGTAATATTGTTAAGTATAGCACAAAGGAAGGAATAACCGTTCTCTGATAGCACCTGCTTAATTTTTAATCGACTTCAAAAATCAAACCCATTCCCAAATTTCTAGAGGTTAGAATTTTTTTTAGTTTGAGGTAAGTCAATCGCCTCTAGATTGTAGTGACCGAATTACTACTACAACAGAATATAATGTCCAGTTTGTGTTTGACCTAGTTAAAAGAATACATTCCTGTCCATGTGACCTATTTGCAGTAAAATTCTTGCATACTCTTACTTGCAAAGATAATATCGTAAACTTTTGTACAACTTTCTTCCGGGAACCGATTGCTGGATCCGAGATAAGCAACCACTGACGCTTTCAACACAGGTATTCAGACCGGCCTTGGAAGAATGAGACCTTTTTAATTATTTCAATACGCAGTCGCTTTGATGTGGCGTTCTTATTAAAGTACGTTCAACAAGGACACAAGTATGTGTTATTGGCGACTTGCGCCTGACTGGTGTAGCCCGTACACACGCGCGCAGTCAATCACTACTTTGTAGTGAACTTGAAGTGGTTAACGTCGCCAGAGGTTATAGGTGGAGAGTGTCGCCTATGCTGTGAAGGTAACGCCTCATCTTGATTAACTTTTGAGAACCCAAGTTAATCCAAGGGCAGAGTAACCAAAAGTAAGTTTCAGTGCGTATTCTTAATCTACTCAGGCGCTGAGCGAGCCCAACACAGACCCACCGCTTAGCCCAGCTAGCTCCAAACTACGGTAGCTAGCTAGCGCCAAAGTTTATAATTTAGTTATTAATAATTGAAATGCAAAAAAAGCGTAAGTTTGCTTAGGTCGCGCACTTTGAGACTATTCTAGTCTAGAAATATAGTTAAGGGCAGAAAAATTAAAACTGGTTTGGCCCTTGGAACAAACTGAAAAATCATTATGGCCCAAAGGCTTCAAAGTTTGGAGACCTATGGTTTAGCCAATGGAAGGTAGGACAGTAAGCGGATTCCTCGTGAAAAAGTGATGCGTAAGTTGTGCCTTATGTGCCGCTAGCGTCTTGTTGGTACGTTCATCTCTTAGCATCAGGTACGCTTATAATCTGCCTTTGTAGTATAAAAAAGAGGTTCGATTTTCTTAACAGCATCCGGCATTTAATGGTATTTACGGTTTTCATCATCACAAAAATAACCCTGGAATCCTTAAACAGATACAGTTTAAAAACAATGCTATTTTTTTACCTGTATCCGTTTAAGGATTCCACTTCGAGGAACCGACTTGAATTTTTCGGGCGAAAGTTTGATATTTTTAATTTGTGTGTGGCTGCGACGGCGAGCACGTCTTTGACGTCAGTGTAACGTGGTAACATTTTTGGCTTCGTACTCGTGTAATTGTCTCTCGGGACGTTTTTAATGAAACATTAAAATTTTAAACTGTACACTTTTCGTGCTATGACAGATGAGAATAACCATAAAATGTATTCATTTAAAGGTCTCTTTATGTCAGAGATTTTTAATTTTGAAGACGGAGTCACAAGTTCATATTTATTTCATAATTTATAATGTTTAATTTTGAATTCAGTGCTATTATTAATGACTATAAACATTAAATTGCCCTTTTTCTAACTGAAATGTAAACGTTATTTACTAAGGAGTTTCATGCTCGAAGATATTTATCAGATAACTACTAAATTAAATTCAGTAGTACTCTTTCAAACAATAAAGAATAATTTAGACGAGATAACTCGTTACTTACAAACATCAAAATGGAGTTAAACTGAGAACTTCATCCTTGTTGTATTCGGTCAAAACATCTGCCACATGTCATTAAGGTATGATATAGTATATAACACATGGGTATTGACAATAACCTGGTGGTATTGGCAAATTAAATATTTATTAGTTAGGCTCATTCTGATTAACTCATACGTATACACCCTTTTAAAAATGATTAAAAATAAACAAAACCTACCACATTAAACTGAAGCCATTGCGCAAGGAACTGATTAATTATTTTTTTTACATTAAGCTCAGCAAATGACTCGACACCACCTGATGATAAGCAGTAAAGGAGTCCATATGTGAAGATAGCTAGTGAAGCATGCGACATACTGCCCTAGCCACCCTCACCTTGCCGCCCCAAAAAGTGCTTCTTCACGCCTCTTTAAAAGGAACCCATGTTGTATGAAGGAGGTATACGTGTGTGTAAGGAATTCCACGCTCAATACTAAAGCTTGCTCCTCTGGTAAGGAATTCTGGATAATATTAGTTTTACTAGTACCAATATTGCAAAAATAATATTAGTCTTAACATTGATTGGCTACTTACACAAGCTGCCTTGTAAGTAAGTTAACATTTAGACTTCTATATGTTGCAATTGTATTAATTAAAATCATTTTGCAAGTCAACAACTAAATGTCATTATTTATAAACTAGTAACATCTGTATATCTTGTTACTCAATCACAATAAATTTTGCAAATATATATAAGTTGATAAGTAAGCCTTTCTTGCTTTTTCATTGGTTCAAAAAGTACATATTTTTATTTTTTTTACGGACTAGGCCGTCTGGAGGGAGTAAAGCGAATTGGTATTTTTACTAGCTGGGATATCGACGTGAATTTATCGAGTTTCCATTTCTAAGGTATAAACTAACGTCACCTTACAGTGTCAAAATTGTTACACTAAGTCTTCAGATATAACAATTATCATATAAAAATATAGAAATTAGTAGAAAAAATTTAAAATAAACATTAATTATATTGTTTATTAGTTAAGATAAAACTGTCTTCAGAGTAATAAAAAAAACTATATTCGTATGTTAAATTTAATCGTTATGTTGATAAGTATAATGATACATAACGCATTACATTGCTGATTAGAATCAGTGTAATTTACACCACACCTATTCACATGGTAATATTTACACCAATAAAATTTTCTTAGAAATAAAATTAAAAAAAATAGTGAAGCAACACTGATGGAAAGATGTGAAAATATATCGAGTTCTACTACGCAATGGTGGATCGATTTCATTAATAAAGATGTCATATAGTATCTAGATTATATTTATGATCTTTTGTTAAGTAATTCTGTTGTACTCTAAAGACGAAGATAAGTGAGAGGTCATTATTTAAATAATATTTGCACACCCAAATAAATAAGTAGAATATGTCGGCTATTATTTAAGACCTTTTCATCAATATTCTAGCAAATAAATAATTATAAAATCAATTTTAACTCTTCCTAGTCCCTCGACGGCTCCATGGACGGGAGAATACCCCTCAACAAAGGAGGCCAGACGGCCGAGGGTCAGGACGACAGAGAGAGGAATCGGCGGATAATTCTGGCGTTATCGAGCAAGACTGCCCGTCAGAGCCTCGCAATCATTGGTCCTTCACCAATCTCTTCAGATGGTCGCGAAAAGAAGTTGGGACGAGACCATTGGTTGTGACTACGACTGGTATAATCTCAGTGGATGTCACCCTCCACATATCAGTAACCTCGTGTGCCAGGTTCAGATACTTGATCTTTTTATCTGATTCGGCTTTCACGAGGTTTTTATTATTATTATTATGATCAATTCCTTCACCGTGAATGGTTTCTCGAAGTTTTGGAAAAATAATAAATATTTCTATAACGAAAACAAATCGACGTTCGGCATGGTCGATCCCTGAATGGGTCAATGAAAATGTGTATCTCGAGCTCTTAAGCTAGTTAAGCCGTTGGTCCTGGTTGTTATGGCAACCTCTTTCCCACACCAACCCGCATTGAGATACTAGATAATATAATAATAATAGATAATATACTAGAATAATTATGTAACAAATAATATTGCTTCAAGCTCAAGTTGGAATATATAAAAACCAGTCGGACTTGCCTACCGAGGGTTCCGTACAAATTTTAGGTACATATTATTTTTATTTAGTTCAAGAATCGCAGTTTTGTCCGTTTCAATCTCTTACTTTAAGAATTGAATAAAGTTTAGTTTTCGGATTATAATATGGGATGACTTGCCAAATTTCATTATTGTATTTCAACGGTAAAAAGATTTTATTCCGTTGAGAGACTCGAAATATACGTTTTTTCAGCATGCACGGCCATATCGTTTATTACGTAAACTTTTTCTAAATTTAAAATTGTTTTTTTCACATCTTCAAAGCACTATAGACCTTAGTTTATTATCGCGATACCTCCACGTGTTCTCGAGATAAAATGTTTTGTCAGAAAGACTGACGACCGGAAGACAATGATCCTATATGGGTTCCGTTTTGAGGTACGGAACCCTAAAAACTATCAAACATTTCTGTTTATTTTTAAAATAAATAATTCAAAAAGATCAGCACAAAGAAATATTTTGAACAAACATCGCTAATAAAGAAACACATTATTGTTAAGTAATTTATATCACATTCATAGGACCCACTTTAGTCCGCCGGCGGCCCCAGTCCACATGTCAAGGTGAGCCGCGAGCGATGTTACTCAACCGATTGAGTAAAATTATTCGCTACTTACTTCTCATTATCGTGGTATTTACTAGGAAGAGAGCTTACAGGAGCAACAGATAATATATATATATATATATATTACTTTACCTAAATAATTTTAAACCTGAGTTCCAATACGAAAACAATCGCTCAAAAGTTGACTTTGATATGTTTTGAGTGAAATTAGATGAGTGACCGTCAGTATTGTCAATTTGCCTGACTATTTGTCTTTTATAAAAATACTCGACGTTATAGAAAAATATATAAGGTTGCACTCGATTTTCCTGGGATCCCATAATCCTGACTTGATGACAATGAAACGTAGAAGTACACTGAATCAAATATATATAATTTTTAAATTGACAGACAAATCACTTAACAAATGTATAACCTCCACCTTTTTGAGTATCTAAGTAAAATGATTTAGACTGATTCAGGTGTCGCTAGCGGGTTCTGGTCCACTCATGTTCCCTTTATCCATTCTTTGTCAAAATCAAAATCAAAAATAACTTTATTTAAATAGACTTATTTACTAAGCTCTTTTAAATCGTCACAACAGGGAATATGTATGAGAAAACAAGTAAATATAATTATAAAGGCAATAGTCATAACTTTAACTGGGTATCAACCGGGCATTTACTAATTGTCCCAATTAAAGTATTTAAATATGTACTAAATAAATTCTTAGTTTTAATTTTAAAATAATACTTATTTAAAAATTAAAAATAACACTAGTATGCATATTCCCAATCAACCCTACTACCGCTTCGACGAATTAGTAGCTGCAGAGAAGAAGCGGCGCAAGAAACTCTCAGCCTTTAGTATGTTTAAAATACTTTGTTTACTTTTATATTTAGATCGTCATTAGGAGCTAGGTTGTCTATAAATACATTAAAAATACATACTCAACTAAAATTAAACAAGCTGCTGACTTATTAAAATTACTTTAATAATTATAATTAAATTTTGTTATTTCATGTTTCGGATTTAATCACAAACAGCCATTTGACTGTGCTTACCTAGAATATGTGAAACATACAGAAATTGCTTAATCAACGACCGTCTTCAATCTCTTGCTATTTGACTTCTAACCTTCAAGTGATAAAATTATCAAGTTATAACAAGTAAAACGACGTATCTGACAATTTATAACAAAACTTAATGTTAACGTTGAATCAACTTTATCGTCAGGCAGTTCTGAATTACGAAATTCTTAAAATCTATTGCTACATAGACAAATTAATATCGAGTGTAATTCAGAGGTGTTAGATCAGTGAAAAGCAAGACAATGAGCGGAGATACGACAAAGAAACAACATAATGCAATGCGAAGACGTATACAGTATTCTGTTTATTTTTTAGACCGCGGTCCTTGAACGAACGCCAGGCTCGCCGGAGGAGCCTAATTCGCACAAATATATTCTAACGATTTAAAGTTGAATCAGAGTCCTTCAAAGTCAAATCATTTATTAGTTAAACAGGAGGCAGGGGTAGTACAAAAATCATCAATCACTATAAATAGTTTGTTCAATAAGCGTCAGCGGTTTGGTCCGTAACGTCATTGTCTTCCAAGCGAGAGGCAGCGGTTGGAACCCTGCCACGTATCAATATGTTTTAAATTTTGAATTCATATGTGCGTTAATCGATGGTTTTATGATTAAAGAAAACATTGTAAGCTAACCTACCACACCTGTCGACCAAGTGACCAAGTGCAGGTTACATGGCCAGCGTTGTTGATTAAGGTCTAATCACCCTAATTTAAGGTGGAGCCCCTCGGGGGTAAGTATATGAGCTGTTGACAATCTTTGTTCAATAAATGTACAAATATGCGTACTCATCATACAAATATCTGCGCCTTCTGGGATTCTTACCCGGAACCTTTGGCTAAGTAGACAAGGATATTGACCACTTGACTTGATTGCCGACAAAATAATAATATTATAAGTAGAGAGAGTGTTAATTTATGATAAATTTATTTTAAAGATTTTGGAGGGTAGTGGGTAATATCTTTAAAATAAAAATTTATCATTTGGTTTAGATTACGAAAACAAACCAATTTTGACCATGGCTGGTTACAAGATGGGCAGTAAAATTGTAATTTCGTGCTCCTCTGTGCTTCAAAACGCACGCCAAGCCATTTGTTCAGGTTGTTACAGTTCCCGCTTTCCCCCACGAACCTACATTGAACCAGCGTTGGGGTATTATGACCCAAATTCCTCATGTGTAGGAAGGCATGTGCCCAGTAGTGAGGCGTTTTAGACTGATGACGATGACAATGTTGTTAATGATTATTAATGACAATAAAAAATTGAATTTGTAATTAAAAAAATAGTATTTGCAGGTACTTCTGAATCACACATAAATAAGATTATTGATGATCTATATACTCTGGTAACTTTGTTCAACACATCACAGAAATGAATGAACTATTCTAAAAGCTGGTAAAGTAAATAAACAATCGACGACTATATTTAGTTATAATTATTTAGACATTCTATTCTAAGCTCACACTACATCAATACTAAGAAAAGCTTTGAATCATATTGAATATCGTGAAATAATGATTCATGGTTCACATTTAGTTTCTATTTAAGGAAAATAGCATTATTTTATTGTCTAACAATCACTTACAGTTTTATAATTCTCAAAAGTTGGCGAACTGAGATAAATCCTAATAAAATAATAGTTCCAACTTACAGAATGGCAGTTAGAAAAGAATTGAATAGAATTAAGTTGTAGAAAACATGGGTGGAATGATGTCATTGCTTTTCATATTCCCAAAGTTAGATAAGGTAAAGATACAAATTATCCTTGATTAGCATTAAACTGATCAAAGTACATAAAATAAATAGATATTAAAGGGAGCGATTATTGAAATACCGATTTTTCGTCACTGTTGCAAGGCGCTTGCTACCGTGACGAAATATTGGGTACTAAAAATTAAATAAGTAAATAGTATATATCCCGTTAATAAATATCTATATGTTTAATATGTTTAATGACCATGAAAGTTTAAAATAATAAATTAATAAGTTATATAATGAAATGGGTGACTCGACTCTTATGCTGTCGGACACATTCTTTAGATTTTAGGATGCTAACGTGTGATTAAGGCGCTACAATTATCTGCAGCTTTTAGCTTCTTACCAACAGTTAATATGATTGCTTATATCTCTCGATCCCCCATCGAACTATCACGAGCAAGCCACAATCATTAGAACGATAAAACAACGAACAACTTAGTGTAAGTAATAAGTTTACTTTTAGCGTTTAACATTTTTTGCTAAATTATCTTAAGTAGACAATGATATCCCTATGACGATTCGTCATCACTTCGCCAACACCCACAATCGAATCAATTGCAATCAAGCTATCGAAAAAACCAAACATCCGAATTCCTCCTGCGTGAAGCGAGGCGGTCTCTCATTAGACCAATCCTCGTCGGATTCGACACAGCATTCTTCAATCGTTTCTCAATATTCATATTGAATAATCTCATTCTATCTATAGCTCTCAGCATCGCAAGAAATCCAAATTGACGTGATGAAACTCGAGTGCAACCCCATTGCAATCATTACTGCTATCTCGAAATAGAATTGTGTGTACCTTGTGCCTCGCTATAAATAGATGATAGTCAGCCACAATAGTTGCTACATTAACTTTCAGAAACGTAAATGTTTATTTACTGATGCATTATTTATTAAAGATTATGCAGTGAATCATCTCAGACGCTGTTTTATCGTCAAGGGCTTCAGAAATAGCTTTAGACTCATTTATATTAATACTTTTGACTTTAAAAATAAATATAGTATCAACTGAATCTTAATCAAAAGTAAAGTCAAAGAATTTTATATATTTTTTTAATACAAAACATAATTCACTCTCTACATTTTTACTGATATTGGAATATCACTAAGCAATAAAAAATGTGAATTTGAACTCGAGTTTATTGAAGCTGTCCGCTATCTACTGTAATGGGAAAGAAATATGTCTTGTTTCCAGAATGTTCCCGTACCTGCGATATCAAGTGATGTGCTTGATATAGCAGAAGTATACTCCATAAAATGACATTAACACTTATGTCAAAAAATATGTGTAAAGTACACATTAATGCTCAAAGAATATTTAAGCAACATCTAACTCGCTCTGCAACGAAGTTCATTACATATCTTTTCAAATATGTACCATCTACTAATTTCACATTCTAAAGAGATAGTAATATTTGAAGCAACCTTCTATATATTTTCCGATCTAGATATTATATTAGCAATAGCGCAGAACATCTATACAAGGCTATCACTGTCATAATAGAACTGCAAAATGTCATATATTCTAACATGCTAATTATGTTATCAATCAACACCAAATCTTAACGGAGATCTAACTGCAACGAGTACGCTCCTGATGTTGTCAAAGGCATAGCAAAACAAAGAAATAAAGATTATTTGACTAAAGCTTGTTGAATTTTCAATTCTTAGTTGAAACAGTACTTAGTGATTATATTAAAACCAATTCATAATTTTCTGAAGGGTTGCAGCAATGGTCTGATGATAATAATAATTGAAGGTATATTAACATTTTGGTGACAGCAGCTTGTACTTTTTCTTCACATCAGAATATAGGCAGTATGGACGTGGAATGGACGTGATAATATGCTGTAGATTCTGGAAAATATTTCCTTCCTGGATATATCAGGGACTCTTCTATCTGGGCCATAACATTTTTTGTGGTGTTATGATACAACATTGATAGATACAGAAGCTAGTTCCATGAAAAGCAAGCTAAAGCCGAGACAACATATCCAACGGATCTAGCGATCTATCAGCAGATCTCTTCTCAAAATGTAATATTGTTTGATTTATTGTCAAGCAATATTCTATTCTATTCTACACAATTTTGTATGTTATATATAACCACTCGCAAATACCTCCCTACGATACAGTAAAAATCAATTCCCAATCCACGTGCCCCGTGGTCGTGCCAGGCCCACAACAATACTAATCGTGTGCTGGTAATGTTCGAAATCCGTCAGTCAGGGAATATCAATTGTGGAGGACAATTTGTGATTAAACGAACTTACCTGAAGTGAAGTTCTATCATAATTATACGAGTTGCTTCGTTCGAAGAGATTAGTAATCACTTGTAGTAGCGCGTACTGGCTCGCCATTCATTCACTTTAGTTTAATTTAAGAAGCGCCAATAATTAAAAATATTTTTTTTTTTTAAGTTATAAGCTGTGTAAAAAATAAAAATAATTGTAGGGTAGATCTACACAACTGGCTCCCAACGAATAGACGCGCTTACCTCATTTAGTAAAAAGCTTAATTAAAAATTCAACAATGGTTCGTCCTGGGATACTTGGAGGTGGGTGGGAACTAATCTCTTCGAACGAAGCAACTCGTATAATTATGATAGAACTTCACTTCAGGTAAGTTCGTTTAATCACAAATTATACTTCATTGCTTCGTTCTCGAGATTAGTAATCACTTGTAGATTTTGAAAGAAAAAGACGATCCATTGAATGCAACTATAAACAGTGTAGAATATTGAATTTTGTACTAGGGTAAATGGGAAAGAACATAATGAAGACTAAAGTAATTATAATCATGTGTTCATAATTAAAGAACAAAGCTCTATAAATATCTTCCATTTCAAACAATTACTTTAATAATCATATATTGAGTTCAAGTATTAAACCAATCTTTGTTTATTCTGCTACTATTCAATATCGAAGGAGCATACTGTTCAGAATCATTATGATTAATTGTATCCCTGAGGTAAAATTTAGCATACAGAAAGGAATTACTAGATTTGGTTGTTTGGATCCAACTTTCGATGATTTTAAGATATCTAGAATTATTATAGAGATGTTGCTATGGCTTACGTCGATATTATTGGTAAGAATAAGGTTTGTACGCTATGTGCAGTGAGAAGTGCTAATAAAGTCATTAATTTTTATGTTAACGACTCTAAATCAATTTCTGAATTAGGGTAAAAATTGGAAAAGAAATCTAAAACAATCGATTTGTCCCACGTAACAATGTACTTTGGCGTTGGAGGACGAAGTCGATAAAATCCTTTAAATAATCTGGTTAGGAAACCAGATCAGCCTAATTTTTGCACCTGAAATTAATGATAGGGCAGAGCGGTAGCTGTTTAATGTACCGTATTCAGCACCAATAATAATAATACAGAATAACGACAGAGAGCTACGAAGCTCTCTGTCAAAAAATTCTAGCTGAGCCTAATCTTGCACCTGAAATTAATGATAGGGCTGAGCGGTAGCTATTTAATGGACCATATTGAGCAACATTAATGATAATACAGAATAACGACAGAGAGCTATGAAGCTCTCTGTCAAAAAATTCTATGACGCGTTCAATTAACGGATCATAAAGGTAAAATTTACGATTATGACAAAACTCAATCACCGCTTAAAAACACAGTCATACTGACGCAAGGTGCTTTTGGATAAGGATGCACAGATGACTTCAACAGATTGAAGAGGTACGTTCCGCCACAAGAACGCCGTCCTGAAAAACTGCCTCCTATAAGCGTGACTCCTGGATAAGACTGGTCGCTGTAGGATGGAACTAAAGCGTTATTATCGGAAAGAAATGTAAAAGCCTAAGGAATTATTAATTTTTGATAAAGCAGATACCAAGGCTGTGTAGGTCACAATGGGACGACGATGCCCTCTGCTTTATCCGTTACTATTTTTCTTAATACTTTTAGAATAACAGAAAATGTGGAAAAAGCATAAAAATTTATGTCTTTCCAGGATATTGTGAAAGCATTAATTAAATAAGCACATGAATTCCTGTTCCAAGATAAATAGGATTCACATTTATTATTTAATCTAGACGAAAATAAATCCACTTCTGGAGCACCAAATGCATTAACAATAAGCATGAAGGCATCGCCACTTAACATGCATTCTGTATTGGAGTAATATAAGAAGCAAATATGTATAAATTACGCTTTTCAAAAAGATTCCATATGCGTTTGTCTATTAGATTCAGGTGAGGAAATCTTACACCACCCATATTTATGTTGGTTTATGTTGACAGTTTTTTAATTGATCCGCAAAAATCTGTAAACCAAATATTACTGCTAAAGGCTCTAAGCAATTAATGTGTAGGGTGCGTTCTGAATCGAACCACTGACAGTACTGGCACTGGCAGTCGCATGCCACCCCCACCCAGTTTTTCTCGCATCAATAAAAAATTCCATGACAAAATTGTTTGTTCTTATAGGATAGACAGAACTTGTGCAGACTTCTAACCACCAAAGAAGATCATTACTGATCTCTTCTGATGACAGGTTGAAGTTACTGTTATAGTTATCATTTTTTAATAAGGCTAAACACTTGTATCTTTCTAGTGTTTTGACATGATTCCTTCTGTATTGTACTGCGGGGCAAGCATAAGGCGTAAGAAAACCTACCAGTCGGGCAAAATTTCGAATGGTAGTTCTGTGTTTAGAAAATGTATTATTTCGGCTTTTATTAAAATCCTCTTATCTTCAGGGAGGCACACGTGGAAATTTTTCTATCGATTATAAAAACACGATACTGACAAGCGTAGCTAGGTATGAGGGGACTTTTTTTTTTTAATTAAAAAACCTAGCGATTTGACAACGGTGTAACAATTTAACTTGGTGTGGAGAGTATTTTTTAAGCAATCTTTGTAAGATTCGCCAATGAAACATATGTCATCTAAGTAGATAGTTGATGAATAACCTAATGACCTAAGATACAACAAGGTTTAACGGTAAAACATTAAATTCGTATATTTTTGACTGAAATGTGAAGTGTAAATATAATACTTTTTATAATCTGCGCAAATAGGTACAAGAAAGTAAGCGTCCTTTAAATCTATAGAAGTTATGTAACAATCTCTTGAAATTAATTTTATAGTGGTTCTTAGGTCTTCCAATTTACAATGTTGAGTATCAATGAATTTATTTAAGGACTTAAGATTTAATATAATTCTTGTATTTCCCGTTTTCTTTTTTACTATAAAAAGGAAGATAAATACTCTCCATCACAAGTCTCGCATTCCGATACAGCGCCTGAGGCGCAAAGCTCTGAAACTGCATCACAATATAATGACATTTCTGATTTTTGAGCACTTAGGTTCTAGGGAACAGTTTTACAGGTGTAGTGAAAGGAATTTTTTATCCTTTGACCCAAGAAAGAATGATTGGGTCATTAGTGATGGTTCGCCACTGATTAATGAATAAACGTAAGCGTCCAGGACGACATACCGTATCTATCGGCGGCGCGTTCGTTGCTGCTGCTGCGAGCGCCGCGGAGGGGGCAGCGGCAGCTGTGGCGGCGCTTGTGGGCACCGAATGGCGCCCGTGATTGCGGGGCAGGCGTAGCCTCCTCGAGGCGTCTCCCCGCTGACGACGGCCTTTTCGTTGTCACGGGGCCCTTTAAGGCTATGGTGCGAGTTTGTTTATACGTATTGTTCTTTGCATTGCATTAGAAGCTCTAATTCCAGTTCCAGACTTGTGAATTGATTTTTGTCGCTCTCATCGTTTCGGAAAATTTCTCGCCGAATAAGAATTTATTATTCAGTTTTAAAAACCACTTTAAGGTTTTTAACATCTTTCTTGATGAAGGAGCCAATGAAACTCCTTCTCAACGTAGATTCCGTATGTTGCACAACACAAACTATGCGGCCGGCATCAATGAGGGGTTTAATCATTTCTGAATGCTTAGGGTCTTGACAGAGTGCCCGTTTTAATTTTAATGCCTGGTCTATGCAGAAGACTGCTGCAGATATCTGTTTTTGTCTATTGTTACATCCTTGAGCAGATGGGAATACGTTGCTACCACGTTAATACGTACGAACGACTAACTATTCAACTATATGTTGAATTCCCATATGCTGGCTACATCGTTCCGGATTTTGGGCCAAATTTTTTTTTTTTTTTGTTAGGAGTCTTTCCTAAAAAAACTAGAATTTCTTCATCAAAGGTGATCTCATCATATGAGGGCTTGTCAACATTATTAGAGGTAGTTGGGACTGCTGTGCATTCAGTAGGCACAGCCGGCACTACCGTCAATGTTGCTGGACCTTATCTTGTCGGGTTGTGGTGCTGATGCTGGCGCGACAGCGGCCACAAGAGCCTCTATACCATCAGTTAATTTGTGTACTGGTAATAAAGTTTCAACGTCTCAAAGCGATAAAATAAAAATATTCGCTTTTGTAGTAAAAAGGTATATAGATAAATACCTATTTATTTTATATGTTAATATTTGAAGGCAACATCCAATTAAGATGTGCACATTCTTATATATTTTAAAAAAGTTCAATAAAATAACTCGGTAATAGTCACAAGGAACTATACACTGTGTAATTATTAAATTGGTAGGTAACATCCATTCAGATGAACACAACCATTAGATAAGCAAGGCAATAGCCACTTAACATACATAAATATGTAACGAACTATGCACATTGCTAAAGATACTAATACAAAAATCATTTTTCTTTATAATTTTGTTACTAACCTTCGTTTGTTGACGGAACTGTTATATTACAAGACACAGAATCCTCACTGGAAATGGAAATAGAATGTCGTAATCGCCTTCTATGTTTTTTAAATTTTTCCATTCTCCTAATTTTTCTCCTTATTTTATCACTATCTCCATCTATCGAGTGTTTTCTTTTTGGCATATTATCAGAATAACACTGAGCTAAAAGAAATAGGGAAATGGGACACAAAGTATATATAATGTTTTAATATTGGGAGCGCGTGATGAACGGCGCGGCACTAGAAACGCGAATGAGGTAAGCGCGTCTATTCGTTGGGAGCCAGTTGTGTAGATCTACCCTACAATTATTTTTATTTTTTACACAGCTTATAACTTAAAAAAAAAAAATATTTTTAATTATTGGCGCTTCTTAAATTAAACTAAAGTGAATGAATGGCGAGCCAGTACGCGCTACTACAAGTGATTACTAATCTCGAGAACGAAGCAATGAAGTATAATAGCGAGTTTGCTTCCGCTCGTGACCGGTCGCAAGTTATATGTTTCTAGAGGGAAATGAGTTTTGTCAATAACATCAGTATTAATAATTATCTATCACAACTTAAAGACACTAGTCCTTTTAAGACAAAATAAAGAGGCAGATACCCAATATATAGCAAACAGGTTCGCTCCTGTTCAGCTAAAGTGACAGCAAAATGAGCAGATGGACACTAAACTTATGTCGAAATATTAATCACAATCGAAAAAAGGTTACTGCAACCCGTTGTGGGTTGCAGTAACCGTGGTCACGAGCCTGGAACGCGGCGTCGTCACCTGCTCGGTGAACTCTTCAGTTATTTTCATCAAATCACAATTTTTCTCTATTTCATACCACAAACTCAAAGGCACGTAATGTTCAACTAAGATCCATTTCAAACGCTTGTATTCTTTTAAGTAGTATATCTGTATATCTGCGAAATAAACAAATAAACCATTGTCTATCTCGTTATATATTATTCCAGCCGCAAACCGCTCCTATATTGAGCATATTGAACGCAGACTAGCGCCCGTCAACCGCAAAGCTTGGTCAATATAATGTCAACAATAATTACTTCCTCGGTGACAACTGTCGATCACGTACTGCTGGCTTCATCAGACAAAGAACTATTAAGCAGGCAAATCAAACTCAGCTTTTACTTCATATAGAAGAGAATTGTCTGTGATTTTCACATAATACATATATATGTCTCGCCTAATGGTAAGTAATTATATGTGACGTCCTTAAGAACTGGTTAGTCTCAACTCAAAGTTGATCGTTCATCGTTCAACGTGATTCATACGGACCGCCAACGTAGGTCATGGATCAATATACCCTATCACCGCTCTAAACGATGATGTGGTGCGAGTTTTGTTTTCATTACGTCTTTATACAAATGTTGTTAGGTCTGATGAACACAACCTGATGGTTCCTAATTCAACTAGCATTATAAGTAAGTAAGTAAATTACAGAGAACACAGACCAAAAATAAACTTGTGATAAACAGAGACAGAGATACACAAAACAAAAGAACAAATATAATGTGATGTTAGTGTGCTGTGATGTTAGCTGCACCAGAGCAGAAGGTGCACTAATTAAGATACTAATTAAGTACTCTTTAAGAGTAGCGAAACACAGGTAATATGCCATAACTCGAAAAGGGTCAATAATAATAATCTAACAAAAAAAAGGTGTGGATAAGATTTGAAACACAAGAAGATTGGATCCTGGATTGAAATATAGGGTACTTTTTATCAATCTCAGGACCTTGGACTCTTGAGGTGCGTGAAAGCGGCTGTAATGACAACCAAGATAAAGGGTTAACGTGCCTTCCGAAACATACTGAACCTTCCAAGAATCAGCCATGATCAAATTTGTTTTATTTTGACAGACCTAGAAACCAGACAGTCCTTACCACTTCGTCAACGAATTTAACACTTACTTTATTACACTCCCATTAAGGCCTCTTCTTATATATTACACATTACTATTACTTATTACATATTACTTGAGCCCAGTTGTAGCACATATAGGTTGTTGATGATGACATTAACGTTAAAACGCAATGAAATAAGTTACAGTCCACCTCAATGATTTTCATACTTCAAAATTATTTCTCCCAAACCTTTTATTGTTAGTAAATATGTACTTTATTTAATAAAATTCACATAAAATGCAAACGCGGCTATAGCATTATGATGAAAGAGCTATTAAGCTGAAATTCAATCGTGATATTTCCATGATAAAGTCAGAAGTGCTTGGAATAGTTTAGGGTACTAGATCCCACATACCTTTCTCTTGAACAGGGAATGCAGGATGACTGACCGTTTACCAAATGCTGTTATTATAAGGCCTATGCTTTATTGAAATAAATAGGAGAGTTAAAAACAAGATGTAGTGTTGGCAGTTTGGGCTGACATTAAAATATGACCAATTCAAAACTCTAGGAACAATGATCAAAAATTTATATCCTTTGATCTGCATTCCAAAGCACTATAATTACATAAAAGTATTGAATTTCTACATCCTTTATTTATTTTATTACTCTTAACGTTATGCTAGTTACTCTAGAGATGGGACAAATTAGATCATGCGTGCCTTAATTTATCGATATTTTAATAGTTAAAATAGTACTTTCGAAAGTTCTTAAGTATTTGAGTGGGATTTGTTTAGAACTTTTCGTAATAATCTTTAAAAACAATATATTATAATGAATAATTAATAAAGACAAAAACTGTCGAAGTATTTCGCAATACGAAATTTAGTCAAATTTCACCACACATGGTGCAGGCTGATGTCTTTGTCCAAGTAATACCCATTTGCATACAATGCCGATTGAGAATTTTCGAAATTATTAAACGAACCGTGTAAGTTATTCATGTTAAGTCATTATGTCATGTTACAACTTATTTTGCAAGTGACATTGACGCAACTTAGAGTGAATAATATTATTACGCTCAAAAACACTTTAAATTTTACTTTACTTGTAGTGGGTACACTTTGTATATATCACGTGGTATACACGTGGTAAGCGAAGCGAGAGGTTTCCATGTATGTAGCTAGCCCAGCATAGAGCATACTGACCAGAGCGACCACCCCGACCAACCTAAGCATATCTGTCTTTTAAAGTTTACTTACTATAACATTTTTTTTGGTAGTCAAATGTGATTTAAATCCTTCCCTACGTACATGTTGTTATTTTCCGATATATACGCTATAGATGTCGCGGGCACAGGTTTAATAATAACAGCTATGTAAGGGTCCTACGAAATCAAAATGGTTGTCACTAGGCGAGAGTACCCGGCATCACAGCAGTATCTCTTTGCGTCATTTAATGCATCGCTTATTTTTCTAATTTAAAGTAAGTTTTTAACAAAAAGTGAAACATGTTAGCTAATGACAAAATTTATTAAAATGTAAACTTTTCTAATTTCAATTTTCTGTGAATTGACTCGTACCTGCTAATTCGATTTGACATTTTCGTTTAGTGACTTCCTTGTTGTGAATAATGCGAATGCTTTATCAAAGGAGCGGCTTCCTTTGTCTCTCGTGTTTATATTAATATTATACATTTTGGTCTATGGTTCATCATTATTCAATGGAAATTCTTAAATACTTATGTCATTTGGTTTAAAAATCACTGAGTTTGTTATATATGTCTAAGTATACCTTTTAACTTAACGTAGTGCTATAACATCATAATGTTAAAGCAAATCCTTTTTGATAAATACTGGCAATTCAAAATTTTATGATGGCTATTGTTTCGATTTCATTTGGGGCTATTCGTTATTCTGTTGCCGTCGACGGAAACGTTTCCCCTTGTTACCAGTTACCCTAAGCCATTTTATAGATCTAATTATATTTTATTTTGTAAGTATTCATTTATTTTCTATTTGTTTTTCCATGCAGCGTTCAGTTTTATATTGTTTTGTGTTATATTTAGTGTACCTTAACTTATAAAATATATAGTGACGTGATTCGATGTCTTATTTCTAAACCTACCAAATACCGAAACAATACAATCTTTACAATGAACAGTTCCCGTTCATTTATACCTTTTATTTAAAAATGTGCCTTTTAAATAAATAACGTTGAATGTATTGACACCACCTGATAATTAACGGACTGAGATAATTTTTAAATGTATATCTTTTTTAAAAATTTACTTTTCTAGATGTTCTTATAATTTTTATTATATCATAATAAGACCAACATGGAACTGGCCAATCACTTGGTAGATGAAGAGATATAATTACTAAGTAATTATAGTCAATTAAATCAAAACAAAGATTTGCATTTTGCAGCTGCTAAGACTTTTCAGGGTATTTGTAAGGGTTTAAATTTTAAGAATATATTATTGAAATTTAAACTCAGTCGGCTGCTTTCAATATTCTCTCCATGGAGATTAATATCGGTCTTCCAGCGCTTAGTAACTAAAAGCTCTATAAAATATTGTACCAAAAAATAGCTTTATTCTGTTACCGCTATGACAATTGATACAGAAAAACAATATTTTAATCGAAAAACCGCACTGCTATCTCATTTATATAACTTGTTATAGGAATTGTAAATTTATTTGATTTACTTGAAATAAATTCTCAGCTTTCCATCCACCTACGCGAGAGTAATGACGTACAATCTATTGTATCGTAACAATTTGTAATCCTAAATGAATTCATTTCAATTATCACAAAATATCGATATCGATGATACAGTGATATTCATCTAACGTAGCTTGGCACAATAACTCGACAACAATTTTTACGGTTAACGTTAAAATTGAGTTTTTCATGCAAATTAATATTTAAATTAATGAAATCATTAGTAGCTAATTAAATAATATCATTATAATTATAATTGAAGACATTTAGCAGAAAAACAAAGGTATTTTAATGTTCTCTTGTATCCTCAGTAATAAGCTATGAGAGCAGTAATTCACCGTCGTTAAACTCACCGTTAACAGAAAATAAATATTTTAAATATCGATATATCTGCATCGTATCCCTAAACGCCTACGTAACCTCACACAATGGCCCACCCTCCATCATTTACAATAATCTGTTTGCTATAACGCGATGCGCGCGCGCATTGTCGACGCACCTTGATGCAAGGGCGCGCTATGGTACACCACAGATGTTTATAAAAAATTTAAGTACACGTCCCATAAATAATTGATATCTGTTGTAAAATATAAATTGTTTTGGGGTAAGTATCATAGAATAGTAGGATGTTTTGCTCTCTGCACTGCTTAAAATATTTGAGGTTCGAATGAAAATATAGCAACGATCTCCTACTGACGGGGAGGGAAACGTCAATCCTGTTTGGGCATCAATCCAGAGTTTACCAATGACAATTTGAAGCCGGTTTACTCAGCCGCAACTTCCTAGAGGAGCTTCGATTGCTAAAGTACCTTACTAACTTCTTACCGACTGTCGTAAAACAGACGAGTCTCCATTTATGGGTGACTATTTAGTCTTCCATAAATAGAGGCCCTGCTGAAAGACGTACGATTACATAAGTACTAATTAGCCTAAAAGTAACCTATTCGTATTACTCTAGGCGAAAAAATTAAAAGCTAAGCAAATAAGCTATCATATTCAGTCAGATAATTAAGCGCTAGCAGTAAATAAAAATTCTAAAATTCATGGATGATGAGCGTTTAAATTTTCTTCCTGTTAAATCAGTTTCTATCTCTGGTATTTTTTGAGAAAAAAAACGAGCCTAGTGTTTTCACCTGACCATTTGGGCAGCGTGGTGGTAATATGGTCTTATCTCCTCGTCTCCATGAAGGAAGATGTGTGCCCAGGAGTGGAACGTATTCATTCATTTCATTCATTAACAGTTTAACTTTTAATGAATGAAATGATGCAAAGGATTCCTGAGGCGGAGAATTATCAGGAAGTATGATAACACTTCAGAACTTAAATAAAGTAAGTTATATCCAAGTTGCGATAAGCCGGAAAGTCCTAAGTTACTAAACTTGAACGACGCGAAAGTCAACTTTGTTTTGTACTTGCTCTTATATGTATTGGTGTTTTATATGCCTTGATAAGGGGCAGCCTTACGCTATTCGAGTATTAATAACAATAATAATGATATCATAACATTTCTCACACTCACGCCTATTATCTAAGCCAAAGTAAGCATCATTGTGATTGTGTTATAAATACTAGATAACTGAGAAAAGTACATAGTAATATGTATATAAATTACAGAAATATACTAAATAAATATACAAACATCCATAACTACATACTACCATATGTTCGTACTCGTTCTTACTGGGATTCGAACCCGAGACCTTTGGATAAGTAGACATGGGTACTAACCACTCGACGTATTATAGAGTAACCAAAACACAATGTCGTATTAGTAAGCTCTTTGATAAGTAATTAATGTAAGATAAAGACTTTGCACCAATTTGTTCTAAAGAACTTCAATATGCAGATTCTTAGAAATAATTAATGACTTTAGGGATCGTGTTTGTTTCGATTTCAAGGTTTACATCATTACTAGCTATAATTAAAATGTGGGTACAGAGTAGAATTATTTCTTTGAACTCACCACGTTATATCATTTTTAAAAGTAACTTTCAATATAGCGCTTGTCAATACCAAACCTTTGGAGTTCATTTCTATAACCACTGGCGTACCGAGGACAGTCTTTCAAATCGTCACAATCACACTAATTCTTTAAAACTTCAAGTATACCTTTTGAATTAGATTAAGAGATTAAAAGTTTCACAATTTCAGCAGCAGTTGCTATAATAGCTACTATTGTGAATCAGTAAAATCCAACGTTACGCTTAGTGTAGCTTAAAATAGTGAAATATCAAATTTCATTGTACTAGTAAAAATATTTGTAACACCAAATCGTCGAAATCAAATGAGTTTTTGTTTCAAAAATATCAATGGTTCTACGCCAAATTGGATTCTGAATGTAGTACAGCTAGATATTGTGTCTGTGAGACATCTGCTGCATTGTATTACTGAATAGTAAAAACTATTACGACAAGATTTAGTTTCGCTTAGGTAAAGAAGAATCCAAATGAAATAATAACGTATCTTCTTGTTAAAGATAATAAATGAGTTCATATAGGATAAAACAAAAGGCAGAAAATGTGATGAAAATCTCAACGTAATTGAACAATCAATTGGCAAGGCTACGACAATTTTTACAATTAAATATTATGTAAAGACAAAGACGTTGAGATATTACCAATAAAAACTTCACTTCGACCACAAGGATATTAGGTTATAAAATATTCCTTTGAGAACTATTTGGAGTATTTAACTCTACTAAATAAAGCTTTAGAAGCTTTGGAAAAAGAAAATAATATTCTTTTGTACTCAAAGAGAGATCTATGTAGAATTTATTAATTTCAATAACTCTTGTAGAAACCAAATATATGTTCAACAAAGCATATAATATTATTTATTTATTTCATTCATTGTATGCCACATTACATTAGGTTAGGTTATTATTTTGAGAAGGTATATGTGACGTCCTGCAAAGACATAGCAATCTTAGAAGGCTAACAAAATTATTAATTATATAAAAATACCGTATACGGACATAACTATTCATTTGTGATAATTCAATTTATTTTAATAATAATAATCAAATATTTAATAACTAACAATTAAATATAAAACTAATTTAAATAATAAGTGTTTGCAATTAATTGTTAAATTATATAATGTTGGTTGTTGATTAACATGGTGTGACAATCATCAAAAGAAGTTATCAAATTTTATTTAGAGAAAAATACTTTTAGCTTATTTAAACTCCTAATATTTCTTGGATGGATATTTCTGACAAATTTACCTAAAATTATTCCCATAGATACTCATCGATAGAATAAAAACATTTTCCTAATAAATATAAGCGAAGTTCATTTTTAATTAGATTATCGTTTCTTATATTTTTAATATCAGACGGTAGTTTATTGAATATTTTTACCGGCATATAGTATGGACTATGAGCATTTTTATTCTTCCATTATTTATAATTGTAAGGACGGGAATGTTTATATTTTGGAATTAATTATTTTATTCTCTTAATTATGAATGTACTGTACTGTTAATTGTCTATGTACATTTGTAATTGTAAAAATTAAATTGTTGTTTTATTTTACTATCTTAACACCATAATAAGAACTGTTCATAAAGGATAGAACGTTCTAACCAAAACTTAGATCTGTTTATGATATAACCGTACCTTTCGAAAATTTTATATCAACCGCAACAATTGTGACAACGACAAAATAAAAAACATCAAACATGTCGATTGTCTGCTTTCTATAGATGGCTTTTCTGATTTGTCTTTCAATATCGGTGTTAAGTTACAAAGCTTAAGCTGATTAATACGTTTGTAAGAACAGACGCTTTAAGGCGCTATCGATGACACGATCAGCGACAGCATTACCCAAACAGGAGATGCCTATCACATTGAGAATTCCACAACAAAAATCCTATTCACGCACCACAAAGGCCAAAAAACAAATACAAAACCTCTGAGAGACCGCTCTTTATCACAAAGGTACCCTAATTGGGGAGCAGATGGCTCCAAGCCCACGTGCCTGTGGCGCTTTCATTCTTTCACATCAAGCCAAGCGATACGCAACTATCGATGTCGTACATGTTAAGCTCAATTTATAATAACTGCCGTTTTCAACTTACGACCGTTAGTCATAGCGTGGATGCGGCAGAAAAACTCCAAATGACGGAGAAGCGGAACTGTGGTTTCTTTTTTCTGTGAAATGTAATCTGGTAAAGGTGCGACGATGATTTGTGGGTCAAGACCTTGGGGAAGCCTTTAGAACTTATACAGTAAAGGTCTACTTACATATATCAACGTTTGAATGGGAGTTAGTGAATGAGCCCTTACCTGGAATAGAAAAAGAATATTAAAATAATGTAGAGAAATTTATGTGAAGGACGTGCTTAGAAAATAACGGAATGCATATTAAAACAGGATTTAAAAATTGGCTTAAGGAGCATATACCGTATTGAGAAACCAACAAAAATCGACTAGATCTGTATATGGATGTCAAACAGGCCGCCATAAAAATAAATAATGTGCAATGTTATAATCGGTGATTTGATTAGCAAAACAAGTTTTGCAACACTTAAAATATAGCTAATATCATACGATCAATTTATGTCTAAACACTACTATTAGTCAATTATCCATATATGTGTTGACAGGACAAATCGGCAATATCCCTCCAATCAATTCGCTTAATTAGTGAAACTATTAAACTCAAACATTCATTAAAAACACGGAAACGCCGAGTAACTTTCGAATAGGAGCATGATTTAGTATCGACATCCGTCAGCACAAGTTTTATTAGCATTCAATCGCATTCTAGTTTGAGATTGGCCGCCATATTTACTAGGTTTGATTGAGAAGTCATGTCCATGGTCATCAAATGCATCCCGAGCTGAAAGACGATATCCGTTCAGGAAACGTTAAAGTGAGTGCTGAACGGAGCATTGAATTTGAGTTTGTGTAAGTACTAGATGAGACCTCAAAGAGTAAATTCTAGTTTGTGCACTTGCGAACCATTACTAGGAACAAATATCGTGCGGAAATTAGTATAGCGATCGAATGCGCAGCTAGCCTCAGTTGCCGAAAGCCGCAACGAAAAATAAAGCATTTAAAGGTATATATTCCTAGACTATTTTTCGCTAGAAGAACGATTCGAGAAAATGGTGCAACATATCGCCCCAGTTTTAACAGAGACAAATGTTACACTGGACTGACAGATTTAAAATGAAATATTTAATAAACTGCCTCTTTTTCATTGTAATAAGAATGAAATATCTGGAGACGATACCCATTGAACTATCTGCATGTATTGCATAATATTAGAGAGTATAACAATGCGGGCTAAAACTAGCTCACGGTGTAACGCGAAATAACACACCTGGGTTCAGTCATGAGAATCATTGCTTCACTTTTGTGATCACTATACCACCCAGCTCCTAAAGAACTCAACTCTTCCAGTTGTCACATAAATAGTAACAGATCAAGATCAAATTTGTAACGGCGATCGATAGGTTTACTATCTTTATCTATCTATAAATCAAAGACGAACGAGCTCATATTTCTTCACTTACGATGTCGGTCGATATTAATCTGGTAACGCGAGTAGTCGGTAACTCATGAGTTACAAATTGTCAGGATGCCTTTACTATACTTTTGTATATTTATACAAAACAATTCTTCACAATTTTCTGGAAACAACTAAGCACCAGCTCCAAACAATATTTTTTTATGAGATAATTACTTATTATTTTTGCTTTTTTAGTGTTTGGAAGTCGGTTTCTAGATTTGTTTAAAACTTCTTGTATGTTTCTAAGATCAAAGTGAGATGGGTGAACTTCAGTATTATTGACCTCTTTCTTTCTGTCTTTGTCTTTTTGGGTCGCTAATTACCAGAGGGTTAATCTCGACTTCCCTGGGATTATCAGACCCTAACTTGGGACCATGGGACATAAAATGAATAAATCAGCTTAAAATTGATGAAAAAACGTTGACCTTACATACAAAGCGATTGTAAGGCGCAGCATTTCTCAAGTCAGTTAGAAGGAGTGTTTGTGTCCTGGTATACAGCAGCTGGGAGGTAGAAAACCCAACACAGACGGTTGGAAGTTGGTTAAGTATTCATAGTTTGTTGTGTATATATTAAACTGTTCCACTGTACACATCGGTAGGTTTAGTATGTCTCTCATAGGTGTAAACTGCCGACTGTATGTTGTGCAGTTCCGTCTAAAGTATGTAAGAATATTTGCCAAAAACTAATATGGCTGTCAAACATGCTTCATGATAATAATAGCCACAGGCAGCAAGGAAGACAATTCCCCATGTTGCTATTAAACCAAAAGCTAGTTCAATTCTGACAACTGTCTTGATAGAAAAACTTAACAGAAAATGGAGTTGAACTGTAAATATTACCACTCCGAATCATAACGGAATTCATCAATAAAAAATACTTATTACGAATCCAATATCTGTTAATTGTTTCAATAATTAACAAATATTTCAATTCGAAAGAAATTAATGGATGGACAACGAATCATGGCGTGAGGTACATATTTGATGGGAATTAACAAAATTAATCACTTAACGTAAAATGTTTTGGATCAATCTTGTTCAGTGGTGATAACGGCGGTTTTTATTTTATAAATGTTACAATTTATGCCCTGTCAACTTAACAATATTGCCGGCAAAAGCTTTTATACAGCTGAATATTAAAATATTTTGAAACAGATTTTTTTTTACCTGCTATTATATATTTCTAATACCACAATTTCATAGTTGGAGACAAACTAGATAACGATGATGAAAAAGCTGTTGGTAATAAAAAGGGGACTACTAATGATAAAATAAATAGCTATAAAGAATTTGTTGTTGTGATATCAATAAACTGTGCTACGAATATAACACTTACGCCAGCTACAACAAAAAAGCCAATTCAACCAAAAATAACGTCTGTTATAGTCATTTCATTGACTGTATCACAGACTAAATTACTTGACATTCAAACGAGCGAGTGAAGAGTGTAAGGTAGAAAATTTGTCTTTGTTTTTAATCCAAAATAGGAATCAGTATTGTATTATTACTTCGATATAGTGTAGTGTAGGCAAAATATAATACACGCAAAATATTTGAGCGTAATGTAAAACCAATACTTTTCTTTTTATATTCAAGATTTATTATAATTTGGGTTTACTAAAAAATACTTGTGGATATTATTTAATCTTATCATACAATACAATAACGTCATGTTCTACTAATTCAACATTATTCAAACTATACCGATTGTATCCAAAGCAACCCCAAAAAATTCCACTTTAGGTACAGACCACACGCAGAGGACGTCTTGAATAAAATTAGATGTTGTTTAAGTAACGGATTGGTAGCGTATTGGGATGTTTCTCTAATGCAATCAAATAAACACGCCTAATGATTGTTTGTTTAGGATATTAAGGACGATAACTTTGTTATATTTTGATAAGCTGCTATATTTAATACTGCAATAGAAACGAAACGTCTAATACGATTTCGAATGGGTTCATCTCCCGAACAAGGCATTCACATTTGTATTCAAGTTACATGAATATTACAATAAAGAAAGTAATGTTCATCAAATCATTTAAAAGTAGTTATTAACTTTTCTTTGACGGTATCATATTTCAGTTCGTTAAAATTACATTAATCAAAAACAAAATAGGCTCTACTATGACCGTTAACAGCGACACAAATATCACATTAACAGCGGGACCACCAAGCGACTGATATTTTTATTCTCAATTTCCACTGTCTAATTTTTAACAAGCGTTGAACATTAATTTGAAGTAACTCCGCGGACTGTAGACAATTATTAAACGTCTCCACGAGATACCGCTGCGTTTTCTCCGGTCGTCTTTGTTACTTGTTACTTAATATTAATGTTTAGACATGTAACCAGTCAAGGAATCACAGCACGTTGGGAAATTCAAATGGAAGCTAACGTAGGAGCTTAATTTTGAATAATTAATGGGAAACTTTCTAAGATCTTCGAGATAGCCAGCATATTGCCTAGTCTGTTGACAGCGTGATATGATAAATACGACGCGATGCACACGCCTGTTTGTTTATGACATTAATAACTATATGTATACAAAATAATTGTACAGTTAAGAACTGTTGCGTTACATTATGAAAATCAAAACAGTCAGAAGTCAGTACCTATATTTAAATAAGATTTCATTCAGTATTATTCTATTTTGATCTGCCCCTTTGTTATGGAATTCCAGAAATAATGATAATGGATCACCCTGAAGTATAGTTTTTATGATATTTCTTTATGACGAAGTCGAGTGAAGCAGCAATACATTTGCAATAAACGTAAGATTAAATTTCTTTTCATTGCCACTAGAATTATGTTTTTATATAATAATAAAAGAAACACATATAGATATAGACATAACTTTATTCGTAACCAAAATATACAATAAAAACAGCATCAAGGTTAAACAAGATCTATGAATTGTTTAAAGTAATTATAACTAAAAATGTTGAATAGGAACGTCCAACAAAACTATCTTCTTTTCATCTGAGCTTGTTCATGATAACTCTGATATTCTACACTTCAACATGTATAGATACTTGATCAAGGTTCGGCTACTGGCTATTAGTTCGAGACTTTAATTTTCGCAAATATGTTTTGTTTATAGGTCGAATGCATTTACGCATCATACCTACAATACCGTGCCAACTGTAGAGGTATGTGGGGCTTGGGGTGGAGGCGTTCTATTACCCGCTTAATATCCTTTATTGACTACCATAAACACAATGGCTATTCCATAGCAAGAGATACCTTCCAGCCAACCAACAATTAACGTCGACACGGCATTTGCGGGGTGACTAATTATAAAGTTGTTATTACTCTTATATCAAACTACCAAACTAATGAAGATTTAAATAGTTACTTTTCGCCATAATAACACTTGGTACTGTAATCTCTGATTCTATCAAAGCGTATAAATATAAAGACTTCTTAAAGTGCTGAAAATTATATGAAAAGCATGTAAATCTAGCAATTTAATAGCAAAGTTGAGTTTTATTAAAACGAAATAAAGTCTTTTTTTATCTCAAGTGTTCATCTTGATATACTGTGAGTTGTACAAAATCTCGTATACCTTCTAGAAGTTTCTCTCGCCCCAGGGCTTCTCGCTACTGGAGACTAATGGAATCCGTTGTCGGTTTATTTAAGTTTCTTTATGATCTTAATATGCACTTTTAGATGATGTTTGTTTTGAAATCTTTAATGAAAATTTATTAACATATAACTTAGATGAAATTTCTGAGCTGTTGTATAATTATAATGATAGTATTAATATTTTTTAAATTGTTTTGACATTTTAATGACTAAGATAAATAAGATTTTATCTACGTTGTTATTGTACTGGTTACCCAATCTCTTATTATTGCTTCTAATTTTAACAGTACATTAATTAAAACTTAATTGATTCCGATTTTCATTTCATTTTCCGGAAATGATGGAAAATGGTCATCTATGAAATATACATTGAAAACTTGGTTTCATTAATCTACATTAATTGAAGTAATGAAAATAATGTCTGCTATAATCGGTTTACTGTTACTATTTAATGTATGAATAAGAGTGTTATTTATGTAATTTTAATACATATTTTCCATTATTGTGTCGATTACGAGGATAATTTTCAAAACACTTCTTCGATGTCTTTATTATTTAAGCAATAAATAATATGACTTGCCAGTGATTGTATCTAGTTAAAAAAAAATAATGAACATAAATTGACACCACAAAAAATATCCAATTTGGTGTAGTCATTTGGAAGTTGTGCGAGTACATAGATTTAGGCGATTCGTTAGTTTTTATATATGTATTTGTAATAAACAATTATCTTCAGCTTATAATCCAAGGTGGAGCTCTTTGACATAATGTTCAACGATAGTCTCATTAGAATGTGGACATTGTGCAACATCACTCCGCCTTTATTTGCCGATTACAGATATCCACACGTCTCACCCAAAATAGGTGTATCAAAATGAACCATAATAATAACATCTACATATACAGAAGCTAACACTGGTAACAAAGCAACCAGCACACCTACACCTCACCTGACCTTTGGTGGACTAATATTACGAACGCCTACTCGCAAGAGGCCCAAAGCGGCTTTATACAGTAATTAGAGGTCATGACTTCTGGAGGGCCCTTAAAACTGAACTGCATGTAGCCCATTAGCTTTGTCCATTAAGAGTTATCTGGAGTAAAAGCAGCGATTGCATTGATTTTGTAATTGATTTCAATTAAGTTTCGTTGTTTTTAATTATATATATCTGGGGATATACCTGGATAGTCTAGTAACTGTGTGTATGTGTGTGTGTGTGTGAGTGTGTGTGTGTGTTTTACTAGACTTCTCAGGTCACTACCGTGTATTTTCTTTAATAAACATATTGATACGAGACACGTTTAATTTTTTAAAACTTTGGAAATAGGTTTCGTGGCAGGCCTACTGATCTAAGTGAAGCCAACAAATAGATGAACGAGGAAAATAATGTCATGAACATACTCTGCGATATTGGATGACACATTTACAATACAACACACGCACACATTGATGGTTAAATATTGCTATTAGCTTTGTTGATGTTGTAAAATTTTTGGTACTTTATGTAAAATTAATTGTTATTGGGAATTATCATGATGAAGATATATTTCACTTTAATACCTAGATATGTCGAGTTTGTTCGACGATACTTTAATTGATTCATATAAATAGTGTAATAAAATTAATTATTTATAAAAATTTAGGTACACATATTATAAAGGATGTGTATCTACTTTTTTAAAGTGGTTTTTTGTAAAATTAATAATAAAATTATAAAAGACTGATATATTTGCAACTTTTTACTTGTAAAAATAAAATAAAAAAACCGATGTTATTATGTTACGTAATCGCTGCCACATATATATAGACGTATGATTTGTTATAACGGATGGTTTATATGAGAATAGTATTATAAATTAATTTATAAATTATCAATAACTTTGCATATATTGATACTAATTAGCTGGCTTCATCCAAAGTCGTTGGCTACCAAATCAATCAGACTTCATAAGGTTATATTATTATGGAGCGAACGTCGAACTAGCCTCTATATTAAAGAAGTCAGTGTCCACTTTTGTGTAACTTTATTAGGAACGCGAATCTTTTCAATTATGTCTATATTTTACCCTCAGTGTCAAAAGTTAAAAAATAATATAAATAAAAACAAATGATTTGGAATAGTTTTACAAAATAGTTCGTAATGACATTTGCTTACGAGAATATTTGCATTAGAAATTAATACTGTGTTACAGACAGTGTATTTGTGGATTTTTTGTATATATTAGTTTGAGTATGCGGTATAAGGTCTCTAAATCGCCATTCTAGTTGTATACAAATAAAATTTATAGAGAAAATTAATTTATCAAGTAAATAAAAAAAATAAAAACATATATTGATTACAGTGCGTCTGTTCGTCCATCACACAACAACTTTAATCATTATTCTTTCATTTTAAAAACACACTTCATTGTATTAAAAACAGTGATGGGTCAGCTTCTTGTGTTACTGTGTATCTACCATAATATACTCTTTAAAGAGCTATTCTTCGATTGCAACTGTTCTACATATTGTGCTGTCGACAGTCCATTGTTTATATATGAATCTATCGTCCGTCTGTTCACCCTTTGACAAAGAAGGCCTTGAAGTCATAGCAAAAACATTCTTACGCAAGGCGGTACCGTTATGCGTCGGCGCATGAGACGATTGGGCTCTGTTATGCTTTCATTGGATCGAATACTATTTTTAGATGTACAGCTCGAACATCTTAGCATAATTTAATATTTAATATTTAGTTTGCATGATTCACTAGCCTTATTCAGTGATAGTTTAAATATAGTTTGTTGGAATTGTAATTTAAATAACTATTAATATTAGTAAAGCAGTGGTAATATAATTATTAAGCTTTCAAAGTACGTGTAAAAATATGGTACTAATTGATAGATATTGATAGGTGTTTCGCTTGTTATAATTATTTTATTATTGTGTACAAAAAACTCAACTTTTGTGATTGTTTCTAAATTGTTGATAAATAACCAACTGTACTTTACTTATTTATTACAAAGCTGTTAATAATATTTAAAATGTATCACTCATTTATATATTTTTTGAGGTTTTACAAATATCCACAGCACTTAGACTGCACTTAGCACAGTAGAGATTTGAAAGATGAGTTTAATCCATCTATAAAATGTGTACCAACTTTTTAATAAATAGTGAAAACCCGTACTTGGATGTTGCCAATTACGCGTTTTCACTACTCATATGAATCAATTGAAGTGTAGTCGAACAAACATTTAAAAAAATATGTCTTTTGTTGACCTCATTTGTACTTTATTGGCTTCAAAACGCTGTACTCATTATCTAGAGAATTGAGAACCAATGTCAGTCTAGTTAGTTCGGTTTGAGGCATTTGTATTCCAGGAGAAAATTTTTGACTTATATATATCCATAGGATTTCTCTATTTTCTTTTTCAAACCCATCTCTCCACCTCTTACTCTATCATATTACTCTTTTGTATATTTAAAAGCCACATTCTTAATTAAAAAGTTTAATATATTGTTGTTCTTGTGTTAATGAATGCATTAGTGAGCACAACAGGGTTATTGACCTGTCCACAAAAGTTGTAATATCATACAATTCACGCGTCAATTGTTGACAGTATCAAAAGCATATCAGTCAACTCCTAGTCAAACGAGTGTTCCGCCCTAACTGTACTACAGAGGATGGGCGTCGTGTCGCGTCGCGTTGTGTCGCGTCGTGTCGCACAAAGCCACGACGCGGACAGTTACTCGAGACAAATGGACGTTCACTTGCGACCTTTGACTGTCGCGCGATCGTTTCTGATTGTGCGGGAATCACAGATTAATTAAGTTAGATGAAAAATGTTAAAACCGTATTTTTGAAACTATTAACCACGTAATTTTGTTCATTTTCTTTAAAACTATCATCATCAAAGAACAAAGATTTTCTTCAGCTATTTCCAAATAAAATTCTTCTACGCAGCTCGTGTCTATCAGTTCCCCGTGATTATTCCAACATTGTCTTATTTTGTCAAAGCAAGTAAAATAACCTAAAAATACAAAAACTTATTCGAAAAAGAGGAAAGAAGTTCAAAAGTAAAGAGAATGTATTAAAAGTACTTATGTAATGCACATTATTCAAAAGATAAAAATTGTTTGAATAATACAAGTTCGCGCTACTTGAACTAAATGGTATATTGAACATATTTGGATTCTTAAATTATCTCTGTATATTGCTAAAGCTATTCTACTCTGTACCGGGGTCAAGTACAAATAAATGCGACTAGACTCAGCAAAGGCGATATGGGACACTGCCCATAAGAACGCGAGGTCATTGAAAACCATTGTAGCCAGGTACACTCGGTGCTACATACTAATGACACGTGCAACATCGTAACAAGCTTAACCAGTTGAAATAAGACCTAATTCTATACCGTGATGGTAATATTTGGCGTACAAGTACTGTTTCCTGTAGTAAAAGTACCGTTTACACGTGGACATATTCAAAGACAAAATAAGTCACTAAGATGTCCTTAAAATGTTTAAGAATCGTATCAACAAAGAATAGTATCAAGAAAATCACTAGATTTATCCCTTTCGTTCAGTCTACCGTCTAGACTTGCATGCAATCTACAAACTAGACGTCCATTTAGAAAACTATCTAGTAAACCACCCTTCCTCACTGGTATTACGTGCATTTAGATATTTATATATTAACAAACATTTGTTTCAGCAAATTGAATATCTATTGTTAATACACCAGCTTTGACCAACCAACCCTCAGGGCCACAGTTGTAGTGTTCATGTCTAAAATATCTCATGTTGCAAGACCTGTGGAATGTATTTATATCCTGTTAATGTAAATAAATTTGCTAGAAATGCCATTAACCTAAATATGGCAGCCACTTATCATAAGGCAATTGTAACCTTAAATTACCGACTTTCCCTATTCCCAAAAAATTATGGAATGGTAAAAACTACAAGTGACATTAAGATAATATCTAAATGATAGTTAAATTATGAAAGAAAAAAATATAACAGATGTCGTGATGACACAGAATATTGTACACTCGATAGCATATCAAATGTAACAATCGGTATGCAAGAATAGCTTCTAAACAAAAGAAATAATGTCAATGTTAAGTACGTTTTATGCTTGCTATACGGATAACCCGTGGGACACTCAACTGGACTCGCTTTACGTAAACAAACTCATTATGTACTCAATTGAAAACTTTATTACTAACACAATAGAACATATAACTATTATTTTACGAAACTACAGCGTGGCAGCTGACCACAAAAATTGGCTTACTGAACAAAGGATTTCGATCCTTAAATCGATAACGATAAAGTAAACTTTCACACACATTAAATTCTACAGAGTCGCATGCGCATGTCAAATGGAATGTCAACGCGGGTGGCGTTTGACGTGACCTTAAGGTGAAGCCTCACGCGAATGAAGATTTGACATCAGAGTAAATAGTCCTTTAAAACGAGATGTTTGCGGAGTTGATGAGTCTTTAACACTTATTGTTTGCTAAGTAGTTGCTTGCTTGCACAATAATTGCTTAGGACACTTATTTAACTTAGAGACATGAATTTTTAATAATAATTGAAATTTAATGTGCAAAACCTCTTTGAATTGAGTTTTTTTTATTAAACAATTTTTAATACTGCTTAAACATACATCATGGTCATTTAGCAGTAGGACCTTTGTAGCCTTTGTAAGTCCTACTGGTAGGCACAGCCCTCCCTATGTGAGAAACAATATTAAATATTTTCTTTCTTTCTTATCTTCCAACACGTGAGATGTTAGGGCCATAAAACTACCACTTTGGTTTTTTTTGAATGACTAACACCGTTGGCCGCAGATGAGCTATACAGCGTTGCCGGGGTTTTAAGGAGGCGAGAACCCTGGAGAGTCCTCAAGCCTTTAGGGGCGATTACCCTCTGGAGGATTTCTAAATGACAGACATCACCTCCAGGGGAGGTGTCCAGCTGTCTCTTGGTCTCCAGGGAGCTCAAGCCATAAGAGAGCGACAAACCTGAGGGTGCCTCTAAAGGCTCGGACCTCGGCTCAGGCGAGTCGTGGAGCCCAATGCTAATAGTTTGTGTGAAAATGTAATCACAAAAGTCATAACATTTTGATAAGAAATGGTTCCAACAGAATGGCATTTAATTGCTCCTCTTTTCTTTTACTTCAATATAAAGACGAAGAAGAAGAAAGAAGATTTTTTTATAGAAAGAAGAGAAGAGAAGGGAAGGAAAGATTTCTTATAGAAATAAGCAACCTTTGTACAATTCTCTGATATTCTGTTGTGTCCTCTTAATTGTCTTTGTGTGTTCATAAATTGTCAAATAAATAAACATTATAAGAAATGTTAAGTAAGTTGACATTTACGTCCACTTTTGATATATTTAGTTGGACATTTATTTAGAAAAAAGATTTGCTCTTAAAACGCTCGTTAAGAAACTACAAATAATGTCCCCGGTAATCTGCTATATGCTAGATGGCGCAATATAGTGTCCTCTTATGAGATGAACGTCCCTCTTAACAGGAATACATCACTACAACCTGTGTTATTTATAGCCAATATGTCTTAAACTCAGTAAAACAACACGCCCAAGCTCCCTTGATGAATTATTTTTAAACACTGCTATATTAAACAAATTCTCAGTATACCCCTTAAGCGTTAGTGTATGACAATAGTACCTACACTAGTTAACATTCGTAACTCGCACGCATTCCTTTAGGGTCGGCACCGGTCGGGGCTCACGAGGATAAAGGCTTTGATGTGATGTTAACTCGAAAAACTACATTTAAATTTGAACTTAAAATCAAAATATACAAGGTTGTTGTCGCCGAAAGCGAACTAACTTCTTTGTGATACATCTCAAACCTGGAATTCTTTCAGTGTCCCTTCCGTCGTACAGCATATGCTCCTTCAAGAAACGCATGTCAATTGTTACAGCAATCAGTTTCACACGCATCGGGCCATGGTTTTGATATAGCTTACACTCTTCATGTTATTCTCTGATGATGATAAGTCTGTGCCCAGCAGTGCAATTTATATAAGTTGTTAATAATTATGTTTACGTGACCTGGGGAATATACTTTTATTTCGTAGAATTAGTCAAAGATTAACGTTGCATCAGTTTGTGGGCGGCGCATTTGGTAAGCAGATGTCGCCTTACGACACAAACGATTGTTTTTGTTCTCTGTATACGGTTATAAAGTAATTTGTAACGATTCTTAATTTACTAGCGTAATTTTTAATTTTGGCATATACAATAAAATTTGTATTTCGTTCGACTAATTTATTAAAGTAAAAGTAAATGCTTAACAGATTAACAGTGTTGACATAGAATAGGGTCAAGCAAATGAAATTTATTAAGAACTTGTCATGTATTATAGATACGTAAGATAAATGATTTTGATAAACGTATTCAATACAAGTACTTGACACTTTATAACTTCTTCACAGGAGAGTCCGTGTAACCCTCGAGGTCCGTTAGCAAGAGACAGACTAAGCATTCGTTGTTAATTTACAACTGTCTGTAGTTAACTACATACAAATAACTATCAAACATTTGACATAGGTAATTGGTAAATGTCATTATAAACACTAAAGGCTGTTTCTTGCCGCTTCTTCTCTGCAGCTACTAATTCGTCGAAGCGGTAGTAGGGTTAATTGGGAATATGCATACTAGTGTTAGTTATAATTTTAAAATAATTTATTTAATACATAATTAAAGTCTATAACTGGTATAATTTGTAAATACCCGGTTAATAACTACTTAAAGTTATCAATATTACTTTTAATTACATTGATTTATTTTTCTCATATATAAAAGACCTTAGTTAATGAGTCTATTTGAATAAAGCTATTTTGACTTTTCCTTTGACTTTGATTTGACGGTAATGTTAAAAGAAATTCTTTTTATGAATCAAGTCTTTTCAGACCGTCTCTGTGTGTGTGTGTGTTTTTATGCTTATTGCGTTTGACATACTACTGTATCGGTATTATTATCATACAACAAAGTCATCAAATTGTATGGTCACAAAAACACAAGATACTTAGCGACGTGTCCGTCAACATGTTGTAATTACTAAATCCTGTTCTGTCTCGCGTTTTAAACATATTTAATTGCTTTCAAAAACATTTAAGTTAATTCCATGTGTTTGCGACAACTATAATTTCCACATTTAAAAAGAGAAGAGCCGATTGCGCGAGCACTTTAACTGAGTTTCGCAAATAAAGGACACGTTCGAAATGCCATTAAAATAAATGAATGGGGAAAATGATTTTGTTCATTTTTGGCAAATGTGCTAAAGTACACGCAGTACTGTTGGCAAAACAGTAACAAATAGTTTTTTATTTTAATTTATTAGATACTTAACAGTTTTGTATTGTGAAAGCTCGTATGTTCATATCCAGTTATAAAATTATTAAGATAATAAAGGTACACAAATTTGGGTCCAAATACAGATTTTTTTTCAGCAATAAATCCTAATATATTATCTACTTATATGACATTAGTGTATTACTTGTTTTGTATTAAAATATTATTATTAGTCTTATTATAATAATAATTTAATACGATTTTACTTACTTACGATTACTTACTTTGATATCTTTATTTTTATTTGATAATTTTAAGTTTGGCCAATATTACCAGTCAAATTTGTTATAAAATTAACTACAGGTACCATTATTAGACTCTAGAGGTACTACAGGCCAAGCAAGGCTTCAGCAAATTTTGATTGGTGCTATGATTCTGCAGTGGTTGCAGACGAAGATTAGTGACAGTATTTTTGAATAATTGATTTTATTAAAAAAAAGAAATGTCTAGCAAATGGAAATAAGCCTCTAAATTACGAAAGATTTAAAAAAAATATGGACAATAATTTTTAAATACCTATTTTACAGTTTTAGTAATTCAATCATTAATTTTAAACCGACATATAAAATTTTTCTGCATACGAAGTATCAAGTTTTTATTGAAATGCCTATAACGAAGCAAATTATTATTTGTCTATCATCATTTTCCACATTATTATTTAGTTTTTAAATCACAAAGTAGTAAACTTACAAAAATAATCTCCATTCATTAAATTGCGTTAGGTTTAAGCCCTTTTTTTATCAACATTGCCTTCCAAGTCCACATATCTTGGGTCACTCTAAAGTTGGGTGACATTTAAATCTCTAATTTATCAAGGTCTAAATAATCCATATTTATTGTCAAAAGTGGAACAGGTAACGTAACGTCGTTATAATTAATATTATTATGATTTGTGACAGTTCTGTGGGATCTTTTTAGAAACTGCATGATAAATGTTTCTGGATCATAAATATTGATTAACTACAACAGGTTTTTAATCCGTACATAAATTAACTTGACATATCGACCTAAATATGATATGATTAACTCTTGGACGTCAGTAATTAGAAGATTATATAAGAGTTAATTTTATGATGTCGAGATTTCTCTTTCAGCCATAAATTGTCATAAAAAATATTATATTTTTGCTGTTTATGCTCCGAGCTTTTTAATGATTATGTTAGATTATTCAAATGTATAGTTTTGAAAACATATCTAAATTAATTTATAATAGAATAGAGTTATAAATATAGAGATTATACATTTTTGTAGAAACACGCTTTCATAGATATTGAAAAGCATATTTAATGTTATTTAAATCTTTCTGTTAGAACAACCTTTACCGAAAATAAATATTTCAGTTTATCACACAAATTATTTATATATTTGCGCCCAGGCAGGACTCGAACCTGGGACACCTGGTCGAGAAGCCTATTATTCGGTACTGTCTATTCTGAAAGTCACACGTTAATATGCAATATACATTGATAATGATTTTGTTTTGAAATTTAAAATTACATTAAGAGTCACAACTAAAAACAAGTTATTATTATTTAAATCAAAATTTATTATTGCAACACCGTTTATCTGCTGACGGTAGCCCAGTTCACAAGTTGTCGCCGACCAAATTACAGAGCGAGCTAAAGTAAACAGATTACTACCTCGCCGCTAGTTGCGACATCGAACGAGATGCGCACGCGACGCGCGCCTATAATATTTTTCAATTTTAGTCTCTTATTGCCAAGCCCATAGAGTCGCTATTATATCAAATGTTAGTTTAACTACTTTACTAACTTTGTACAGTTACTTGAAGCATTATTTGTATTGATTGATGTGCTCGATTTGAAGACCGTGAGCTTACAGATCAAATTAAAAAAATATATAAGCATTTGGTAATGTTTTGCGAACCATACACGGAGTCACTGAAGTAAAGGTAGTTTTAGTCTATCGCCCGTCACAATATACAGCTGACTCCATTAACTAATTTTGTAAGGTTTCAAAATTAGTCTAAATTAAACAAACAAAGTTATCTTAGTTGATTCGAAGCCGTTATGGCTTCTTCTGCTCTGCTGATTTAGTTAAAAAGAGATAATGGGCCCGATTCCGTTTTGAACGAACTAAATTTAATTTAAGTTCGGTACTTTGTCTCTTTCAGTACAATTCATTTAAAAAAAGAACGTTTCTAAGAACGTTTTCCGTTAAAGGGAACTAACATCTTGAGCCTCGGCAGTTGATCATTACCAGTTGAGTATCACCGAGTTGGCTCAGATGAGCTTTTTGTCGTCATCTCTGCTGAGTGTCCTCAGGTGCTCGCGTGCCGGTCAACGGAGTCAATCCTACTGTCTTTTGATTATTGATTCCATTATCGAAACTAAACTGGACCATAACCACCTGATAGTGTCAAACGCATTTATTTAAAACACCCGCATTCGTAAAAGAGATAACAATAATAATTTCCACCACAAGCAGTCAAAGGCCGAACATTACCCATTTAACCTGTTCATAAACCTTTGTCGGTTGATTTTTTCTTAATTTTTATGGCAAAGCAACCCAAGTACGTTATTCAATTACTTTTTATAGCTGGCAACACCGGTTCGGAATCGCTGCGTGATTTATCGCTTCGTTTGTCCACTTTTATTATGGCAACTCATAACAATCGAGTATTGGTCGCACGCTGCATATTACTTGGCGATATCTTTGGAACAGACATGGCATTAAAATGTATTGACAATGACATTAAATTACATGTAATAGAAGATTTGATACTTACTACAATATGATTCAATTGGCGCAATTTAATTACTTTATCATTTAAATTATCCATATTTTTAATTGACTTGAAACAAAGGAGAAGGTTCTCAATGAGACTGGTTTTTATGTTTATATTATGGTACGCGATATCTCTGGCAATAGTGAACCAATTTTCAAAATTATTTTTCATTCGATACAACTTACTCCTGAGGTGGTCCTATTGGAATTAAGTCATGATCCGAAGATGAAATCCCAGGGATATCGAGGGAAATCTTTAAATTTTATAGGCTCGTGTTTTATATATTTTATTAGTAGAGTAGAGTATTTTTAACAAATGACAAACTGGCAAGCAAATGGTCAATACTGACGGTCACTTATCTATCTTTGAACTTAGGGACTCGACATTCAAAATTATGATTAAAAAAGTTGTTAACAAAATTTAAAACCGACTTCCAAACACTACAATAGCAATGCAATTTAAGAAGCTTTCTATTTACTGTAGGTGATACTCAGTTGTACCCAGAAACAATAGAAAATGAAGCTATAGACTCCAAAAAATAATTTTAAATTGGATAACTTCTGAAAGTGACTTATTTTTGCTTAGTATTTTGATGAAAAAAATTTAATATTTTTATTTTTCCTACTTTGGGGTTGGTTAATCTTCTAAACAACATTGTATTAATTTAGCTAATATAACGACATTTTAGTAAGTTAAATGACACTGTAATTGATCAGAGGGTACGCTGGTTAGAAGAAATTTTAAGCGGTATTTGATGTTTAATCTTGAATTAAGTCAATAATGCTTCTCACGGAAGCAATTAACGTCTTTATCAATGCTTATAACATTTAATTACCAATTTTATTATAATTTTGTCTAAATTTAAACTTCAGTAAATTTATATTATTTAATTGAGCATAACATCTCAACGTATTATCTCTTATAACATCTCAATATAGTTCTATCTAATCTCTCGTCGATGCACATCGGCTGTAGCATTTCGACACGCTCGATAGATGCATTCAGGTAATCAATTATTTAACATTGAACGTCTTTATTAGAGTCTCAGTGTTAAACGGAGAGCATGACGCATTGTGTTTCTATGAAATCTCTTGCTAAAGAATACGGTAATAAGGTAGGTTGCAATAAACTATAAAGGGTGATTTTGTTTACGAGGGTTTGAATTTTGACGCATGTATAATATGATGAAATTTAACGCTTAGCAATCAGAACTATAGACTACCGAATCCCGCATTAATGTCTTCATTTTGTATGACTTACGTCCTTATTACAGTTATTACAATTAATGATCTTGTCAGTCATTGTCCAAAAGTTTCACGGTACTTAGTAATTATTTCTTCAAGATTCTGACTTTCAAATTAGCTTCAACAATGATTAACGGTCACTGACAAAAAGATTACGTCGCAATACTTTAAATGTAGAAATGTCTGGGTTCATTGTGTGACTGACGTTAACTCGTTAGAGTTCATTTTAAACTAAAATCATATTATCTCAGTCTGACTATAAATTGTACATTAAGACTTGTATTCCATTTTTTTATAAAATTTTCAAATTTCGAATTTTACAAGCATAAATATTTCACTCCGCAACCGAAGGTAAATAAATTGATGAGTGTTTCATCTTTGTTATTTACGTGTTTTTGTGATGAATTATAAAACATATATATATATATAAACGTCCCTACATACCTTCATTGAAGTGATGACAGTTTTATTACGTCATAATTAAGCATACTATTCAAATCACCCCATCCCAGTTTAAGGTAATAATATGTATGTTCTAAATATTGTAGTTACATGTTTAAGCAAGTTTAAAATCTGTATTTAATTTTTATTTCTTACACCAAGAGTGTGGCGTATAATTATACAATTACATAGAGACACTTCTAATAACCAAATCTACTAAATCTAGTTCTCAATACTTGAAAATCCTATCCTATAAAAGACACAAAAGAAGCATTGCCTGTACAGGAGAATTCGTTTGATAGGCAGCGCAGGCTGTTCTAAATCTAATGCCTAAATTTCAATTGAATAGAATATGTTTATTTTGTATTTTACTTTTATTACAATATAAAAACTGTCCTAATTAACATTAAAGCTAACTTACCAATAAAGAAATAAAATTAATAAATAGACTTCTGCTCAGCATATTGCCGCGACTGGAACTGTCATGACGCTGGTATTGTACGGATACATGCAAGCAACAGATGCCCGACACCATTCAAACACAGATGCTTTCTAGCTCATGTTGCGATATTATTATATATGAAGATGTAACCGCTACGACTACGGCAGCCATTTAACATCGAGCAAACTGTATTATTCTTGTACAAGGAACAGATTACAATCGTAAAACACCTATACATAACTCCAACGGGGAACAGTTCGGTTCATCTTTGAAGCGATGGTTTGATTACACAATCCAATCGAACGCATAAAAGTGCAAACGCATTGTCCAAACAAAGACCTAAATACCGGACGAACAAAACGCCGATTGTCGGATTTGTGAACACACGGAAACGCAGTGTACGGGTCAGCTGATGTTTAGCACTAGTGTTGGGATTAAATCATCGATATATTTATTATTAATAGCTTACTTTTTATTTTTAAGAAACATATAGAACCTAGAAAAACATAATAGCTAAATCCAATGCTGTATTGTAAAACAATTAACGTGTAATCAATCGCGAGTAATAAGTATACGTAGTCTTACAGTCTATTCATTATATTATCTTCCTACAAAAGATAATAGAATGAAGAGACGACCCATGCTCAACAGTATTTTAACTCGAGTCTATATAATTAGCCGCTAGTAATTCAATTTGTTCCTAATTTATATGCTTTAGATAGTTAATAAACATTTCGCTCTATTAAGTTCTCGTCTAAATAAAATCGGGTTATCGTTCGTATTATTTTAATTAATTCAAACACAAAATATTATGTATAAATATAATATTTGTAGTACTTAACAATTTACCTGTATACTTTATCGTGAAATCGTAGCTGCTTATAATAATGGAAGGCTTACCTGTGGACAATTAAATTAATACGTAAGTTGAAAGGTCAAAAATCAAATGTAATAAGACTATCCGTCCAAATTTTGACAAGCTCAATTTTTAAAGTATTCATAGTTCAGACACAGCAGATTTTATATCGTGGGACTATTGAAAAGGGTAACTAAAGTAAAACTTATAATATTTAACTTTTTGTTTTAAAGAAAGAAGAGAACATGTAACATGTGATTAACATAACATCGCGTATTAAATTTAAAGTACAGTATAGTTAAGCTGAGAGACATTAAGACAGACAAATATGGTTTGTTTATTAAATTAAAATATCGATTAAATATCAATAGCCCCCAACACTAGTTCCTAAATTAACAAAGTGCTCGGAGATTGACCGTGTGGAGTTTACCTAATTTTTCATTGTACTACAATCGACACTGTCTTATTAACAATATCACTGCTATAACACTTATTTCAACGTAATAAAGCTCAATATATAATATTATAGGTAAGTACTACCGGAATAATTTGAAACAACAGGCTTCTTTCAAAACGTTGTAAGGCTTACAAAGAATGTAGTCGAAATTGTTAAGTTATGCAGTACTATATCTTTGCTGAAATTGTAATGATAATAATAATAAATGTCTCAATAGTGTGTACATGCAAATAAAATTTAATCGAAGCAAGTTTTAACTGGGGAAGTAAAAACTAAAGCTCGACTTCAAAACACTAAATAGGCAAAAATTCAATTTCAGAAGTTATTGAATTTAAAATATTCTTGGATCCTGAGGCTTCACTTCTATTGTTTCTTGAAACAACTGAGCACCACCTATAAAAAATATATAATTGGAAAACTTAAATTGCATTGCCTTTTTAGTTTTAGCTTATTTTAGACTGTTTTTTCACAATTTTGAGTGTTCAATTTCTAAGGTCAATGTAAGATGGGTGACAGTCCGTTCTACCGACTTCCCTGTTTATTTGTCGTTTTTTAAAAATACTTTAATAGCTTTAGGAAGAAACAGGTGCCTTTAAAATTAGAAAATTTGTCATCAATTTCCATGTGATCCCTTCATCTTATCCTGACTTCTTCACTATTGACACTATCGACTGAGAAATCGCGTAATAAAAATACAAAAAACTAATTTTGTCTAAACTTTTAGATTTGGTGAAAGAAGCTATCAAACGAAAATCACAAAAAAAAGAAACCAACATCGACAGATTGAGAATGTGAAATGAAATCTAAAAAATTTTGTGACGTCGCATTCCGTGAAGATAAACCTAATAATCCTCCTAAAACAGGAGAACAGGACTAAAAGGAAACTCCGTCTCTCTAGTAAAATCAGATAAGTTCTCAGTTGCATAATGCAGATGGAAATCAATCTTAAAGTTGTTATTTTGCAGTTATTTTTTGTCTGCGATCTAAATCAGTATCGGATGAGAGGCCTCTTTGAGAGCTTTGACTTCCGGTTGAAGTCATAAATACAGATACGAATTAAACTTTATGACATGCCTTAATTGTTAACATTAGGGACTGAAAACTAAATATATATTAATTTCCAAGTTTGAATAAACCCATTTAGGATATTAATTAAATATCCATTGTACCTACAGTCTTAGATGATTAGTAATAAAGACTAGAATGCTGAATAGAAGTTTAATATTAACAGAACTGTCAAACGCGAAGTCACGTTATGTAGTCGTATAGATCGTGTCTTCACACGGCACTCAAGGACAAAATTAATATAGTTATTTGTTTGACATTTTTACAAAAACATCAGATATACTTAGATACCATATCTTTTGATCTTTAGTACCGGTGAAATCAGAAAATAGATGGAAAAGCCCTTCTTTTTGGGTTTAAGTAAGGTGCCTAGAAGGCTAGAGTAATGATTCGTTTTGAAGAAAAACTACAGTTGACGGCTTGAATATACACCCGCTTCAAACCTTAACAAATTATAACTACAGCAGTAATCGTTCAGTAAAACTGACACTGGCAACTATATGATTTGATTTTAAATAATTGACATCAAACAAAACAATTTTTAAATAAATAAAATCTATGAAAAACTTCAATCAGTACTTGTTTTCCGATATTTCGAGTCGTTTTCCTTGTCACAGAGGCTAAACGATGATAATTACCATCAAGGTGACTTAATGTAAATAATTCGAAGACTCTACGACAGCGAAACAAATGCAACAGTAACACAACGAAAGCCGCCTCTTTTACGACCGGAGTAAGGATGGAATCAAGGTCAATTTGCTAAGTTTTATATTCTGTCGCCTGTACGTTATGAGACCATATTCTTATGATCGTTCGATGACTCGACCTTCGTTTGACGTTTTCTAAATTTTACATGTCTACGAGCGCGCAGCGAATTCATTCATTTCCAATTCCATTACTTCAATAAGTAGAATATACTTTAGACATCTCATTACCTTTTTGCCAATAGACACTAGAGTAAGATTTTGGATGATAATGCTTCGCTTTTTTTGTTCTTACACTATACAAGGGTGCATTTAGAACAAAAAACAGCAAACTGCCCTAAGGAATATAAAACTCACTATTGAGATGATCCTGCAAAAAGATATATTAAGGGACTGAGTATGTAACCTTATTGTCAGTATATGTGATGATGATCTTGTCTTGTGACACAGCAATGTAAAGGAAGTTAACTTATAGAGACTTAGTATTATCAAGTAAGCCTATATAGCTGAAGAATACTTTAAGAAAATCTTCGAACATCCACATCCGTGACCGCATGACGTTCGTTCCCTGTCTCTTAACAACAAGACATAATCAACTCCATTGTACTCATTCTATTCTACGACTGTTCAAATGTCTCAAGTTCAAACACGACGCAGCAACTGCGCAAACAGTTGACGACGTTCCGGTGGCTTCTGATTTGTGGCTGTATCAAGAAACAGTTCCAATAGTTGAACAAAAAGTACCTATTTAGATTTTTATATTGAAAATAAAAGAAACCTTTACCTACAGCATGGTAACAATAAAGATAAGATAGCAAAATATTATTTTTTAGAAAGCTAAATGCTCATATGCGAGGTTTATCGTCCCTCTTAACTTTAGTCCCTTAAAATATCTGCTAGTAATTCTAAATAAACTCCGGCCTCGATACTGGAAGAATTCGTATAAACAATGATAACTCTTGGATTGCTGTCAATAAAAATGTGAAGTATTTCAAGCATGATTCAAATATGGCAACAATAGGTTAACGCAGTAGGAAGGAGACCTTGAAGCGAATTCATTTATTGTTTCACAATGAGATGCTAATCCAAGACTATGCTATTTAAAAAATTATCTTTTCGTATAAAACCAGCTCACACCCGTTGGCATAGTAACAGAAAATTTAAAATAACGATAATAAGAACACATATAAATAATAACCCATTAACATTTCTCAGTATACATTAGAAAAAAATTATTCAACATCCATCCCATCCCAGTATTCTGTTTGTTCAACGTGAACTTAAATAAATATATTTCTAATCCGACCCGCAATAAAACCAAACAAAACCTTATTAAAATATGAACAGATATTTTAAATCAAAGGCGTACCATATTATATTTCAGACCCCGCATGCTATCGTTTTGTATTTTTAATTACGATTTCGGTTGACGACAGCCGCTTTTAGACCCAACACAAATAACTTAATATTTATTGCATTGATTTACGTATTTATCTTGCTTTGATCTGGTGATGCTATCAGTTCCAAGATTCTAAATTTAAAAAAGAAACATAATCTCAAACACGTCATAAACTCAAAAAAATACTAAGATGTAATTTAAACATTTCATTTAATACAAACATAAATGTTTAACTTTAACCAGATTTAACAGTCTAAAATTCGTATACAATGTCATTATATGTGGATTTTTTCTCGACGGACTAAGATGATATTGAATCTGGTAGTATCTGTCATTTATCGTCTCACTGCGACAGTAGGATGTTGGATTCGTAATTTATCAAATGTCCGAACAGCAGAAACAATAGCATTGAGTCTTCCTTCCGGAGCGCAACGTTTTCGTTACACATTACCTGCCAAATTCACCCTTCAATCTAACAACTGTCATGACAGTGATCAGACACTTTGTTTACTTCGACTTCAAAGACAACTTCATCTTCATAGAAGAAGATCAAAAGATTTATAAAATAAATGTTTATAAAATTTAAGCTATCTAAACGTATATGTTGAATGCGTCACAAAACGTAAGATGTAGACGTAGGAGATGTTTCGTTTTTATAAGTTATATTAATAAAATCAATGCCTTTATAGCTCGGATATGATTCCTTTTTTTAATCATGTAGGGATGCCAACATTTCATCGGCGAAATATACTATTTTCCAAAATAAGTTATAAAAAGTCTTTCATGGTAAAAGGAAAAAATAAACAAATTTTTGCGTACTATATATTTCCCTAACAGTATATAGTACGCAGATCCTTAATATAGTACAATAATATATATTATAGTACAGTTGGCAACCCTAAAATCATTAAAAGTAATAAGAGTGTTAAATATATGAAGGAATGTCTTAGAAAACATTATTACTGTTCACTGTGGTATTCTCATAAAATCCATCATACTATCAATGCGCTGTCTCTCTAAATTCAAAACTCTATTCTTTTAGTAATATAGCCTAAATCAGCTTATTAAACTTAAGCCCACCTGTCAGTCGTCATTCACAAACTAGCTATCTTCTTCGTGTGTGGCTAATGATTAAACAAAATCAGATAATCTTTGGTTGGTCTTTAGACCTTTCTATTACACGATTTTAAAACTGAAATATCCGTTTGATCTATCAGACTATTGAGAGAGTTGTCGCATGCTGCACTAGCTATCTTCACATATGGACTCCTCTACTACTTATCATCAAGTGGTGTCGAGCTGAGCTTTATATAAAAAAAAGAAAAAAGTAATAATTAAGACAGCACTAATTTATTCAATTTTAAATTTCTACCACAGTTCAAAAGTTTTTCAAAACCATTAAAATATGCATAACAGTACTTATATCTTATCAGATAATCAAGTTAGGAATAAAGAATAATATGATCCTATGATGTGCTGATCTACCACCACTACAAGAAAAAATATACAAGTAAGTCTACTGTTTTCTATAGATATGAAAATTCTTATTTTTGTCAAGACAATGCTTATCCATTCGTCTATGGAATTGTATGTCACGTTTGATTAAGTCATTGTTTTTGACTTTAACTTGGGTAAAATTTATAAAATTACCAGTTTACCAGTTTACGACTGGTAAACAAAACCGGAAACATATCAACAAAAGGAACAATGTTCAAGGTTAAACTTAATTGTCATAATAAAGTTGAGATATTTAAAGTATTTAATAATGTTAAAATCTCTTTGCTGTCAAAGTAACCGAAGCGAATGCATCAATTGAACTTGTTAAACTTAACCAGGCATTTCTTTGTGGGATAGTTTTCAAAATAGCCTTATTTTACTTTTGCGGGTTTATCATAAATTAAGAAGTACTTTATTTCATTTGTATTGACTATCTCGATTCGCTGATCTGTGTAATATATTTCGCTGCAATTTTGTTGATTGAGTATTTGAACAGCATCCACTCCATTGAGGTATATTTCTTTTTATACACCAAGAAATAATTCTTAATCTTATTCATGTTAAACAGAAACACTTTTAAACCAAGTAATCGTGTTCATACTAGTATATATTAAGAGCTCATCAAAAGATTTGGAGCTCGTTGGGGTAGTGGTTCAAGGGATTTCTTTTAAGAAAACGAAGCAACTATCGCCAAGGTGGATTGACCCTGGATGGATTAATCGAAATTATCAACCTCGACCTCCTCTGTGCTTCTGAAGGCGCGATATACCGTTGGTTTCGGTTTTTAGGGCTTCGGCGTGTTGATAGTAGTGTAACTCCTCATGTAGGAAGGCTTACACCCAACACGTATGACTTTATGAAGAATCCTAAGAATTAGCATTACTAAGGGAATATTGAGCATGCCACTTATTTATAATTTTCTACCTTTATAAGTCAAAAATGTTCTTAAAAATTTCTACCTAGCTTCCTAGAGTGGGTTAGGAATGATAATTATAATTACTTTAGCTCATCTGTATCTCCCCGTTACTTACTTTAGTACCCATGAAGCAACCACATTGCTCTCGTTGTCCATTATTCTGTGCCTATCAAAGCTATTTGTACCAACCTAATGTAATCAAGGGTTTAACTACACATCTGATCCAGCACAATGATATCGTACCCAGGCATAGCTTACCACCTATAATTTATTCCAGCATGTTGTTGAAAGTATAAAGTGTTATATCCATCGTCCTCCATAAAAAGACACACTTTATGTATTTCAATATCTTCTAAACCAACTAGTTGTCTAATAAAAACAATCCTCAATCATTTTTCACGGAGCAAACGTAAAAATATCGTAAAACACACTGGTATGTGCAATTGACTCTGAAAAGCGATATAATTTATACTTTATTCTGTTGACATTTAATTTCAGTGTCGTTTTCACTAGACTTTTATGCATTACATACAGGTGTCCCTGAAAGTAAGGGTATGCATAAAGTAGGTTGTATTTCCATATATACAGATAAACAATACTAGCTTTGTTTATCTGTATATGACGGCCAGCATCCTCAACAAATCAAGAGAAAATCTTTGAAGAGAACGATTATCAATGGCGGCTTCACGTCGCAGGATCAAAATACATTGGGCTACGATCTTCTAGAACGGGACTTTCGTAGTTAATCAGTGTCAAAAAAAACTACTGCATAGAGTTTACAACTTGAAGATCAAGTGGCGTTTTTTGTAATTATTTTAACAACTTGCACAGCAAATGACGACACCGTCTGAAGGTGCAGAATACGCCACACTACCCTAGCTACCTGAAATTTGTAGCAACAAAAATTGGTGTAATTTTATGGAGTATACCACCACTTTTATGGATCCCATGTTATAATCTAGGAGGAAATACGTGTGCTGGAATAGAATACGACGTCACGATGTGCGATAAGGAAACAAGTCACGAAATCACTGACTGAGAAGTTGAGATGGAGACAGTGAATTGATGAATTGTTTGCGGTATTTGCTAATAGTATAAAAACTGCTAATTTAATTAACATTCACTAATAAGGCTGAGTGTTTCTAGTTTCCCTTTGCTTTTCCTCTACAATGATGGGAAAATTCAGTTAGCACACTTATTAATGAAGAGTTTTTGGCGCGTAATGACGGGGTCGATTCGTTGCTATATATTTTATTTCGTATTTTGTGTTGTAGTGAAGTTTTTGTTATGAAATTGGTGTAGTTTAATGTCATAAATGATAGTTATATCGTGCAATATATGAAATACATCATTCAGTGTTCATTAATTACTCAAGTGAGATTATTCAGTGTTTCATTTGAATTAATAAATTTATAGGGTAAGTTCATTCATTTATCATCATCATATCATTCAATTTTCATGTAAGTATCATTTAATTGTAATAATAAACATAATATATTTTCGTATCATTGTAAAGTAAGCACTAACATTGCAACCCACTTTCAAAAATTTTTCTCGTAAGTCATTAACAAAATGGCTGGGCCTACCATTAGTTGCCAAAAACTTCTTAGGGCAAAGGGTTCCATATATATGATATACTGGTATCCCGGAGCCAGAAATAATCACGTAACATATGGCTGTATGGGCGTTAGTTCCCTTTGCCTTACTTATAATAGGGAGAATTTAACAAGAACAATTTATTAATGAAGCAAGCTGTTCATTTGCTGTAACACAAAATAATTGTTGATTCACTTTAAACATTAAATTACAGTTTCACTTTTTATTTTACAACGAAAGTTTCTTAAGATTTTGTCTTATGATTCCGAATAATCATAAGGTACTATTTATTTTAAATTATAAAACTTTTATGTGTATACATTTATATTGCCCCAGTATAACTTTCACAGAACATTTTTCATACAAATCAACATAATTAGCAACAAATTGCCCACAATATGTTAAAGACAAAATTTGGGGAAATGAGTCCAGTTTAAGCGTAAGCAAAAAGAACGTACATTAAAGTTTAGTATTGCTCAGCATATTTACAGTGTAAAAGAATACTCAGCGTTTAAATTTGGAATCCTTTTTCAAACCGCTCTTTTCTGAGTTGAATGTCAAACTATATCCAAAGATAACCGTGTAACAAACCTCTTTCTAGAAACGAAAACGTTTGTGATAATATAAGTTTACATTTTACTTGCAAAGGCGTGAACGACCGCGACCGTTCAATGCTGCTGTGGATTGAATAAAACCATCGGAAGCCATATTTGTATTGACTACACAATAACACCATGTTGGAATATTAACTACCATTTAAGATTTTAGCTACACCGTAACAAAAATATTGGTAACTGTTTCTTTTGTTAATAAAACAACTAAAATAAATTGTTGTCTTGTCAGTCACTTAAAAACTAAAAGGGATTAAATTAAAATAAAATTTGAGTTTAGATTTTTAATTTAAAATGGTGTTGATTGCATTTCAAGTACAGGCTTAGAATTACAAAGTATAATGCCATAATTTATGAAACTAGTTTAATTTAAAATCTGATTCATACTTCATGATATGATTATTATTAATTTATCAAATTTTTCGGTTTACTAAGTTTTTTCCGTGAACACGTGTGCCCGAAGATCGGTTAGATGTTAATACTTTATAACGTTAGGCATTTTAATATTTAAGTTGAAAATGCTCTTCACGATAATATAATAAGTATTACAATCATTACGTACTGAAATCTTAGTGAGAGTTGCGTGCGCCGGGATTGGAACTTCTATCGTTTTAAAATTACCTACTTGGAATTGGTTAAAGTGGTTACTAACACAATTATGGACGTTCGTTTAAAATAAATATGAATTGCATTTTATCAACTGTGTCGTAACTAATGAATCATTCCTTTTCTTAATTCATATTATTCTCTTTTGCAAATGTATAATTTGTAACGAATTTTTCCTGTTGCGCCGAAGAATCAAGTTGTTAAAATATTTATAGTCTGTTTAGTGCTCAATAAAAAAATCATGTTTCTGACTAAAAACTTTTCAATAACGAATAATACTGGCAATCGTGAAAAAACTTCCTTTTTAACAGAACAGATACTAACCTTTTCACGATAAGTTTTAAATATATACGATACCAAAGAATTTAACACAACCAGGAATTTTTATTGTGTAAACATAAACAAGAAATAAAACATGAAAAGGATCACAAAAATTGTGTAAATTGCAGTTATTACATATGACCACTGCTTCATTTCTATGAAGTCAATGTGAAATGGCTGTGTATAAAACGCAATGGATACGGAATAATTTTAATATAGAGCTTAAGCACTTTTGCGCAAAATATTTTGGAACTGCACGATAATTTTATTTAGTGTGGAAATCTACATTAGATTTACCGTTTCTCAACTAATGACTGCCAAATCTGTGAATTTGTCGGTAGTTAAGATTCCACACTGCGTACCTACTCATTTATCTTTTACTAGCTTATTAATATTGTGTAACTTTTTACGTAGATAATCACTAATTAATAATCTTTAGTAAAGTTTATGTTATTTAGTAAATTACCAAGAAACCCCCCTCAGTTTATTAACAACATAAGCATAATAGATATTATTCGCATCACCCGTGTTCTGTTGTCAATTTTAATATAAGCAAATAAAACACCTAATATTAAAACTGGTTACACAACATTCCATTTTCGGCTTACGACCTTGAAGTCTATTTAACGAGTCGCTGCAAGTGTTTGCATATCTTCGGGTTTACCTACAATATATGTTTTATTGTCTTTTAATTCAAATTATTTATAAAGTGCATTTATTTATAGCATACATTTAAAATTGAAGTTTTTTCATCTTAGACTATTAGGTGTATCAACTTATGTAGCATCGTTTGAACTGAAGATTACTTGGGATGTTTTTTAAACAGATATTTTTATCTAAACATAGCTATTACTATTAAATGCAATAAAATCTAATCTCAATAGAACTCCCTAATAATTTACCCTTTTATCTCAATTAGTTCACGTTGTAGAATATCTATTAATTATAGAATAGAATAGAATATATCTTTATTGTACATCAGCCAATTCAAAAAGAGAAACACACAAAAAAAAACGTAACTAATTTTGCTAACTTAATTAATTATAAGCATCGATTAATTATTTTAAAATTAAAACTAACAATTTATTTAGTACATATTTAAATACTATAACTGGGACAATTTGTAAATGCCCGGTTGATACCCACTTAAAGTTATGACTATTGCCTTTAATTACATTTATTTGTTTTTCTCATACATATTCCCTGTTGTGACGATTTAAAAGAACTTAGTGAATGAGTCTATTTAAATAAAATTATTTTGACTTTACTTAAATCTAATAGAAAATGAGTTTATAAATATTTGATGAATTTAATGGAGAACACTCTTGTTGCTTTTGATTCTAAATTTAGAAAAGTTTTCAGAATAAAATAAAATCTGCTGATAAATATTGTATACACTTTTCTTTTTAGATCATTAATCTGGAGTCATTTTTATAACTACCCACTTAATTTCATAAAGCACTAATATTGTTTTATTTCACAAGAAAATCTTTGTATCCAAAACATATTCTTACTATATTACACCATCACAATCTAATTAGTCCAGTACAATTCTTGGCTAAGGTCAACTTCAATCAAACCACATTAAATTTATTATATTCATATTGCGTAACATTGTACACTAATCATATCGCAGCCAACATTTTACTTCCAATCTGACACTAAAGCAAAACGTGTCAGTGTGATTCTCACGAAACCTACATGGCTTTACAACTCAACAAACGTAAAATAAACTTTAACGTCAATACTATGCAGTCTGTTCTCCCATGTGCTCTAAAGAAAACACAAAAGCGGTCTTTGATATGCGCCCGCGCACTCAAACCTTGAGTATCTTACGGTAAGCGTCACTGCATGGTGTGAAATTGATTTCAGACGGCCCAGTGACTCCAGTGAGTGTGCGAGACAACTATTAGAAAGAACAACTAAAGATTCTTAACACTAGATATACCAGCGATTTGAATATATGTCAACAACAAAAATTATATTTGTTACTAATGTATATAAAATAACATTAAGTTTATAAAACGTACTCTCTAATTATAGCTACAAAAGTCATAACATCATTTCTGAAAAAAATATGGGTAATATAGTAGAAATTTTGAATTGAAATTGCACGACCAGCCTAAATGACTGGTCTGGTAAATCTAGTGTTAACAATACAATCTTATATTCGGATTCGTTGTTTCCAAAGGTTAACGATAAAGTTATGAAAAGTCTTTTAAAAAACGAAAAGTAATTTTACATAAAAATGCAATATTACGATAAGAACGGATGAGCCCAATGGTAACAAATCTTCGCCTTATATAGTAAGTGGATTGTAATCGATCTTTTCTCCGTGGAGATTTGTTGAAGCAATTGACTTTGATCCCGACTCCTGACACGAGCAAATGAAATCGAAACATTTTCCAGAAACAAGGAACAAACATGCAAAACTCACAATAAAGTAATCGTTCACTTTTTAACGTTTAAAGGTCATTAACTATCAATTTATATATAATACTATGCAAAAATATACTTTATTGCATACAAATTATGACTAAGTGATTAAGAAAAAGGGTGAAATTATGACGAGACTGTAGTTCGTGATGAATCAAATTCTTCATATATAAGGTCGATGGCCTGGATTCGGATTACAATAACAACAAAACTAACTGATCTATTTACTGTGATAATATTATCATGTTATGTAATTCAAGTAGCTTTAAATTACATACTCAATTATATATTGAGATATTTTACAGGATAATATTTATTAGTATCTCATGTAACTGTTGAATAGCAAACATTACTTTCTTATGTGTGTCTTCTTAACACATTTCACCGCATAATTACTAAACTTGAATATTTCTTACTACAAATCTTACATCCTTAAGAACATACTTAGTATTAATATAAGTTATCAGGTTTTCGTGAAGCCATTCCACTTTAAACAAAAATAAATCAAACAAGATTATTTTTGTAAAAGCAAGGTATGGAAAAGCAATTTGCATCGATCATTGCAGCCGATAGTTTATACGAGTGGTAGGAATATGACTAGTTACTTGACTAAATTATCACGACCTAGCGTAATACTGTGTTTCTTACACAAAAGAATGCATATTTTATAAATGGATAGACTAAGGCTGATTTTTATGGCAAAATACATATCAGCGACAGTTTGAGATAAGAAAATTTAAAATGTCTTAACCCTAATTGTTTCTTTTAATGATCAATGTAGCTTGAACAGTACTGAGTTATCAAATGATTTGGATTGAAGAACTGAGTCATTAATCGAAATAGCGAAAGTGATTGCTATATCAAGTGTTATTTTTGTAGTAATTACTTTTGGTAATGGTTTGAATTACAATACATAATCTGTTTGCTTTAAAATAAGTAAAATCCTTGTATTATTTATAGTTTTTATACTTATTAATTGTTATTGCAAGTTTCTATGTGTAAATCTAAATATTGATGAAACTAAGCATTGGTTGGCAAGTAGTAATCTCCAATGCTTAGTACAAACAAAGAAAAAGGTTTTAAATGAAACTAAAGCTCCATCTCAAAACACTCAAAAGGAAAAATAAATAAAATTTAACAAGTTATCCAATTTGAAACTAATTTTAAATTGAATAACTTCTTAAATAGGATTGGTCATTTTATTGTTTTTTATTTTGAGTGGTATGTTTCTATGGTCAAAGTTAAATCGACTATCAACTCTCTATATATCTCTATCAAATAAAAAAATATTTGAAGAAAATTCAGAGAAATCGGTTAACACCCTTCATAGATAGTAGATAGTAAGTTTGAAAAATCAGCGAAGTATTTCATGTAGATGATGGAATATCTTTAATGACAACAGCACCAAGTTAAGAGCTCGTTATAATTCTTGTAACCGCAAAGTTTTGTAAGACATTTTCAGAAGCTCACAAATCTGATTGCTTGATATATTTTCACTAGCAATCATTCATGATACTAAACAACTACACAGGATACAACCCGGAACGCAGTGGCCTTTAATGAACTAACATGTCAGTAGGCGCGTGAGTCACCGCCGAGAGACCGGCGCACGCGCACGCTTTAATAACATTATAATTGCAGCTTTAGCATTTACTTTGCCAAGCAATATTCAGGGTTATATACTTTGAGATCAAAGATCGGAAATAAAGTGAGTAATTACATCTTGATACTTCAATAATAACATATTTGATAATACTGACCTTACCTCTTTTTATTCTAGTATTTTTGTATTTCATTTATTACTATCGTGATTACATAAATGACAAGGAAGGAGCAAATTTGCAATTGGCAAATATCAAATGACAAGAAGCCACTAAACATCCCAATATATATATCGTATGAAAATAACAAGAAAAATACTCCCCCAAGCGCTTTATTTCCAGACAGCGACCATACTGGTAAACTATTTATATCCCAAAAGTCGTCAATAGTGAAACCAGACACCAAGCGAACAATTGCAAAGATGCCATTTCACTTTATACTGCTATAAAAAGTAAAGCACAATTGACAGTCTGATCTGACGCAGTATTCTTTAACCATTTCTCTGATCTGGGAGACGGGAGCTTCGAAAATTGTTTTTAATTTACAACTCATGCCTTTTCTGGCTTTTGATATATTGGTATAGTTTCATTTCTGTACCTTAAGTCAATGTAAATCATATTTATTGTTATAAATCTTTCGGATGCTATAATTCATGAACGCTTCAGCGATGTTTTGAAATAATCGGCTGTTATTGATTCGCTTTCCCATCGCCGGTATGTCGGTCGACGACAAATATGGCAAATGCAGACCAGTTGTTCCCACTGACTGTACAAATATTGTTTTCACTTACTGCATTGTTGTTACTGTTGACTTATACGTCGATGTCCATTTAAAACAATTAGTGGAAATATAATGAGTAGCACAAATTTCGTCTACATATTTATAAGTAAGCACGGATAATTTATTTTGATGATGATAACGTGAGAAGTTGGTGATGATGTAATGATGGTTGATTGGTCTTTAAAGAAACACTTCTTAATACGCAATACTGTCCTTGAATAACTCTAGAGTAGATTTAAAATAGTACTTATAATTCTTGAACTTATTGTGTACAATATTCGCAATGTAATGTTAAATTTATAGCAAAGCACTCCACAGGAAATCGTTGTTAAATATTCTGCAACAATCTTGCGTCATTGTCGTAAGGACTTCGACACGATACCATTTAATACAATTTTTATTAATCTGAAATAAGTTTATTCCATATTGGAATTAACACTATATCAATGGTTAGTCACATGCGTAAAAACCGCATAAAGATTATTACAAAGTAGTCAGGTTGAACTCACTTTATGTAGATACAACTTAAACGCTTTCAACCGATTCGATTCAGACTCGTCAATATGTAAATGCTATACATTGTATTTCTTACCTTCTGCCTGTTTGTTTGTCAATCACACTAACAAAAGTGTTCGGATCAATACAAAATTAGCATTCAAATCTAAATAATCTAAGTCCGTCCAAATAGACTCCATCATAAATAAACCATCACGATTCCCACAGACATCAAAGAGCGAGGCTCTTTTTGTGTTCTCCAAATTAATAAATCCAGCACTTTTTGCTTCATTCCATTCATAAAGCGAGACAGCAAAAAACAAAGGACTTTTTGTTACACATCTTAAAGGATTTGCAATATAAGGACTCAAAACAACTGCTGTATATTTAACTTGATTCACAACAGAGATGATTTTCAATCAGATATAAACCTTATTATAGACATACTTGGTGTCATTTGCTGCGACGGAAAGACTCTTTTTATCAAGATATCCGCTAACAATTGAGTGTATTATGATTAAGTTTATAATAAGTGGTAGCTACTTGTCTAGCAGACGGTAGACGTGTAGCTGACCTTAGGTTTGAAGGTAATAGAGTTCCAAATAGTCAATCTTCTTAGCAAATACAGGTTTGCGAATTAAATATTGACAGTTCCGTCCCGTGAATGGTTCCCGTCCAATTGACAGTAATTCTTCCTTGTTGTGCTTCTGATTTGCATAATCTGTAAGTTTGTTTTTGTTTGAAACAGATCGACACTAATTCACATACAATGAAGATCGTGATGGTGATTGGCGAGTTTTTTGTGACAATTCATTTAGACTGACATATAGTTTGTGATTTATTCATGGCTACTAGATGATGTGCAAGTAATAAGAATCACACAAAATTTTAAATAAAAACATTTTCAATTTCATGTAGTAATAATTGTATTAACATACAATAACTGTAGGTATGATAATACAATTATTATACTTCATCACTCTAACGCTATATTTTCAAAAGAAATCTTAACAAAAAGTCATCCTGCTGACCAAAAAAAAAAACAAGCAAACAAAAGAATCCCAAACAGATAATCGTTGTTCCGCAAAAACAAAGACATTGATGTTTGATGCCTATTAGATTACAACACCGTGACTGATAGAAAATTTAAATTCCATTACAGCTATTTAAGTTTAATGAAACGTGATACACCATTAACCAGTAATGCTAAAAGCAGAGACGTACACGAATGTTTTTATGGATGACATTGCACAAGACACGATTCTTGAATTAATAGTAAATATTGTTTTGTATTATTTTGATAATAATTTATTAAGTTAATCTTGTTGACAATATGTATCCAATGTATTTCGTGTAAGTATTCACATCTCAGCTCCAGAACTGCGAGCATGGGTCTCTCAATAATTAGACAAAAACGTTTTGTCGACTTCTGATATCAAAATTTGTTTGGAAGAAATAGCTGTTGAATTATTTTGATGCCATTTTGTCAATTGATTAATCCGTACTTGGAGGGCAGGTACGATGATCTCAAGCAACTTTGCTTCAATATATTAATTCCTCGAACGGTCCTATTGATAAATCTTTCGAGTTTAGGAGGCTTTTAAATTTATTAATAACTTGGGTTTAGTTCTTATCAGTGGTTTCGCGTCTCTCTAAGAGATTTTAGCTCATTTAATATTGATAATTGAATTTCATCGTGAGCTCGTGACATATACGATGATAGATAATTCCAATTATCGCCTTTTGTGTTAGAATTATCAATTATTAAAAATTTTCATTTAGATAATGTACGATACTAAACACCGCATATTTTCGATGTAGCACCTTCCCAACAATGCATCGAAACCGGACCGCAAGTCGTCTTTCAGTTCGACGTCAACTCCCGACTTGCATACATATTACTTTTTCTATTCAATTAATGTGTGACAATAAAAGTGTATCGGTAAAACCACTATTTTCATTTATTCTGGTGTAGCATCTTAACTTCTCTTCTTCCTTCTAAAGTCTTTTTTTATCCTGGGATCAAAGTCACTTGATAATTTATAGAACTCATTGTTATCATATCATATAGCCATAAGATTATATAGACTTAAGTTCACTATTGACCTTTTAGCGTTATGTAGTAGATACTAATCTGCGCAGAGGTTAAGTTGGATAAATCTGTGCGTTTGATTTATCACGCATTGTGGTTCGGTTATTATCAACAGCTTTACTGAAAGCAAATTGTTATTAGCTATTACTAGCCTTTCCTATGAAATGAAAAACAAAAAGGCTATCACATTTAATGGTAAGGAAGAACTGTTCAAATCTTCCGAGTCAGACAGAGTCACCACTGAATTTATTCATAACTCAGCAAAGTTATAACATCCATTACCGTGCCCGCTTTCTTCGACAATTAAATAATTTTGTTAGAAACTAAATCGTTCGGTGAGACCTTAAGATTATGAAGAGTGATTCGAATTAAATTGCTTTTGATATCATTACCATGCATTACCGCTACGCTAGACGAACCATTAACCACATTAACAGGGTTCATGTCTGCTTTTGTCATGTTTTGGATATAAAAATTTTATTTTCTGTTTTACGATGGCAGTAAACTTTTCGTTTCATATAACTTTTATTAACATTTTTCTTTTACCTATGACTTATTATTCTTTTCTCAGTTAACTTCTACTTTGTTTAATACAATCGCTAGCTTATTGCTGGCGAGTCAATAAGCGTATTTAATTAACTTGTCAATAAGAATTAAAACAAATTAGAATTAATCAAAAACTTTATCACTGACACTTAAAAACTAGTAATTAAACAGAACAGAAAATTTACGAACTTATTATGTAAACAAGAAGAGAAAATTTTACTCCAAGGAATTTGATGGCGTCGTAAAATAGTAAAATTAATTCTCTCGAAGGAAATTACGTGAAACGGCTACCAGTTCTACAAAACTGAGTAGCTATGTTAAAAACCAAAATTTTACTTCCTAATGACAGAACATTTACACCAACAAATTTAGTGCGCAGCAAGCCGGGAGACTCAGGTGACTCATTCCAGTCAATTCAATTCTAATAAACATTATTTTCTTAAAATGAATTACTAAGAAATTCCGTGTAGCTCAATTCAATCATTGGGGATTCCCCAAAAAGCGCTACATCGAAATAGTTTTTACCAGCTTTCATGTATCAGTGACTAAAAATGACAAGGAAAAGTTACGATTAATTCTTAATAACAAAGCTTCATGCTTGTTAATTATACACTTTCAATTTTAAAGTTAATAACCAAATAACACCTGCGAAATGTTTGGTTCTTGCATTGAGATTAGCCAAATTTGTTGGAAGATACATTTCACAGCGTGATCTCCTCAATGGTATGTATATTTGCTAAGTTAGTCATTTAATATGACTGCAATTATTTATATGGTATAAAGAGTAAGAGTGGTCCAAACTCCTTATGTGTATCTCCGGCGTAGGAGGGCCTGTGCCCAGTCATGTGACGTATAGACTGTGAAGAAACTACTGCCCAAGGATTAAAGAACTTAGGTTTTAATATTGTTATATTACATCTTCAACAGTTGTTAGAAATAGGTCGTAAACATTTCACAACGAGGTCAGCAAGTAGTTAATAGGTGGACGATTACAAACTGTATTCTTTATTAAAATAATGTTCGCAAATTCTTTATGTGGAATGGGGCCTTTGGCTGGTCTTCGGTAAATTATGAATTTGTTTGACTCTTACCGCTTTTTGGACCTTCCTGGAATAAAATCAGATTTTTTATTTCTTCTAGATGAAGATCGACCTTATAGTATCATATTAAGAGCGACTTTTCTAGTAAATTGTTACTTTTACATTGTTGTGGTGAGTCCAAAAAAGTTGATTTAATACTTTATTATAAATATCATCCGCGATAAAAAGTCTGAATAGAATTAATTTAGTATTTAATTTATAAAAATCTTAAAAAGACATTAAAGAAGGGAACCCGATAGAAAATATATGCATGTAAAATCATGTAAACAATTTAAATCTCTTTGCTATAAAAAAGGAATGTGCGAGGCATTTGAAGCTCAGACGATGTTTGCACAGCTCTCTAGACGAACGCCTGTTCGACATATAATTTGACGAAAAATATTTACCCTTACTTACATAATTTAAGAAACAAGTTGAAGATTTCTAAAGATTTTAAGGCAGGAGTGTTCTGCTCACAGACCCTTGTCTATAAGGAATGTTTTCGAACTAAAATTTTAAGGCAAGATAAAATCAAACATTGACATCGGATTAAATCGTAACCTCCCGAGTAAGCTCGCAACATGTTGCTCTGTCTGAGGAAGACTTGGATCGAGAGCAAGCCCATCTTATTATATAAAAAAGATGCAAGATTGTGGGTATTTTGGTTATTTATGTACAAAAATATCTAACCAAAAACTACCTTAAGTATTTAAAGATATAAACGCTATATGATTTACGGTCCCTGCCTGAAACTAAGCAAGTTAAAATTATGTCAAACATGATTTGTTTTTGATGTTGTTTTTCATTGAATATAAATCAAATCATATTTTTAAGGATTTTCATTTAAAAGCGTTGATTTCTAGGTTCGTTGTCGTTACTCTTATTAATGAGATATTTTTTTTATTTTCTTTTGACTGGTACAGTCGCGAGATGGCAGTGCAGTTTGCGACATGTACCTTACCGACAGAAGAGATGAATTTCCACAATGACCAAACAACGTGTCGCTAAATATTGTTCATGATATCATAGACGCGGAGACAGTAATAATATTACTTACTTTCAAATTTAAAACGTAAAAACAACATAAGTTTGTGGAGGCTTAGCGAGTAACATATTAGTTATAGTATTAATGATTGTGATTATAAAATGTAATTAACTAACACTCATATAAACAGATAGTACAACATTATGCTGACACTTAACACAAAATATAAACACATCTTTGTCCTATTTAGTAAATATTTTATTCAACAAGTCAAACTAATTAATTTACGAATACAGATATAAAGTAAGCCATTGTTGATAACGAACTTGTTCAACTTGAATTTCTATGTACTGGAGATGAGAGCTATATTTGATCCTTCTTCCTCGTCCAGCCCGCCGGCGTTAAGCCACAACGCACCCGCAAATCAAGCCCAAATCTGTTGGGCTTAATATGTGTGTACTTTATTGATAACCATATAAAACGGTTAATGTACAGTAATATGTAAACGTACTTTTGTTACAAATTAATCGCAACTTTGTGTTTCATCCGATGTATGAACATAATATTTAATATCAATATTTTTTCAGTTAAAACACTCATTAAGAACGTTTCATGCATGGAAATGACAAACAATACATTTTTATACTGTTACTAAATAGGTCACCGTCGTGACGTCACCGGGAGACGGTTGTTAGATATTAAAAAATTAAAATACTTTCTTTATCTCCTTTTTTTTCTAAAACTCAATTAAAACTTGAAATTTAATTTGAATAAGGGATTATATCAGAAAGTTTTACAATATCTTTGTAAATGAATAATAAATAAAACATAATTCTATTGTTAGTAAATCGATATCGTTAATAAACATATTATTCAGTTAAGTAAAATAAGAATTAAATAGAAATAATATTCAAGACAAAGCTAATATCACTTACACTCTTTTAGTAAATTATGTTACTTCAATAAATACGAACTATTTAAAATGGCGGCTGCTCAACTAATGTCATCATAAATATATTCTCTAAAGAGATTTAAATAATTTGTAAGAAGAATATAATCAATAAAACTAATAATGTGACAGAAAACTGTTTTCGCTAACTAACATGATAAATTTGCTTGTATAGTTGAAAACATTTTAAATATAAGCAACAGATAAGTATTGAAGCAAATAGAAACTATTCTCATAATTATAACAAATAAAGACCAAATTATCTTAGTATGGTAATATATAGATAGAAACGATTAATAGGCACGAGCGTCTGATGCTCAGTCTATATTTAGATAGATATAATCAATGCAATTAAGTGTAACGGTATTATAACGCAATTATAATTAGTATTAGACAGGATGATAACATAATCAATAACCTAAGCGTGTTACCACAAGAGTAAAATGTCATTAATTTACACGAAATGAACATCTTGATCACTCTACCTCGGTAATCCAGAGGCGTTATAATTTTTTTTGGCAGAATTAAATTAATTACAAGCATAATTATTTTAGTTACTTGAACTTTTAATGATTTCAACTACGTGGCCTGTAGTTGAAATCGTAAAAAATCAAACACCTACTAAATATGGACAGTGTTAAAGTTAGTCACAGTAACACTTGAAGAATATTTAAATGTATAGAAGATAGTGATTGAAGAAATATTGTATTTTTAAACCAGTCCCAAAGTATTGGTGGTAAATTTAAGTCGAACAAATTCTGATGTATTATAATAAATGCTTTCGCAGATAAGTACTATAAGTGTGGTAACACTGTGCTGATGATGTAACCAGCCGTCAACCATCATTAGTGTGCGACCTTGGATCCAAATGCTGATAGCGCATTAGTATGTAGTTGTGTATTCGCTTCACACATCTCATTGTTCGGTATCTCAATAACACAGAACATTGTTAGTGTTGAAAAGTATACAATGTCATAATTTGTCTCCCAATAAAGCTGTGCTGTCTTGGTCAGCATTGAAAGCTTTTAATATCTGTAAGCTTACCAAACACGTAAATTTTTGGTAAAATATCAAACTTTAGACAAATAATATATTATTAGTAGCACGAAGATGTTTTGTGACGTGCCTCGCCCTAGCTACCGATAAAAACTCTTCATGCTTCTCTTATAGACTGTTCTGAGCGCTCTTTTCATCTGCAGTCGACGAAGGAAGAACATCGGATCCCATTAAAAGTTAAACGTCATACTAGGTAGCTAGATTTGATTTGTCTTTGCTTTTTTGACTGCTGTCTTGCGACTAAATGTTAGTGTTTTAAAGTTTATTGAACTACTCTTCTTTGATAACATTGTAGTGGTCGCTTTGTAGTCAAGTCATTAATTTTTATATACATACACTTATGTTTCTTCAGTTGTTCATTGTGGAGTGGCAACATTAAAACCAAACTCCAAGAAATAAATATAAAAAAACCTGTTGTAAAATAATCTTTAGAAGAATTAAATCATCCGTAACCCTATTATCCTTTGCCCTTATGAAGGTATAGAACAGCGAACAATCGTTATTCCATAAAAGAAAAGACGCTTATGGATGGACCTTCTGACCGCAGTGTGAATATACTTGCTGAACAAAACGCTTCAGACCAGTGGCACTTTCAACCTTTTGCGACAAGAAAACAAACACCTTAAGCTAACTCAAGGAGCTTTTGCGAGCTCAAAACAAAAGATAATAAGCGACTATGTCCATATTGTTAAATAATATTTTATTCAAATCGGCGGCAATCTAAGATCACGACTTGGCTATAATTTTCGCTTATTTTGTACGAATATAAATAGGGAAACTGCAGCACCATATTAGGTTGATTCTGATGAGGAACTTTCGTAAGATCGAATATTCTTAAGTATAAAAGCAATTTGGAAATTTAAAAGCAAAGAGCAAAAAAGATAGCATAATATATCTCTTGCAAGCGACATTCATATTGAATATAAATGTTAACAAAATTATATATGGTTTTTCTAGATACAGACTACAGACAGATAATCTCCAATTTATTAATAGAGCGTAATCTTAGAAGCAGCTACAATTTGCGCGCCGTAGGTCACGACGCTAGAATCAATGAAAACCGGTATTTGAGAATTGTTTATGAGCAACACCTTTTGCGGACCAATACCGCGTCAGTCTAAGTTTTTGTGGACGATCTAGATCTAGAGCTTATGATGTCATTAAAACAGATGGAAATTTGTTGATTTTGATTGTTGCATAAGATGAGATCACTTCGTATTATCAACGCAACCCGACAGATGTACATTTTACAGGAAGTTTATGTGCTAAATTTTCATCTGGTTAATGGTTATTGGGAGATTTTACTGTGGTTTCAGTTTTTCTTTTATTTTCGTTATATGTTTATGAGTAACTTACTTTTGCTTAGCTATAAGTTGTATATTATATTGCTTAGTTTTAGCTGGTTGTAAGATCGAGAGCACTGTAAAGTATAACTTACATTACGTTGTTACTTTGTAAATAGCAAAGAGTCCCGAGTAGTATTGATAAACTTAATTTTCAAATGCATATCTCTCGTAAAGTTATCATTATCAGCCACTTCCCCTACATTCGCCTTTACTTGAAATACCCGCATTTAAAACACTACTAATCAATTAATAAAAATTCAGTATGAAGCATATGTGCCAGCCTAATTAAGCACGGTCGATGAACCCAGCGACGCTAAACATTGTTGCAAGCGATAAGCAGATGACAACACAGACACAAGACGTTGTGAGAACATTAATTTATATTATAACGATAATTGAGACGTTGTCAAACAGGTGTTTTAGGCGATACAATATATGGCATAGAAAGTTATACAACATTATTAGGACCTTTGTCTGTTAGTAGACATCACCAGTAATTGTTTACGGTAATCAGTTTAATGTCAAATGTCTTAAATACTATAAATATTACCGTCTCTACTTACAGATTCATCAAAAATGTATTTTGGAATATGAAAATGATAAAGTGATAAACAAAAATATTCAGCACGGTTAGCAGAATACATATATACTTTGTCTGCATATCGATTATTTTCCTTACTTAAGTTTTTAGTTGCAATTATTTGACTTGCAAGGGTAAAACCGCTTACAAACTGGCTGGGGAAAGCATCACTGTCCTGAATTCTGTCAATTGGACAATTTACACATTGTATTAATAATCCTTATCTGTTTTTTTTAATTTAAAGAATGAAAGTTTTCAAACAAAGTCGTGTTACAATTGGTCTTCATTGAAACGTGTGTAGTATCTGCGTGTATTGCATTAATATGTTGATCTGTAGTATACATTTTAATGTGCTTTTTCTTTGTAAGGTAACAATATTATCAAGCATCAGCAGTTCTCACGAGTTCATCAAATCTCGGCCCAACATTACTGGTTGTAAGATTTAGGGCTTTAGCACACAAGGTGTAGAAACTTCCTATCTAAATAACGCAATTTAGCAACTGCATATACGTTTAATAAGTATTGTGCTACTGGTCAGTAGGTCTTTTAGAAAGACGTTGCAGAGGCTGGACAACTGGTTGAACTAACTGTTGATTAGCCTAAAGATTCTCTCATGGATGTACTATGGGTAATGTGCAACGAAAGATCAAGAATTGGTTCCATCAGATGCTCTGGTAATTTGAAAATTTCCAATAAGAAATCTCGTTTGAAAATAACAAAAGTTTGTTTCAATAGCAACAGCCGTATCTGTGAGCTATAAATAAAGCAGAACGTTTTGAGTATATTTAAGGCTTCTATAAGGAGACTCAATTTAAAATGATGTGATAGGCTATATATGCGATCCACCATACAATAGTGCTTACTATTGTTCGGTCGATCGCATCCTATCAAACCAATAATCTGAACATTCTGTGGTGTGAATGTAAGGTTCTTCGTATTTTTTCTTCCAGAAAATAGCACAGTGTTTGAAATACACTTATGGAAATTTCAACTTACATAATCTATTCACACGTACGCTTGCTTGTACCATAAATTCGCGCCACGCCAGCGCTCCTCGTACGCTAAGAGCTAACCATAATAATATAAAGTGTGCTAAAGACCTTATCTCTCTGACCGACTTGGACTTCAAGAGCGCGCGCGCAAGATGCGCCGTTATCACTGCATTCCGTGGAGACTTGATTGATAACCGCTCTTGTGTAATAGGTACATTAACTTCTGTATGTAACTCGAGTGGTTTCAATGTAAAACTAGTGTAATGAATAATTAGTCGAGTATTATTAACTATAACGGGTGTTTTTTATGAGTAGGTACACAAAAAAGTTTGATAATTAAAATGAAAAACTTCGGCTTTGGGATAACTTTCTCAGCTTAAACTGTCTAGTAAAAAATCTGATGTGCTGTACAAAAATAGATACAGGTTTTGTAGGCAACTGCAATTTTAGTGATGTTCCAAATACAGATGAAATTATTTTTATTCTACCAGATGTTCCTGTCGGACAAAACTCTGTCGATTACTAGGACCTAAGAGAAGAGATACTAAGATCGCCACATATTCTTGTCGCATTACCTAAAAAGTAAACACCTACTTTTATTATGTGGAGTTAACTGCTACTAACCAACATTTGTGAAATAAATTGTACAAATAATTTAATGAAAGCTTGATATATGACGTTTAATGGTTTTTAATGAACTTTGTTCAGTATGTTATCACTTACCATGCTTTATTACTTACTATGATGATGTAAAATTCAATTATATCGTCCCTGATCAACTTTAAAAGAAAAAAAAAACTTAATTGCATCACTTCGCCATCCGTCAGTATATCGAGAACCATTTTACTTGGAATGTGTTGAGATATCAAGTTGAAATTCCAAAACGTCAAAACACAGTCTGTAATCTCTGAGATGTATAGGTATTAAACTAAACTTTCAAGTAAACCCGAGCAAACTTTAACTAACTTTAGTCTATGGCCGCTAGCAACACCAGGGGTATTACTTGCGTCCATAGGCTACGGTGACCATTTAACAGGTGACAGGCATGCTTGATTGTCACCTTAATGGTATAAAATAAATATCTAATTTAAGAATCATAACTAATAAGTATTAACATAAAAAAATGTGAGATGTGGGGTTTTAGAATTTGGAAACAAAAATTTTTACAGCATTATTAAAGGGAATTAACTAAAAACTGTAAATAGTAAGTCAATCACAATTAATAATTAATTTCCAAGGTTGGTATGAGTTGCTGCTTGCTACAAATTCACTTATAAAGATATTTATTGTAATTATACATTTTGGGAACTAATATTGAGCGAAGCTCTAAACATACTTAGACAAAGTAGAGAAATCATATTCTCGTGATAGACGAACTATTTACATACTCTCAAGATTGTATAGGACCCTCGGGCGCGGGCACTCTTGTCCGGTTTTTATGTAATATAGTTGACAAATTAGCATTATGGTAAACGGTTACTAATTGTAGACGATCATTACACCAGAAGTTACATTGGCCTGATAAATGTAATCACTTCAGTAAAAGTTGAGCTCGTTGTACAAGACGTTAGCGTAGTTGAACGTATTGGGACGATGCATTTTATGTTAATAAACAAGGGTCATGAAAAGATTAGCTGGATTTAATTTACTATCTTCACTTGAGTTATGACCTGATGCTGTCAACAGATTGCCAAGAGACCAAACACACAGTGCACTACATTACTGACTAAAGGAGTTTAATTAAAATGAAACCAACGTTCAACTATCAGTCCAAAGAACTAGGATCACCAGCGTGGTCCACAGAATTGCAAGCCTGAATTAGCAGTGGGCAGGACAATTGCTTGCTGGTTCAGTGACTGGGTACCAGAAGACACAATGTTCATAAGATGATTCGACAGTCTGGTAAAAGTTGAGGACGCGGGTAGCGTTGGACCCATCGGCTTATAGATCCTATGGGCGTTTCTTAGCTTCAACGTTGCAATATTGTGTATTAGAACATTTAATATAAAACTTATTACTATTTTAATGAACTATAAATATTTGAGAAGATATTATAATGAAACCTGATTTGTGGTACTTTATTTGAAACGGAGCCGCAAAAAAATATATAATCATTGTCACTGACAACCGTAAGGAGCTCAGAAGAAAAATAATGACATCTTGATTATGATCCCCAAATACGTATGTTTTTTTGCAAACATTTTATTATATTCGACATTAAATCCTGTAAGAACATTTCAGGCTCCGTAAGCGGATTATCTTCAATAAACAGTGGAATAAATCTAAAATTCAACTTTGCTTCAAAGATGTGGTCGGAGAATTATTTTAACATTATGAACCCTTGTCAAAGGATAGTAATTATTAACTTAAACTATGAGCAATATCAAGTTGAACCACGATATGCTCCCGGGAACTCCGAAACAATAAAAACTTACGGCTTGACAGAATATAATTCTTATTGCAATTCAGAATTGTAAACTGTGTAACGTGACACAAAAATGTGAGTATTTGCATACCAAAGTAAGCGAAAATTGAGTCAAGGGCGGACAATGAATTTAAAACGTGGGGAGTCACACAAGGTTCGATACTAGACCACTTAACAGAAAATGGCATATGATTATTATTGTTTAGTATTAGTTTAAACTATCATATGTTATAAAGTTGATGTCTATAATAGTTGATGTATCTGACTGATACAAGTCACACCAAGTTATGAGCGGTGGTGTCGTGTTGAACACTTGCCAATTATATCTGATGACGATAACTGCTATGTGAAGGCTCCTGTTTCAAATCCTTATACAATTTGCATGTGTTACCTCATACACTGATAGAAGTGATTTGAAGTCAACGAACATGTCCTGATGACATATTAGTTGCATAATGTATTCTGACATTGGTACTTTAACAAAAAAGCCCACAAAATTCAATTGATTAACACACTCAACTTAATTAAATATAAATCCAGTGTATGATATCGGTAGCGTTTTACCCATGTGGTAATAACAACGTTGGCATACAATATTCTGATAATATTATCATGAGAATTCGTTGGCATAATACTAATAAAATAATAATTAATAGTTAAATAACAAACTTAGGTAATTATAACTTACTGATAAGGATTCGTTAACTGACCACACGTTATAATACAAGAGACATTAAATACTACAAGAAAATCTATTTTAAAAGAAAATTAATAATTTACAAGAATTTGTATCATACTTATTAACACCTAAAGGACACTGCCTAAATAAATTATTAAAATAAAAAACAAAGCTTAGTTTAAAAACAATAGAATCCACAATCGTGGTGACGGATTCCGAAATAATAAGCAGATTTTTCTTTATATATACATAAATAAAAAAACTTAAAATCGATAGTTTTGCGTTTATAAAACTTTATATTTTTTATTTTTCGTCTAAATTTGATGAAAACTCTTTTTCGATTTGAAAGTTCTCCGTAATTGCCTTGAATGTAATAATATAAAGGTGAACAATAGTGAACTGAGTTTTAATATTTTATTTGGTTCACACTTTGAATTTATTAGCTACACTGCTCAATGGAATATGAGATTAAATTGTAACAGGTTGCAGTCCGTTTCATTCGCTACACGATCCGATAGCATCATAACTTTACATATCATATCTAAAATATCCTAAACAACATTAGGAAATTCACCGCGAACTGTAGAAACATTACTAACGCTGTCATTAAAATGGCGCTGGTAATTTAGCGGGTATTTATAACATTTTGAGTCCATTACTCTGTGCCCTCAGCCATTCTTAATTACCTAGTCCACTGGTGATTAAAGTTCGCAGCGAACAATATTAATCGATGCACACCAGTAATACGCAACGCTTACAGACATACCCTAATGTTGGTACTGTTGATGGCAGAGATGAACGGAATATATACGAATATAATATCTACAACAAATAACTTAAGGAAGAATAATTGTAGCCTCAAATGGCTTAACAAGATGTTCGCAATATGCGTGTAGTGAGATGGACTATTGAGGTTGATTGTTGTGAGAAATATTCAGAGAGAAACTGTTGCTTTCTATATGAATAATGTATTATTAGACGCTTGCATGGTTTGGCTTTATTGACAAGGGTAAAAACATTATAATCACTACCTCGCCGTAAGAAAATCTTGTTAATGTTTTCTTTCAAGTGACGCGTGTTTCATGATCAAACAATTTTGCACATAATCGCGTTCGCGTGTAACCAACCACAAGCTTTTATATAAAAATATCATAAGCATTTAATAGGAGGAACTGCATGTAAACGTTATACTTGTATCCGTTAGCTCTCGGCGGGTCGTCATGTGTGCTTGTGATTACAGTTTCATCTCATTCAATGCATCGTATTCTTTTTATTGCTTTCAATTCAAATCCATCACGCGACACATTCCAAGCGATTAGACTCGAAGCGAGGAACGTCTGTCTCATCTGTTTACTATTCATAGAGTCAGCGGTCGCCTGCAAGCCTGCGCCTGAGCTGCCGATTGATGACATCATTGTGACACTGATCAACCAAGATTTGAATATTTTTTCCACGAAGACCAATTGATAAACGGAATACGTTATAAAAGTTAAGCGTTAAAGTAGAAATTGGAAGACTTACTGGAGTGCATAAATATTTTTTTCAAATCTGACTGCGCACTAACTGTTATTCTTACGCGTTGTTCATTGTTCAGACTAGTCTTATTAACGATAAGTATATTCTTACTTCCTGACTTCAGACCAGTATTGCATGCATAAGTGTATTTTAGATAATCCCAGCCCGTGTGGTCCGAGCCAGGCGCGTGCATACCTCCACTTGACAGCTAATACCCCGTTGCTGATTTTAACAACATCCTTTTCAAGCGATTTATTTCAAACGACCGATTTATCTAACTCCACCTCGAATATAAGTTTACCCACCTTACCTCAAAGGTTATAAAACGTAATATTAGTTGCACTAAAATTATCAGTCGCCCAGTCATCGTCATTACCATTAGCTGTTAGATGAGATCTCGGTAGGGTTGTGTTTATCTCAAGTGTTACATCCGCTCGCGGGATAATTGTTTCATTCATTTTAAAATAGCTTCTAATGCCACTTATGTTCTTTTGCATTAATATGGGAACCGCGCTGACCGATGTCCGTAAGTGAGGCTCTCTTTTTGCAGCCCGAAACAATACATTAAGTATTTTTTTTAAGATAGTTGTAAATTTAACATCTGCGGCCAGAATCTGAGCGTGTGAAGCTGAACAAACAATCACGAGTCGAAGTAATATTAATGACTTAATACTTTAAAAAAACAAAAAATATTTTAGTGTACGATAAAAATATAAATGAAGTAACGATGTTCGCAACCAAACAAGTTCTGCAGCGACGTCGATGAATTTTAATGTTCCCAAACTCAGCATAGCCACATAAAATTACAAATTAGCATCCAAATACTACAGGCGTTGGAAATTTCTGAATGAAATACTGTTACTTAGCCACCAGTTCTTTTAACGATTATTTCCGAAATTGTTGTTTGGCCATTTCAAATTTAAAATCAATTTCGAAGTACATCTGTTTCTGTAGAAAATGCCAATGTGGGGTCACTATATAATTAGCTTTATTTGTAAATCATGAAGGTCGAATTGGGACGGCCAAATCCCATGGGTTCAATTGAATTTAGCTTTCCTTCGAGTTACACGTTTGGACGGAAATATTTATTCCTATAAGGCTTTGAAAGGGGCGTGAGTTTTAAAGGCTTTAGTATAGGTGATGAAAAAAGGCTTTTAAGATTCGGAGATTATGTATTTATAGATTCCATCTGCCATTTACAATGATTGTCTCAGTGAACGATTTTGATTTAATTTTTTTATGCACATATTTTTAATAATTTGATTATTTTTGTAGGATATTTCAATTATTACAACTGGGGCCTGCATTTTCAATTTGTTTATTGAGTGAATTGGTTACATGTTAAATTGTCGATATATTTTGTTGATGCAATACTTGTGAACTTGAGAGCAGAAGCTGTACTTCAAACATACTGACGTTAAGCATTTACGTAGTCTATATTCTTTAAAATCAACACCTCGGGACTATAATAACACTGAAGCTGGCCTCGGCTATAGTTCACAGATTACATAAATAACAGAAACAGAGTCTGTTAACAGCTCAATAACTCCGAACAAAGTGGCGTTTCTTCATTCAACGATGTAATGATGTATTTTAAAGATTTCTGTTTAAATTCGCAGCATTTTCTTAGTTTTTGATAGAGTCAAAACTTGATTGTGATATTTATAAGGATTTATTAACAAAACTTTACAGTAGATAAATGATATAAAGTTTACATGTTTCAATATAACCGAGGTTAACTATTTAAGAATCTCAAATATGTTTTTGCCAAGGTACTATATTATTGTTAGTACAATATAGTGCCGAGGTAAGGAGAGTTAAGATCATTGAATTAAGTATTTGTTTATGATCGGTGTTACGTCGACGTATCGGCGGCTTCAGTGCGACAATTTCGCGTGCAGTCATGAGGTCCTCAAGCTGTGTAAACAGGCAGGAATCTAGCTCACCTTGACGTTGTTTCCTACTCACGTACCGTGCAGGCATCGCGCTGTCACGCGCTGAACCCTACGCCACGGAGTCAAACGCTTTACTAGAGTACAACATCAGAAAATTGCAACACGATATCTATGTTCATGGTCTTGTCAAATGTAACTTATCGGAATACCTGCTAACTGTTGAAACGTCGAGTTTTACAATGTATATATAACGAACCAAGTTCAATCGTTTTCGTAATGTAGTAAACAAGAATGCTGAACTTTAACTAGAACGAATCAATTTGTTGGTACTCGCTGTACCCTTACTGATTGTTATTCTATTGTAAGCACTTTTGTTGTTTGTGGAATCTGTAATTAGTACGTTTTAAATGAAACACAAGACGGTCATGAAATAAGGTCTCGCACATCTACTTTAAAATACTAACGATGATAACTTACCGTTTTGCAGCGACAGAGCAAACAGTTCGTCATCTTGCAGCCATCGGAGCTCACTAATTATAGACATATCAGCGTCGAAAGACATTAATGTGGCATGATAACAGCACAATAACAAACACAACAACTGATTCGGTCACACTCTACACATCGGACGTCGAACATTTCGATCACATCACGACACTGGAACAGTTGAACGTCATAACATTAAATCGGCTCAAATTATTCGTACGAAAAAACTCAAGCCATAACAGAGCGAATCACCGACGACCCGGCGTTTCTTTGAGAATCCGGCGCGTCACGTTACAAATTCACGCAGTAATCGTCCGTGATTTGTTACGAAACATCAAATTTAGACAGCTGACGATCGTGAACTCGAGGTGAATGAACGTGCGCGTGCGCATGCGGCAGACACTCGCGAGCTGAGCGCGCGCTCGGGGCCAACTGACGAGCGCGCGAGGCGGGGGGCCGGCGACACGTCCTAAAAACGATTACTTATCGATAACTTTGTGGAAATCGACAAATTGGACAACACTAAAATGGCTACCAAGGCCGCGCGTTACGACTTTCGAATTCGCGTAAGCGTTAATTAAAATTGTAATATTCGGTAAGGTGTTCAAATGATGTAGTTATGGTTGACTTGGTCGTAATAATTATGCTCTCTGTTGTATTCCACATCATGTTAATAATCGATAAAAACATGAAAGCTGATGAGTTAACGACCCTCTTGATTTGTTGTGATGGAGTCGTTTCAAATTGAAAGAATGATGATGTCATTACACCAAAGTTATAATAATGGTCTATTTATATTGTAATACAGTTATCAGCAGAACAAGCGTTATCAGCGTTATAAGTCGACAAACAAAGGCACACAATGATACGAATGTATATGTAAATATATATGAAGAAGAAAATAATGCTCCCAATGCGTGAGAGTATGATATCGTCACGGCAGTTGAACAGATAACTGCACGAGGCAGAAGGGTACATAAAGCCACAAATAATTACACTATTTTTAGTATTTCTGCACAAGTACAACTCCAGATAGATAAAAATAATATATTTAATATACATAATAAATTACAAAAACAGATTGGTGCGGCCAACGGTTAAAAGCAACCCCACGACCCTTTTTTCAATCTTTAGAATTTAATCAATTTCTTTATGCATAAAGACGGATACATACTTAGTTACGACGGATACACAACGCCAGCAGCTGTTCAGCGTTTTAGGCATACCGGAGGAACCTAATTCGTAATCTTCTCAGTTATCACACAAATTGTTATAGTTATCTTCGCAAATGGTTCTCAATAGAAATAGAAATATTATTGTTATATTCTGATAAAACTTTCGACGCCAGTTGGCGCTTTAAAGCGGACACAATGAATAAAAATCCTTTCTATCCTCGACCAATCAGAGGTAGCCATAGCACAGACCACAAGAAACATGGCAACAGAGTAATCATCACAATAAAAGGACAAACGACAAAACTCGATAATACATATTTGAATTTTATAAATTAATAGATTTCGCTAATTGGCGTTACCACAAACTATTTTGCAGATGCATCTAGCTTATCGGTAATTAGCGATCTCTTCCAAGCAACCTTAGGGTCGACAGGATACACAAGTCGACGATAGATGAGTGACGTTATCGATATATCATTTAATTATCTAGTATAGAATTGTGATGTTAGCAAAGTAAGGACGATGAAACAAATATAACTTTGTATAGTATTTCCTTTCATTAAAGAACATACTATATCAAGTTATATTTAGGAAAACAGCATTCTATTTTCCTTATGGTTTGGCTAACAATGCGAATTTTGAGAAATTAAACATAACTCTAGCATGTTTAAAATTTTGAGCCTCGTAAGCAAAATAATTCGTAGAAAAAATTATTGAAACATAACATCAGTAAATAGATTCATCTCAAATATAAAGATACTTTGACAAAAATTTTACGGATAAAATTGTGTAATGTCGTAGCCGTTTGCTTATGTTACGATCTCTCACTATATTTGAACTTATTTTAACTACTCTTACTAGGTTGTTGTCATTCGAGTAAGCTTCTTTATTTGACACCTGATTAGCTAAAATTGGAAGAACTCTTCTCAATGATAACTGAAAATATGGTAGTGACTCTCGGCCTTAATTTCCCGCCTTCAAATGACGGTACATCATCAAGACTGCAATCTATCCCAGAATGAACAACAAAAATAATTTATTAGATTGGACTATGTAATTCGATGGCAGTAATTCGAATTGAATAGAATACAACTATGACTTATTGCACATCGACATAGTTGTATAAAAATAGAGAACGAACATTTATAGTAAAATCTACAATGGGCGGCCTTATCGCTAAAAGCAATCTCTTCCAGGCAACCTTTGGATAGGCAGGAGCAAAAGCAAATGAACGATGCGGAAGCAAAAGGATGATGGCGATGCAGCAACTTACATAAGTAATAAGTAATTATCACTATTTGTTGTTATTTTTGTTAATTAAATTTAAAATAAATAAATGCTTAACAGATAAGTACATTATTACTTTTACATTGTCTGCTGTTTTACAGTTACAATGTGTGTCCCGTGATATTACTTCAACTCCAGCCCCATTTTTTATGAAATAAATATTTTAATTTAACTTTAAGTGATTTCCTTACTGTTTTAAGTTATAAGTGTTTCCGATTTACCAATTACCATAAGGCTGGTTGCTTGTTGGCCAACCGCTAATACTTACATTGGAATTTATTAACTCCACTTATCTTTATCTGATAATCACTAAATAATTAACAATGAGGTCAATTTTATTAAAAGAAACCTACTTAAAAGGTGACTTGAAAATATGTTTATTTATTCCAATTTCCACACAACACAAAGTTATAGTCTATTAAGTAGTCATACTGGGTTGTATTTTGGGAAAAGTTAAGTTTTTTTCTCAAACGATATACAATTAAGAGGTTCTCGATTCGCAACATCAATCACTGTTACTTAACGAGGGAGGCTCAGAATGAAGTCTGTTGACACACTCGGTACATCCTCATGTTACTAACTACACTGAAAAGTCTTAAACCTGATTTTTATAAGCTAGCAGGTGACGTATCTGATAGTACTGTAGCAGGCTAACTTATAATTATTTTGCGCGGAAGTGTACAATTATTCCACGAGTTCATTGCACTGTTCTTAACTGAGCTAATTGTTCGTTGTTTACATAATTCCGTTGGTTTTATTTCTCGTATTAGAAATTTCTATCGTTAGATAACCACTTAGACGTGTGTACTTAGAAAACGTTAAGCTGTAAAGCAAACAGTGGTCTTGCCATTCTCGATGTGTGAAAACTCTCAAACTCAGGCTGTCATTTGAAAGTAGCTGCTACTAATAATAATTGCACTTACAATACTAGGCACTAAAATTACGTAAAAGATCCTTTCGTTTTCTAAAAAGTATACAAAGCGCTGTGAAAACCTTAGCTTTAAGTTAGGAGAGAAAGTAAATGAAAACCAGAAACTTAATTAACTGATTTTCGTGATAACCTTTTTTTCTAAGATCACAATACAGCCGCTGACGGTTTAAAACAACACCCTATATTTTTATGATAAGCTTTGGTGAACTTAACCTTAAGAATATAATACTAGCAAAGTTATTTGCAAGTGAAAATGAGAAAATTATGACAAAATTCAAGAAGTTGTGTTGTTGAAGGCAACAGTAGAGGTTTGAGCGTTCTTTATAGCTGTGCTAAAATTTTACCTCAAATACTAGTATTATTGTGATCAGGCTTAATAATAAAAATACAAGTTTAACTCTTGATGTAGTGTCAACTGTACTTACGTTTGTGTCTAACAATTCAGCTTCCCCTCTAAGATCTTTCATCTAATCCCCCGATCACCTAATTCACGTATCGCTTAATCTAGTCTACGTGGAAATTTTAATTACTGATAATTTATGGTACCTTACATTGTGAATCCTTATGACATTGTAATAGAGTACGCAATCGATTAAAACTAGGAATCACAATAAACCCAAAGTCAAGTGAACAATTACATAACACTATACGAGACATCTCACGTCCTTTTCTTATACATTTATATTAAGTTATTGTTTAATTAAATGTTCATATCAATAGAAGTTGAATAAGGATAGCAAATATTGCTGGCTTACATCGCATTTGCTGGAATACGCTTTTTGCGTATTTATTTGCTAGTCACGGATATATATTTGTGTTTAAATTACAATTCTTATTTATCTAAGATCTTAACACAAGCTTTTAACAATTCTTAATTTAATGTTTGTTATATTTTGAGTGCGATAATACTGTAGCTTATACGTTAAGGTCGATAATACAAATCGAACAAAAAATAAAATCATTAATATCGCGTCACGACCTTTTTAAGACAGAGAAATATAACTTATCAAGAAAAGAGTATTGCACCAAGTTCGAACAGCAAATACCGCTACGGCCTACTTTCTTAACTTAACATATATTTATCATTATTGGTAACACATTACCTACATATCAGCGGGTGATCTCGCATTATTTTAACAAAAACCAATAACAATAAGTCGCGCGAAGCCACGGCTATCCCTAGTACAGTATACCAATAGTATGGAGTCTCCACGAGAGATCTTCTTCATCGTGCGTGGGGACCATGTAACAACTCAATTATTGCCCATATTTGTATATTATTACACGAAGTCCATCCTCGACTGTCTCCTACATGTATCAACACTTGACATTAAGTTGTCAGATTTAGTTTTTGAGTGAAAAATAATGAGCAGCGTTCTTCAGCGCCTGCGTCTTGTTGCGTATGTATTTAACGTTAACTATGTAGTATAGTTTTGATTTTTGAAACGATAAGTGTGTTTGAATACAAGCTAAATTTAATTTTTAATTCCGCTTAGAATGAAAGAAAATGTTTTAATATAGAAACTGTCTATTTAAACGCTTCGCTGGTCATATATAATTCACCGCTTTCTCCGAAAGTTTCCAACTATTTAATTGCAACAAAAGTATAAACAGTAAAAGGCCAATTATCTTTTATTGAACATCATATGACAGTGAAAATGGAAGAGAAAGCCTACAACAAAGAACCCTACAAATAACAACCTTTTGTAATCGAGATTGAAATCTCCGAATGAAGAATGCAACGATGCATTTTTTATTAAGATCGTAGTTCTTACAAAACAAACATTTCTTCTCTGGACCACAGTGCTGCCAATGTTGATTAAAAATAAATACCGTTACAAATTCAAATATAGTTTAATGCGTTCCGAAACACGTAACGAACAATTACGTCGCTCACGGTGCGTGAACATGTACCGCCACTGTAATAAGACCTCTAGTTTCCTTTCATGCAATTTTGATGGCTTTTGAACAAATAACTCGAGAAGGGAAAGAGATATCCGTTTAAATTGGTTATGCGAGTGCGTAACGCTAAATAATGATTCTCTACTCTCCCTTCGAGTGAATTAATTGTAGTTACTGGTACGTACTTTCATTTGCCCATGGCCCAACGCTAGACTACATTAAAGAAAGCTGCTTTTCTGGGGAATCACATAAAAAATGTTTATTAAAGACTCCGATTATATAGCTTATTGGATAATAATAAGCTATTGTAAGAATTAGACGCAGGATATTGTTTTGTGTGTAAAATATTCAATGTCGGCAGTTGTATTATTATGAATGATAGATTTTTATATTTAGTTTGATATTGCAAATACTAATTAAGTACCAGTTAAACTTTCGAAAAGAGGTAGTGCTTTTGGAAGATCTAGATCTTTATACTTTGACATAATTAGAACTTTATAATATAGTATTGAACCATCACCACTGGTATTAGTTCTGTAGAAGATTGTATTGGAACGATACACCTTAATTAAGTATTATTGAAATATAACATTTATAATAGTCAGAACATCCCAAAACACTTATTTGTTTATTATTATTGTTGCTAGGCTACTCACACAAGATTGCGATGCCTATTTCCGCGCAAGCATGCATAATTATGGATGGGAAACATTAAAATTGTAATTAGGGCTGTCGAATCAGCTGTGTTACACACTTAAGTTTTCTTGGTGTCTTCAGTACAATAGAATAGTTGTGAAGAGAAGCGAGTCTATTTGATAATCAACCAAGTCGTACAGTGTAAGCTGTATAAAGTTGTAGCCAAGACTGATACCTAACATGACGTGGAAACGAATAAGCTAACGAAGAAAAGTGTACTGCTGAATAGAAATGTTCTCATCAGGTTAAATGAACCGCCTCCGTTATCAAATGCCTGAGAACAACTACCTCAAATGTGGACTTCAATTCTCAATAGCAGCAGGAATTTTCTGCTCATTTTGGGTGATGTTTAAGCTGGTCTACTTGGCTTGCTACTACCACCTTACCTCAGTCTATCACTATAACGATAACGTTACTGTTTTCCGGCAGTACGAGGTAGATAACCAGTTCTGTGTCAAGCTTGCTTCTATTTTGAGCCTTATCATCAATCATCATTAGATGAGATTAGGCTCGGGTTAACTCTTAAGGATACCGAAGAGGTGCTACACGAGTTTAAGTCACATCAAATTAGATTTTAGGTAAAGTTTATCAATAGAACAATAAATTAAAGCAGTAATTAATGAAACCCCTCTCGATAACTGTGCCTTGCAGCGGAAGTCACAATGATTGTTTTATTTGGAAGGGTGTCGTGTTGAATCGATCCGTCATTGTTCGATAATTCGCTCAGCTCTAAACAGGAAGCGAGCGGCGCGCGCGCACGCGTCCGCCCCAAATGGTTATTTTGTTTTTATTGGTCTAAATTTAAAGAGGCAGCGGTTAGATAACTTAAGAATTAATACCGTTTTCAAAACTGTATTGAATCAAATATAGTAACAACTAGAAGTAGCTATTGCCCCGATCATGATACAACAGAAAATAAGTAATCGAAAAGATATATATGATGGTTGAAATATGTCAATCTCCAAATAATGACTTTCAAGTAACTAATTAATGAACTCACAGTATAGGTTCTAGCTCAAAATCAGTGTTGCCACGCTTATGCTGAGTTTATACCCTAAGTACATACGTACGGTATCGATATATGCATAACACATTTGTGCTATAAGAACAGAAAGACAGACTGGCATCTGGCTAGTGTTTCTGTTCTCATCACGATGATGTATGTCGTAGAAAATTTTGTGTTAGTAAACATTAATTTCTATTTGGTTAAATTGCATTTTCTTTATTATACAATTCTTTAAGGCTTCATTAGGCATGCGTGGTAATTTCGCGTCGAAAGTACTACTAGGTAAAGAGCCTATTTCATGCGACATAATTGAAATAATTAATCAACAAGAGAATTCCTATTACCATATTCAAACACGCCTGAAGCAACACCTGTTATAATTATTACTCTCGGGTGAGGAGCATTTACCCATTTCACAGGACATCAATTTCTATAGTCTCGCTAAGTCCTGCGCCTGCGCCACAGACCGACCGGCGAACCATTCGTTATGATTGCGTTTTAACACAAGTTGCTACTGTTCCAAGTTTAGGGCTCTAGAACACTTGAGACCAGTTTTGTTATTACTTTTTTAATTAACAGGGTAGTTCTTGGCTTTTATCTCACCTGTGGTGAGTAAAGATAAGGCCCAAGTTGGAAGCGAACTACACCTGGATTCCTCAACCACAGAGGAACTGGCTATATTACCTCCAACTGACAGAACACAACAATGGTGTTAACATTATTGTTATGGCGTCAGACTTAGGTACCAAGGTGGTAGCTATCCAGGCGAACTTAGTAAGTTCTACACCAACCAAACGGAGCAGAAATTTTCTGCCCCCATTAGGAATTGAACTTTGGATCTCCAGATCCGAAGTATGAGGACTAAACCAATACACCACATAGGCTGATAAGATACTAATACAACTTTTTATATCTTATAAAAATATCGAAATTGAATAGCTTCTAATACATCAAGTTCTTTTCTAAGTTCCTTCATAATATATTTAAGTGGATATCATTTTGTATGTATTACTTTATCTTATATACTATATTTATAAAAAGTTTTCAGTTTGTATATAATTCTTTGCAGCTAGATCTAGCGTTTGGTTCACCTAGATGTATAAATAATATATACGTTAATTTGTTTATATCTAAAAGACCATAATGGTTTAAACATAATTAAAAATCCCAAGTAAGTGTATAAGAACCCTAAATAAAAAACGTTCCCTCATTCTATTAAGTCGTGCATTCCTATCCTGCTCAGTTAAAGGCAGTTAGCAAAGGATGGCTGATTATGGATTGATAGTTTTGCGCAAAATAAGCCGATGTGTATTTTTAAACAATTAACCCCATGCTCGGAAACTCGAGAGTAGATTGGACAGAGACATGCGTGGAGTTGCTATGGGAAGTTAATTAATCAATTTAATTAACTTTTAAATATAAACTGCGTAAGAGAACTTAACATCGTGTTTAATGTACTAAAGAATTGATGGGAATAAGAAGATTATTATTTAATTATATTAAGTAAAGTATGGAAGAGCAGTTGTTAAATATGAAACATTGAAATTATGACTAAAATTATTGTTGTGTAATTGTATAAATACTATACTGTAAGACTTTCTATTGATTATGATTTTCAAAAATTTATAAATAAATAACTATACGCGTTTTAAAATGATTTTATATTAAAATATTGCTAAGAATTGTATAAATTTTATATTTATAATGATTGAGTGTATCTGAAAATAACTATCTATTGTCGTAAAAGCAACAACCAATCAGAGGCTATCACGTGCTGTGACAGTCTGTAGCGGGGGTAACCTTTAAAAATGGAAGAGGCACGCTGTTAGCGGGCAGTTGGTTTTTGGATTCGTAACTGAGTGTGGGTATTGTCGTTATTGCGCGGCTGCTCTTATCAAGTTATAAGTGTTAGTCATTTTAAAATGTATTAGTCTGTTATTATTAAAAGCTATGGTAAGTTTAAATAGATTGGCTGGAAGTTGAATAAGTACTTTGCTTGCTTGTGACTTTGGTTTTAACTATGCCTCCCATAACTTCAACCAATACATGTATTAGGTATTTCTGAGTTACCTTAGTGTTATAATACTTGGATTATATTTTATTTATTTGATATTTTCATGATAATTTGATGAACTTTAAAACACTTAAGAACTATTATTACCAAAGTTTCTTATAACAAAGTGCTTTGACTTTGACGCTTTGAAAAAATTAAGTTAATAAATAAAGATTCTTAATGTATATAATTTTACAAAAATACTTATTATTCTAAGTCATATTTCAAATTTCTATATAAAATTACAGGTCAAATCAATTTACAGAAACGTCAGTGCCCACTCCTCGCCTGCCTTATCCAATATTGCAAGTACCATGAATTGCAACAAGGGGCTCTTTGTATCTAATTACTGACAATACCCAAAGAGAATTAAAAATGCGGCCTTCATGCTCCGCGTGAGTCACCGCCCGCGATAAGTGCCTACTTCAGTGATGCGCGCATATTATAGAAATAGATGCGTTGTATCGATAGTTGAATAAACGGTCCCGCCCCTGTCACACAGTTGTACAGCTTGTGAATCCTATTTGTTATAAGTAGAAAGAGATGTCAGTAACCTAAGAGTAAGTAAAATCTAATTGGTTATTAATTAGTGTAATAATTAAATAAGTGCTTTGCAATATCATGTCGTAGTGTGAATGCTGTGTGTGCTTATAAAGTTTGATATTGGTAATAAGTGATATTTTAATAAAATTATTAAAGTACTAGGACCTAGTAGCTACTGGCGAAGCTAAGTGCGTGTGTGGAGCCACCCAGTGCATCATAAAAAAAACTGCGAAGTCCCTGGTATCTCCATTGATTGCCCTTTACGGGGTGACCTGGGTTCGGCCGAAGTAACTCACCTGGTCGCCTTGAGGTACCGTCGTTGATAGAGATTGCCCAGAGTTACTTGGGTAATCCCAGACGTTACGACCTGTGCAATGCGTACGTGGGAATCACCCAGACAAGCGGCCTTGTTAGATCATATGAAGACGGGCGACCACAACCGGCATTTGACAAGCCCCTCATACTCTTTCACTACCAACCATAGTCCTCACCATGATTGGCTCTGAGAAATAATGCCGCAATAACACCATTGACATGAACGACACGAATGAAAAGTGTGTAAACATCGATATTGTTTGAAAAACCAAACCAACTGATGAATTAATAAATACAGTAGATAAATATTATCTTTTCCTTACCTTTGATAGAAATAATTCAATTCTATCGATATTCGGTTAACACTACCGAGCTCTGAGTTGTTATTAATAAAGTAGGAATATGCGCGCTAACAGTTCAACAGTGAGTCCGACGTAGATTTGTTTTTCTTTCGTGATTCTATCCACAACATGACTCTTCTCACCATTTATTTCTTCGCCTTAAATCTGACCCATAAATGTATTCATTTCATCACATAAGTTAATAACCGGATTCTTTACATAATTTCATTTATTTCAATTAAATCTCTTGATCTTCACTTTCAGCATCGTTAACAACTCTCAGCGGTACATTCCTGGCCTCTCCAATTGACTCCATCCTTGGCTAGAATCATCACTTCTTCGCGGTGGAGTTTCGATATTTGACTATACTTTTCATTGTTTCAGCAAAGCGATAGGTTATGTATAAAAGTTTGTATATCTACAGAAATTTTACATTAAATCACTTATCGTAAGCCAAAACACAATTTCCGGGTTTCCCTCAGAACGTTACATACTTCGGGTTTTTGTTAACTTCAAAATATTCAATTTATACCTTAACTGATTTCATTCTGCGCTTCTTTTGAAGACGAAGCGAACAATTTAAAACAAAACAATTTCAGCTACTAATCCAAATGTACTCAAATTACAAATACTTGAACTATTCGAGATAATTACAACGTTGGGTCATCAAATTAATAATAACAATTTGTACTAACAAAAAATTTGTATAAACAGAGCAGAAGCTAGGAACAATCATTAGATATGAGATTGAGAATACTGTAAACATTATTTAAGTCTTGTCAATGAACTAGTTACTTCTTACTGTTACTTAAAATCTTCATAACGGGGAATATGTATTAGAAAAATAAATAAATATAATTGAAGGTATGACACTAGTAATAGTTGTAACTTTAAGTGGTTATTAAGTTAATTATTCCAATATTAAAACTAACAATATAATGCATATTCCCAATAAGCCTACCACCGTTTCGAACGAACGTGATATAGATATATATATATTTGAGGGGTCTGTACCACAGACACGTTAAGATTTCTGTTTATTTGATATAAAATTATATTTAACAAATAATATATTCTCTTACACCAATTATTAAGCCTAAAATAAGCACCATGAGTTTGTGTTAAGGATACTAGATAACGGAAATATTTATGGAATTTAAACAACGGCTTCAAGAGTTGTTCGTCAACTTCCAAGTATCTTACGAGCTTTATTAGCCGTCGAAGATCAAAGGTGAAGGTGAAATATGGTCCTCGTCATTACGTTAGCAAACTAAGATATTAATTACTTAATACCGCAAGGTTTTGAAATAAACATTAATAATCTGCGAGCGAGTAAATTTGGTAATTTAAACTTAACGTTGTGATATAAATACTGCGAAGTTGATTTTAATATAATGGACTCGAGTTTGTTGATATCATAATATTATGATGATCATGGAATATTATTAATTTTGGCTTTTAATAAGAATTGAAAATATTCGAGGCTTAATCTCAAATTGGCCAATGGAATCTCTAGGGCTATTTGAGTATTACGTAAACACTACAAACAGGGGGGCAGGGGGGCCGACGGGCAGGGGGTCTTAGCTTTGCTTATTTTTGATGACATGGGGGGAGGGAGTTTGAATGGTTATTACGTTAGCATATACAAATTTTTTTTGCTTTCTTCTATATAAAATTTGCTTAAATAAATATTTTGATTCCTTCAGTGTGTTAAAATCAACCATTTCAAGCGTATTCCTTAGTTTTTGAAATATAACTTATAACTGCTGCTCATTTACGTAAGCATTATATATAAAGCTTGATTGAGTTCTGAGTAGAAAGTATTTTTTTAAATAAACCAACTTTGCATATTTAACATCAAAGACTGTAAGCAACGGATTGTAAAGGACAGAAGGATTTACATCTTAAAGCACTTAGAGTTAATAAAACCTTAAAATTATAAATAACTCCTTGTATTTAAAACCTGTTATATAAAATATACAAGTTGAAATCAGCATTGTCAAGTTAATAGGAATTTTAATAAGAAATGCCAATTCACTGTATATAAGTTACTATATGTTAGAACTATATAATTACGAATCTAAGTATCACGTACTAGTTCTAACGCCTACTTGCAGAGTTGTTTTGTTAGTAGATGGTGGTCGTTGGTATGTACCAACGACGAGTGTGAATAGTATTAACATCTGTAGTTCCCAGAATTTTAGATACTTGTGACAGGTATTACAGTAGATAAAGTTTTTAGGATAAGATGGATCCTAGACATAAAACAGGGTTAACTATTGACAAAGACAATATATATTATTGAAAGGTACATATCTATTGAACGCCAACCTAAGGCATCCGTTCGTAAATCTACCGGAGCAACTTATCCTCAGAAGTACTGACAAGAAACTTTAAGCAAGATTACTCGTAGTGCCTCCTTTTACAGGTCGCTGAGAAAATGTTCAAATACACAGACAATTATTAATGTAAAAACAGATGAAATGTTTCTGGTTCTTAACATTTCTAATCACAAAAATGGTTTAAAATTATAATAATTGAGAGTGGTTATGACACTCAATAAAAAGATATTGCTATTAATAAAAATTAATTGGTCCACGCATTCTTATTATACACATTTTTAAACCTTATAATAGCCTTTTTTCATTAAATTTTCTTTAACGTAGACTTTAAATTTCTGTAAAGTCAGTACAGCTACATTTCCTCGTGAAAGAGTGAACTCTCTTGGGAAGTCTAAAGTTTGGAACAGCAAATTTATTTTTATTCCCAGTGTTGAAGCTTGGAAGAGGAGGAGGTTGTTGGTGTCGTGGTTCTAGAGCTATGATTTCGATAACGAATACAAAGCAACTTTCGCGATGGTTGGTTCCTGGATGGGTTAATCATAATCACCGTAAATGTTGATCCTGGTAGTAACGGCCATCGCTTTCAACCACCAAGTCGCAATGGGACAGCGTAGTGGTGTAATAGCCCAGCCTGCTCATCTGTTTCTCCTACATAACAAGGCTTCTCCCCAGCGTAATGTATATAGGCTGTTGATGGTACACAATGTAATCATATATATATTGAGATGCTATAAATAAAATGTAATATCTAACAATACTATAAAAATAATTTTAACTATTGGTCACCTATCCAGTAACTTGACCTGGTGATTGTTAAGTGAACATTACTTTATTTTGATTAAAATCTTAAGAAACGTCTCTGTTAGCTGGTGAATACCTCAATTATCCTCAATACCTCACCTCAGTTATCGATACTAACAATCAAAGTTCCGATCACTTAGGAATATGATATCGTTGCGAATTCTGGTCACGACTTCTGACCCAACCATGGGAGACCCATTTGTTATTCGTTCAAAACTCTCATATTTACGGTGTGAAGGGCTGGGCTCATCATGCTGACTTGTTTAATGTTGATGGTGATCGATGTGAGGTCGATATACATTTATATGATTGCGTTATTCCTATTTAATTTTCCCCTGGAACAAAGGTTAAGTAGACTGAGGTTGTAACTAATCGAACTTGCACAAAAAAGGAGTTCCGAAACATACTAATCTCTGTGCAAGATTAAATATTTTTATATTCGACCAAAAAACTTGGGAAAGTAACGTTATTTACCCCTTTTCTTTATTTTAATTAATATAGCCTGTATACGTCCATCTGCTGGGCACAGACTAGTCCACGTTCGAGGACCACATGGAGCCATCGAAACCAGAAAGTACCACTTTCCATCGAGCGTCTTAAAAGCAACATAAATAGCTAATAACTTTGTTAAAATTTAAACTGTCGCTATGTAGGAATAAGGTCCAATTGGGTAGGGAACCCTAAAATTAGATAAGGTCACAAGTGTGGACGTTTTACACTAATTGGCAGCCTTCTGTCACAACTCAACGAATTTATCAGAGATAATTTCTCTGTAAAGGTTACGGCAAATAATTGGGGGACCGTCAACGATATTTAAAACAGCAATTATCAATGAATGCCAATATTTCACTCCGACGCCACACCTTGATGGTTGATTTCAATAATTGAATCTAAATTTCGATATTAAAATTGTTATATAATTATAATAATTGTACTGTTGGAGCACAAGAGAAGTGATGTCGACTATCATTTATAATTAAGAGGGGAAAGTCATACGAGTATCCTCGGCATTCGTAGTACTAGTTTCTTTGTAGTGTTCGCCTAAGGATATTTAGCCTGATGTTAATTATGATATTATAAACATGATAACGTTATTAATCTATAGAAATGTTAATTCCCGAATACCTTTTCCTAATTGATTGTATGTTAATAAATTATTCATTAAATGTGACCGCGTGAACTTTGATAACTTTCCACTTACGGTATCTATCAAAAGTAATTCGAAATAGCAGTGTAAGAAATGACATTTTGAATAGAAATGACAAATTTGTTCTTTATTCAGTTTTAATTTTTATTTTACAACCACCCTGTATTAAGTTAATAAAACACAAAATAAATTATCCAAACCCGTCAATCTGTTTTCGAGTTTTAACGAGAATAACAAACAACGATTAATTTTCATATAAATAAAGAAGTTATTCAGCTTTTGTTAAATTTTATTGCTTATATAATTTCACAAATTATCACACAACAGCTATTATGCCTGAATAGGAAAAATAGTCATAATTAACACTTTAAGGTTATTACAAGTAATTAAACAGCTCATTAGAATTAGAAAGAATCGACGAAATAATGAATTCCTTTCAACAAAATAAATTAAAATCAGCAATATTTTACATTTGGATTCGGAAACCTAATAATTCTTCCGGAAACCCGTTCACGGACACGATCCAATCAATTTCGCTAATTAATTAGAATGAATCGACGCGAGATAAAGCTTAAAAGTTAATAATAGTGTTTTATATAAGTCGGTACATAGTGATTTATTAATGGACGGTGAAAGATTTCTAACGCTTATATTAATTATACTTTTAGCGACCGCTCGTTTTGGATAATAAAATGTATTCGGTCATTAATTTACGCTTACACATCGGAGCAAACAGCTTTCTCTGTGTTTTTGTATTTAAATTCAAAGAGTTAAGTTTCATGTTGATGAGGTCCCTTGGGCTGACCGGGGGACCTTCATATGTGTTTCACTTAAGTTTTGGAGAAAATTACATTGTCCTTATTTCCAACTTACTTAAGACTAGCGGCCTGCCCCGGCTTCGCACGGGTAATTAACAGAAATCTCAAAAATTATAAATTTCAACATACACACACACCCTTCTTTTGTGTTGAGACTAACTAAAAGGGAAAAAGTGAAATATGTAAAATTTGAATATTATGTAGTGCATATTTTAACACGAAAAATAGTTATTTTGACATTTACAACTTTATGACCTCTATTAAACTGTAGTAAAACGTTAATTTACTCTACTGTTAATACTTTCCGCAGCTTATGCGATATAAAGTTATTTTTGATATTGTTTGTCTCACGTTGGATTATGGACATTATAGAAGTTTTCATACAGATCCCTAACTGTTAAATAATACTCTATTTTATCGCTATGTCTATCACAAACAATCTAGGACTCTAAATGTGAAAGAATTTTTCATATCAGTCCCGTAGTTTCGAAGCCTGTCCAATGGAAACTTGTTTATATTTATTTTAACATATTCACTAGGTAAAGTCATCTAAATAGGTATACCTGCTTGATAGAATACTGAGCGGAAGATTTATGTAGACAGAATTAAAGTCAAAACAGCACTTCCTTGACGTCTCGGCTTAGGACTTTAGATATGAAAATCTAAGGTTCTAACCTAAGTCTGCCGGAAGTTGGAGATAATTTAGCCAGTTAATCCGGGTGTAGCCACGTTCACTTAGCATTAGGCGAGATGAACGCCAAGAATCACAACGACATCATCATCATCATATCAGCCGAGAGACGTCCACTGTTAGACATAGGCCCCCCAAGGATCTCCAAACCGTTCGGTCCTACGCTGACCGCATCCAGCGGCTTCCCGTGACCTTTATCAGGTTGTGAGTCCATCTTGTGTGAATCACAGCATATAATGTGAAAATTATATATTCTTATGTCACAGGATCTTTTATCCAAATTTTACTTCAGAGTTCCCACCAGACATCCTCGAAGACCCATTGATCTCCTATCTCCACCTTTCCGTAGAACCGTATTAGGTTTCAACTCCCCTGTTCCAAGGCTCTGTAAGCTTCACAACAAATATAAGACTGAAATAGACATATTTTGTTCATCCATATGCAAGCTCAAATATCAACTTCGTGAATTGCACATCGTTTAGATATTTTGTAACAAAATTTCAATAATATACCTTATTTCTAATTACAACTTATCTACTATATGCATGTAGTGTTTACCGTTTATTAATTGTACATTTAGCTATAAGATATATATTGTTTTGTATGCATATAGTTTAGTTTTATATGTAGTGTGTATTATTGTTTTGTTTTGTATGTATCAGTGTAACAATTACTGATAAACCAAATAAATGAATAAATAAAATAAATGTTACATATAAAATATCCAAATCAAATAAATGCCCACAGTAAATGGATAAGCAATATTAATTTTATAATTTGTCGTCGTAATCATAAAGTTCATTAATAACATAGTATTTTCGAAAGTACAATACAGAAAATAGTAGTATTTATAATATAACATATTATGTTTTAGTTTCACCGTCAAACGGTTCGTGTATTTGTATATGTCGCCTGCTGTCGGGTCATGTAAATGTTGAAAGGGCTCAAGATATGAGCCTTTTATCTATCATTGGATACTCGTAATTTTATTAACCGACTACAAAAAAGGAGTTCACGATTGGCTGTATTTTATATGTGTGCTTCGTCATTACTTTTTACTGGCTATCATTGGTTGTTACCAAGAAATGACAATTTGAATATTAAGTATTATTAAAATTTGTTTAGTTTTTATGATTTTTTGTAATAAAAATACTAAATAATTTCAAGGCGTGTACAAAAGATAACGTAACAAAAGAAATTATCCAAATCGGTCAAAGCGTTTTTGAGTTTGGTGAAACATGATTTGAAGAATGGATCTGGTGAGTAAGTTTATGAATACTAACATTGTTAAGTTTTAAACAAAGGTATCTTAATTACAATCAGTATAATTTATACCAAATTAACTTTAAAATTACGATCATAACCCAAAACACAAAAATTAACTTAAACAAAATTAACAAACTAGCAGTGCCCGTGACTTCGTTCACGAGGATGTCTGAAAATAAGTAAGTTAAATAATTTTAACATTTATTTGGTTAAGAAATAACATCATATTTACAAAAACACCTTCACAGATAATGCATGAAAAGGTATAGTGAGTCAACCGTAAAAGAAATGGTTTTAAGGTTATATCTATCTACCCTTTAAAAACACGTTTGCGTTACGAAACCTCTGTAAAAGAATATTTTTCCCGTTTATCCAACATTTTTCCTTTATGATCAGCTCCTTTGAGTTCTAGCGTGATGTTTTATAGCCTAAAGCCTTCCTCGATAAATGGACTATTCAGCACAAAAAGAAATTTTCAATTTGACTCAGTAGGTACTAAGATTAGCGCGTTCGATCAACCAGACAAACTCTTCAGGTTAATAATATTAGTAAAGATTGACATTTTTCATTTTTCACGTAACTAGTTATTAAGATATAACTAAAAATGACTGCTAAAGCGGAACTTCTTGTAGTACTAATTGAAACAAATTGTTATGACACGCCCAAAAAACCAGTTATAGAAAGTGATTCGTTGCATTTTATACTATATATATTTTATAGTGGCTCTAGCTCGCCCCGGCTGCGTCGGGGTATCAATATATACTTCAACTTTCCTCATTCACCTTATCTAGTTGTGAAAACAACATGAAAGTCCGTGCAGTGGTTTTTGAGTTTATTGCGAACAGACAGACGCGGCAGGAGAATTTGTTTAATTATATGTAGTTATTTAAATCTACATTTTTTTAGAAACGTGGGAATTATAAATAATGTTCTCATAAACAACTCATACAAGTGGTAGGTAATGAACGTCGACTCGTGCCTCAACTAACTGTAAAATACGAAAACTTTTGCTCTAGCTCAGAAATCTTTTGAGTTTCAAAGGAAATACAGTCAATGATAAAGTAAATAAATCTTAAATATATTAATATAACTTATTTGTTCGTTTTATCGTTTTAACAAAGTTGATAATAATTTTAGTTGGGATTTCTAAGATTACGGTTATCTAATGACTTGCGAAAAATGTAATAATGTAGTAATTTTAAATTTTGTTTTGATTTAATTAAAGTTATTTTTATTTTATTTTACATTTTTAGGGTAAATAACAACAGGAAAAGTGTTTACTTTTTTTTATCAAAAGCTCGACACCACCTAATGATAAGCAGTAGAGGAGTTCATATGTGAAGATAGCTAATGAGGCATGCGACATACTGCCCTAGCCACCCTCACCTTGCCGGCCCAAAAAGTGCTTTTTCACGCACCTTTTAAAGGAACCCATGTATATACATGGTTTGTTAAAACATACCTTCTAACGGAAGGAGGGAATACGAGTGCTGGTAAGGAATCCACTCTCTAGCTGTGCGACAGAGAAAGGAGTCACAAAATCTATTAATACGTAAAGTAGACGTGGCGACCGTGAAGGAGTGACTCCGTAGACCAGCACGCCTACTCCTGAGTAGGAAAGGAGAGGGAGGGATAAGGTCAAAGAGCTATTGAGAGCACTTTCCATGGTACAAACGATAAAAGGCACTAAGCGGCTCTATGTCGCGACGCAATCGCAGAGGCTCTAGGGTTTTCGTTACGTCCGCATCGCCTATGATACGCATAGCGCGACGCTGCAGTCTATCCAGAGCATCGAGGAGGTACTGAGCGGAGCCATCCCAAAGGTGCGAGCAATACTCCACACAAGGCCGGACCTGGGTTTGGTAGCAGGCATAACTGATCAGGCGTGAAATACCTACACACTTGAATAAGTTTAACAAGCCGATCACGACAGTTCACTTCACTAAATACTCACGCACATATATATATATATATATATATATATATATATATATATATATATATATATATATATATATATATATATATCATTAATAAAACGTTTTGTCAAATTATACAGCAAGTCTGTCACGTGACATCATAATCTTTTGACAACTCAATACTATTCTTATTCTCTTTATTCTTTTAGAAATGGCTATTAACTTTAGCTTGTCAAATGTCTAAATCTCATCAGAAGAATAGATTATTGCGATGCATCGACACAGTAAACATTTTATAGACTCTTATTTGAACTATAATACACTTTACGATATAATAAATTACAAAAAAATATACACTATAGCTTTTCAGAACGGGAGATAACTTTGACATTTATTTACGGTTTGAGATTATTTCCGTTATCTTCAGTTTTAAATGCTTTTATCGTGCCTTTTATAGACTAAACTAATGCTCTGAGATTCTTGTAAATAAACTTTTTTTCATAGCGTTTACAGTGATAAGAATAAGTCTCTGTTAAAGTGACAAAAAACATTTAACAAATTATGATTTGGTAAGTAGCAACACCGGTGTACAAGTACTATATCTACATAATATATTCCTTTAAAAACACACACTAAAACACACAAAGAATAAAGTTCATTTTCAATAAATTAAACAAGATTTCTTTTTTACTGGTTTTATCCGTTTTTGTTCAGTAAATGATGTTTTAATTTTTATTTTACGCATCAATTAGAACTGGAACTGGATCTGTAAACTAACTTAAAAAAAGTTATCTACTTTTCTCAGTTAATCCGTTTGTTAAGTTCAGATATCGATGGAGCATTTGTTACGTCAATGTGGCAAGTGCCAGAATGATTCCTCTTTCCAGAACTGTCTTTTCCTACGCTGAAGGACTCTAGGCTCTTCCTGCCTACCTGACAAATATATAGTTTGCTTACTGCAACTCAATTTAGGGAAGACAAAGAAAAACTGTTAAACTGTTTGGGAGGCACATAAAATCCTAATGGGTCGAAGTGAACCGTGACGTCATCATTACCCAGGATAACATAAGAAAAAATTAGTTCATCACCAATACAGGTACCTCTGAAATCTTTCATATGTTCACAATTTTATAAACATCGAGTTATAATGTAATACATAATGGTTTTTTAAATTAAAAATAAGTTACATCATTTTATTATTAAAACTTTTCAAATAAACTAGATCGAGCAAACATTTTCGACGTGATAATAATTTGTCAAAAGTAATTTGTAAAACATTAGGAAACCGATAATCCTATCACTGGCTATCCTATGTAAACATTACAAGACTTGTCTTGTGTTTTAACGCATTCCCTTAAAAATTGTTATATTTAAAATGGTGGCATTGGTGACGCCGAGCTATGATGTGCAATAACTTAGAGCTAAAAAATCACTAAATTTCAATAGAAAGTCAAAAAATACTTCGCAACAACATTTTGTGAAGCTAGTGAGGCGGACATAGATAAAGCCCTACCACCTGCCAAGCCAACTACAACATTTCTGCCCCCACTAAGAATTCAACACCGGACCTCCAGATTTGAAGTAGGTGGTCTCAGCTACTAGACCACAGAGACAGTTAAAACCAATTCGGAAAATTTGATGAGAATACAACAAATAATTTGTTTTGATAAATATGTAAGGTTTAAAACGCTCCTAGTAGCTGTACTAGGAGCCTAACTTTACACCTTTTTTTTATAAAAAGCTCAGCAAATGACTCGACACCATCTGATGATAATCAGTAGACGAGTCCACATGTGAAAACAGCTAGTGAAGCATGTGATATACTGCCCTAGCCACCCTCACCTTGCCGGCCCAAAAAGTGCTTTTACCTTACATATTTATCAATCTCGTTTTATATTCTTTGAATACACAGATCCAGTAAGATGCACGAAACCATTGTTTTCTTCCGACAACTGTAATTTGAACTCAAACAAACAATGTCGAGCAAAAATATTGTACTTTCGTTTCACTTTTAAAAGTTATTTAATAAGTTAGGGTTATTCTATTTTTTTTAATAAAAATAAGGAAAAGATTTCGTTCGGCTGATTGAAAGATAATTAAGAATCCCTGTTACCATGGTAACCGCTTTGATCCAGATTAACGGTATAATTGTTGAATTAAAAGATTAATACAGATTTTCAAGTAATTTAGATTTAAATTAAAATGGCTAATATTGATAAATTTATGATATTTTTATTCTTTCTGAGTTTCTAAGATCAAAGTTAGAAGGGTGTACGTGAGATGGTAGACTTGCCTGTCTATATGTCCATGAAATTCTCAGCCCCACTGCGAATTGAACCATGGACCTCAAGATCTGTCGGATCTGTAGTTGGATCCAGCCGCGGTTTGAATGTTTTGTATAAGTGATTTCTTTACTTTAAATATAGAATGTACAGTCACCTATTGAAATATGCAATTAATACTACAAGATATGTATAAATTTAGGTTCTGCAATATACGCGTTAGCATTTTCTAAATAAACATATGAATTAAGAATAATATTGTTAATTCATACCATAAAATATTATTCATATTTTGATTGTGATACATTAAATGATATTTTCGACCATAACAGCCCGTGTCTCGTTAGTAATTACAACTTGATGGAACTATTTCTAAAAATCTAATGTCAATTTATAAAACGTTAGGAGCCGTCAAATTCGTTTGTTATTTATTAAGGAATTACAAGTATCATACATTTTTTTACCATTTACAATGCCTGCAGACTATCCCCTTGCAATACAGATATTTAAATAATACGAATCCCCTGTTAAAATAAGACATAGCGATATATTATATTATATAAAGTTATCTTTAAACTAAGTGGTCAATTTCTTAATGCAACAAAGTTTGACATTTAGTCAATAGATGGCGTCGTCACTTGGGGGCACATTTCTACAAGGCGGTGTTAAGATTTTTTGTATAGTAATGACTACTCTTGCATATTGTTTGTTAGTTAGATCCAATATTTACGTGTGTGTGTTTACATAAATACATTATACAGTTACTAGTAAATGTTGTATCATTTACGGGTTCTGCGCTTTTTCACCAAGTAAAACTTTTTAACCCTGTACTCACATCTGAAACCTTTCTTAATAAGTTGTGAAAATCTTACCAACTAGATCACAATTTAGCTGACATCTATCACAAAAGTTTTCTACCTAGAATACCTCTCTAATTTCTGTTTGATTGACACCAGAATCGACCATAAGACAACACTAAAGCTCTTAAATTATTCTTAACGGAACTTATAATACATTAGCATATACCTTTCTCTATTTATTATCTTCAATTCGAAATGCTACAAATATCCTTAATAAATAACATATCCATCCATCCGTCTCAAGCAAATAGGGTCAATAAGGAAGTACATAATAATTCCCGGGGCTTGCGACGTTCATTTGAATGCGCGTGCCAGGACAGTTGAATAAGCCGACAACTTAACGACACTTCGTACAAATCTCAAGTGGCTAAGACACTCCACTTCGTAAAACAATCGATCTGGCCCTTCTGAGGAACGATTAACATACAATGCGTGCACGCACGTCGCTGTCGCGCTGAGGTTACCACGATTTGAGACGAAGAAAAAAGATTTCATTTCGACATTTTGGTGGTTCCATGGCAAAACAAAAGATCTGCTATAAAACAATCTTGGAAAAACAAAAAAAAACGTTGACCAAGATGTGACAAAAAATTCTTATCTTTAACAAAATTCGCATTATTTTTCTATTTAGCACTTACATTTCAATTACTATAAAACATATTGACTGCGTGGCACCTTGATAGATTAAAGGGAGATAGATGGCTTTATATTTAACGCTAAATGTCAACAAAATAAAAGATATTTATCACAGTTACTAAAGAATAACAGTCAACGTGTTCAATTTATTTTCTTAAAAAGTCATAATGTCTTTTCAAGAAAATAAATTGAACTGTGATATAGAACACAATATTAAATAATCCAGAGATGCTAGAAATCATAATTTTAATATTCCATTTACATAAATAAATCAAGATACACGATAGAAACCGATTCCCTTTGGTTAGGAATACTCTGCATATCAACTTCTCCTATTGTTTACTATCAAGTGGTGTTCATTTACTAAATGGTGCTTTAGTCAGTCCTGGTTTGAAGCCCTTGATCTTACTATAAGTCACTATTTCAAGTTTACCAAATAAGGTAAAAATAAATGATCAAGTCATGTTTATTTAGACCCGCACTGTTCTGGAGAAATTACCAAATCAAATTGCCACAACTCTACGGAATTCTTGAGTATGATCTTTGCTGCGTTTCCGTCCTTTGTTTATCTCAGTACAGCCCAAGTGTTGTTTCAAAGTAGTCATAATGAAAATACAGATGAGTAACAACTAAAACACGTCGCCAGTAAGTGAATATCTGCCCCTTTTATTGAACACTTGTCGGAAACAATAGTATAACGGAAACTATATGCCTCTCCGAGACGTGACTACGAATCAAATCCACACACCAATATTTGTGGCGCGTGTGAAAAAAGCAAAGGACATTCTATGGCTAAGCGTGGGCGCTTGTTAAATTTATTGCAACACTTTTATGAACTCACAATTAAAATTAGTTGTAAGTACAGTTGTTATAAATATTTTGTACACTAAAACCATCGAATGACAAACAAACAAACATGGCGATCCATAATGAAACCCATATATTTTTGCATTGAAGTTACTGTTACTACGCCAAATACTACGCTAATTACTTAGTATTTTCTGGAGTTACCCTGAGATCTTTCTGGAAGTATTAGTAATTGTATCACAGATCCTTAATTTTAAGTAATGCTTGAAAATTAACTTATCTTTAACGATCTCTGTGGTGTAGAGACTGACATCACCTACTTCAGATCTGCAGGTCCTGAGTTGAATCCCAGTTGAGGCAGAATTTTTCTTGGCTTGGTTTGGTTGGTAGTGGGACTTTTTCATAGTCTGCCTCGCAAGTCACTTTACCTAAGTTATAGAAGTAATGTTAAACACGTTGTTGTATTCCGGCAGTTGGAGGTAAGTTAGCCAGGAAGACTTTCATCTCAGTCTAAAGTGAAACCCATTATGAATTATTAAAAACGAAGTATCTGTGGTCCAATTTTTTATATTTCTAGAAACGTAAGTATTTCTAATTCCTAGTTAGTTTGTCATAACTAAAGTTTTCATACTGATGTTTTACTTTACTAGTTGGAAGTACGTACAGTTTTTCGTGTCCTTTTCGAGCAAAAAAATTATACACGCACGATTATTCCCAAGTATATTTTATTCCTATCTCTGGAACGTTCCGGGATTTTTTGTGCATGTCACCCGCGGTGGCGTGTGAAAAGAAAACAAAGCATAATCTGGGTAAAGATCAAATTTAAATAACAATTATTATCAACATGAAATTTGTACAGAGAACCGCATATAATTGATATTATTTAAATCTTTAAACATATCTTAAAGAGTAAGTATATTTATTTACTTAGCATTGGCTTCTACACATTATAGGTAACTTCCGTATATACGGGTATTTTCCTAAATTCCAAGGAGTCTTAGTGTACTTATGATCTTTTGAACATCGACTCTTAAAAACATTGCTTTTTGTGATACTCTTTAAACATTAGATGATCCTTTGACAGGTCTATGAGGGGTTACTTAACACATTGAATAATGTTTCATTAACCAAACATTAATTTAAAATGAATCCACAGAATAACTTCTATTACGATCTAACTCAAAATAATTGTGTATCTATTTCACCCCAAATTATCTCAAAAAGGACAATTACCCACTATCACATTTCGAAGTTTGTGTTCAATGTTTTCCTGACTATCACTAAGAGTAGGTTTTTGTAAGAAAATCTTTATTTTAATTTCCTTTAAAGCTTAACTTAAGGATATTGTCCATTCCTGTAAGCAACTTGGAATCCTTTTGATTCGGTAAAGTAGCCAAATTCGATCATATTAAAGTTTTCTTATACTGTATATGTTAGCAACTGGTTGGTGACTCTCTAAATCTTTTATACAAGTCTTATTTTTGATATAGTTTTTACCTAGTTGACATTTTTTGATAGACGTATCGTGTCTTTATAATTACCTGCGAATTGTTCTGTTGCTATTGCTCTGATAATAATAATTAATAATAAATTCAGTTTATATTGGCATCTTGGCGTTTCCATCATCACTATTAGCTCATTTATTACAGTCTACTCTTCAGTAGCTATATTATTTATTTATATATTCAGTAGTATTTTCTTGTATTAAAAATTTCGAGTAAAAGTAAAACTTTTGAGAAGACAAAACGATGCCTTTGTATAAAGGTGCACCAATAAACGTTACCTACTACTACGTTCATTATTATATTGAGTTAATTTTAAAAATTATTACTTTTTTCTACTGACTAATGTTGTCGGCCACATATGGCCTTTTCAGCTTCACCGGGGTTTTAATGAGGCGAGAAACTTGGAGAGGCTTCAAGCCTTAAGGGGCGATTCGTCTGTGGAGGACTTCTAATCGGTAGGCATCACCTCCAGGGGAGGTGTCCCGCTGTCTCTTAGAGTCTCTAGGGCGATCAAGCCATGAGGGAAATAACAAATTTGAGGGTGACCTCTAAAGGCTCGGACCTTGGCTCAGGTGGGTCATGTCGTGGAGGAGAGAAGCGCCCAGGTACGTATTTGTACTTGGTATAGCGCGATGAGTGTAAACCGGGTATTCGCACCCTTGTTCAACGAGTGCGGTGCAAAAGTGTTCCGAGTGCGTGACGTGTGAGTATAGAAGCACGTCAGCGATCATAATCAGATCGTACAATTGATGAGGAGATGTTCTAATAAAGGAGAACAGCATAACAGTGGTCTTAAGAAAACTCCTTTTTCAATTTCTTCAGGGCCATTACACTGAAGTCGAAAAGTTCGTCTGAATTCATGATACTTTGCTGAACATAGATCTGTAAAATAAAATAGGTAATGGGTGTTTTTATTACCTGCCATTTTATAAAATGTACGCAACAGTATCCTCATTTTATTAACCACTTATTAAAATGTAGAATTAAAACAACACATAGGATAAAGAGTTTAGTTACTGCAAATAGCTTTGAAAAAATTTGCATGAATTGTACCTCATTTCATTGGCAATATTTGTCACTTATTTGACAGCTCTAACTATTGCTATTTCTTAAGCACAATGAGACAGGTATATACTGACCATTAATTTATATTTATAGTGTGTCTATTATGATGTTAAAATATACAATAGTCGAGTAAATACTCTGAATATCTCATTATAATTACTGCGAAAATCCATCCGGTTCTGTGCCAGCCTTTTCCAGTGAGGTTGTAACGTTACACTTACATATTTTATTAATTTTAAGTTACTTTGAATTAAGAATCATAATGTTCAAACGATTTATAAATGTTACGTTAAATTTGTTTTATTAAGATATAAAGAGAACTCATCAAATTGAATTCTTTCTTAAGAGCTCGTTTCCTAAATTTATCGACATGACACCACACAACGTTTTAGCGCTGAATATCGCTCTTACGTTGCGTCATTCTAAAGGCCATACGGTGCGGCAGTCCAAGCCGTCCTAAACGGTCCACCCAGTGACCCTCACCTCGAGCAACACCGGTTATGTCCAGAAGAGAACGTGGTACTAAGCGAAAGAACGGTAACCGTGATAATGTCCTTAGAACATTGGGCAGGGGATCTACTCACCGGTCTAGTCGCTCCTCTTGGCCACAATTGTGTGACTACAGTGGTCAATCATTCAGTCCAGCCGAGTGTAGTCTAAATATCTATTTGAAGCAAAAATCGCCTATTGCTATCACATCTCCCATGTGCATTGTGGACCAACTAAATCGACATTACAAACTTAACCCATACCATACATTATAAAAAACACTGATTTCCTGTGTCAACAGAAATCATGGTTAACATAGCGAGGTCGCTCACCTGCTTGTTCGTTTGTCTGTATGTTTGGTACATTCATTCTGTTATTTATATTATAATATTTTTTACTTTTATCTTATAATTTTCTGAGTAGGCCCTCAGAATCTTTCAAGTAGTAATGACCTTTTAAATTTTAGATTTAATAATAACCTACGTCCGTAAATAATGATAGACCATTAACCAAGTGATGCGTATCTCAGCGTAAAAAACAAAGTGCGTCGAAGTTTTCCTCAGATGTTGCACATTTAGTAGTTAAATAAACAAACTGGCTCGTCGTTAATACAGAGGAAACTTTTAAGAGTGGTAAAGATTATTCTGCACGAGTTTAGAACACCAGACTGGTGTAAGATCACGACAAAAAATCACAACTGATTTTCACTAGTTTGTAGTGTAGTGTTACAGCGTTGAGTAAAATCACCAGGACACTGGGCGAATATGGGTTAGACATAAAGCGAGATTAATAAATACTACGAGCTCCGAGCTTTGGCCTGTCTGCGCTTCGTGGTAGCACCCATGGCCTACAGAATGCCTTAGTTTGTTATACTACCCATGTTGAAACAATATAAAATCAATGAAAATAAATTTGTGTACTTCTACTGTATTTTCTCATCACGCGATTCGAAAATACTTATTGTATTGATACTGTCCACCATCCATCTAAAGTATTGCCATCATTCCGTTAAAATATTTAAAAATAATTCCAACTAAAGAGTTTTTGAAAATTTAAAATTACTTAGCTCCTAATGTACTGTACGAGCAATGTTGAATAAAATATAAATCATGACTGATGGTTTTACAGGGGTTACGATATATTTATGCAATTCCATTTCTTGATACGAATTAATTGTTTCAAATTTAATCAATCCATCATCAATTACCCATCCAAGTAATAAATTGATAATGAAAGAAAAACAAAGTCAATGTTCCAGTAATATACAGTGCGGGGAACGGCACGAATATTTGTATGACAAGAATGCGAAGGCAAATTTAAAATGATTTATTTAAAAAAAAATTATTTTTTTAAGCACTTTAGTTTTAATAATACATATTTTAGCACAATCTGTTATTACATTCAAATTTTATTTTTGATTGTGGACTTTAACATTTTAGTTAGAAAGTAAATAATTCCAAAGAACTTCAGACAATAGTTTTATTTATTCACTCAAAATTATTACATTAAAACATTTAAAAAAAATTTCTTGTTGAAATAGAAAATAATATAACACGTACTTTGATATATAGGAAAAGATAAGATAAAATTTAAGTTATATCTTAATTTAAACTATCGATAAATTAAGATCTTAACCATACACTAGCTAAGAGCAAATGGCCAGGATACTCTTTTACGATGACAAAACTGAATTTCATGCCTGTTCTTCTCAGGACAATCGAACAAACCCACTCGTACATTAACGAACCGATGGCTTAGATTGACGTTCAATATGTTTATATATGTAACGAAGTTGTTTAAAATATTGTGACTTTGACTCAATACGACAAATCATTTTTAATTACATTTCTATGAAACTAAAGCAAATAATGTTCAAATTATTTTTATGTCGTATTGTCGTCACCTCTGTGTATAAAACCATATATAAAACCCTCCTGAATACTCTTGTACCTATATTCGACGATAAAAGTAATTTTATTTAGGTATATCTCGCTTTATGAAGACAATTTAATACCAAATGGTACTTAAACTGCGGTCCTAGCTATCTTTTTAAATTTGAAAAGAAACCTTAGTGTTACGAGAAACCCAGCTTGGAACGGTTTACTGTGTAATGGAGGACTTCGAGAGAATGCTACAAACATAATATTCTAAGATTTGAAACGAAATTGAGTTCCAGTTTATCTTGCCAATGAACTTTCGATTGGCAATAATGGAGTAATGGAGGAGCGGCTGTGATTGCTCAGACATATAGAAGTATTCTGGACACAGATAATATAGGACCCTAGTGTAACTTTCGATCGGATTCAACCGTCTTAATCGTATTTGTCGTATACTATCAAATTATATGCAAACAGTATCAGCGCCTCTGTTGTGAAGGGGCTTTTTGGGGACTGACCACTGCCGTTGGGCAAAGATGGAATTTATAGCGTAACCGGGGCTTGAAGAGGCGAGTACCTTGGGTAACTTGCCTTTGGACGATTTATCTTTGTGGGATTTCAAATCGACTGGCATCACCACCAGGGGAAGTCCTTGTCTCCAGGCTTGAAATACAGCTCTGATGAGCCGTGGAGAGAAACGTGGACGTACCCGCACCTGGTAAACTGACCAGGTCTTCACACCCTTGTTCGACGAGTGCGGTGTACAACAAAAGATTGCAGGAGCGTGTATACGCTCGTGATTATCGTTAATCCGGGTCGTTGAGAACGATCGTTGGTCTACGTAAGCGGGTTGATATTGTCTTTAATTCTGAACGGTGTAGCTCTTGGCGTTCATTTCATGTGTCGATTCGATTGGAATTAACACTTTATTCACATTATTATTTAAATTTTTGATTAGTAATAGACAGTTTTATTAAAGGATATGGAGGAATTAACATGTCTATTTCTAAAACAGCTACACCTAATCTATTTTGGGTCATAGACCCCTTTTCCAATAATGGTGATACCTCTGACCTCCATTGTCAAATTACTTTAAATATAAAAAATACAAAACAAAATGGTGGTAAAAAAAAAATGGTAAATGGTATACAAAATGGTTTCCAATTTAAAAACTTTATCAGTTGTCGTTTATTTTGACCCCTAGAAATTTAATTTCGACCACAAGGGGTCTTTATCGACCACTTTTTGAATCTCTGCTTGAACCAGCTGCAGTAGTATATAGTAATAATTTACCAAAAATCAGAAAGGTCATCATAAAAAACGTTTTGCCTATTTGCCCTTTGTATATTGACGAGTTCTTTGAGCTCTGTGAATACTCACCGTTTGCGAATAGTACAAGGATAGAATACAATTTAATGAAAATTTAAATATGCATGCCAATAGATTATAAAATCTTTTGACAACACATTAAAGTCTAATTGTAATTGCCATCTCAGAGATAAGGTCCGCTATCAAACCGTACTGAGAAGTCATTAACAATTTGGCTCCTCGCCAAATGTCTTGCGGCGTTAACAACACAACATTTTGTTTTTACTGGTGTCGGGTCAAGGGCGGCCGTTAAATGCAGTTAAATACACAAAAGTTCACTAAAAGGGTGGTTTTATGGTTAAATGTCAATGACCTTACATTGGCACGTACTTACATTGACACAGCATTTAAGCTCTAACACCGTGTCAATCATAAGTGGATTATTTTCTGGTTGTACTATTTATTATTTTCATCATACAACTGCCCCTACCAGGATTGCAACCTGGGACATATGGGTAAGTAGGCAGGGGTCGAACCCACTCAGTCAGAGACGACTTGGCCGTAGGATGCAGCGCTATGCCGCTCAACTTCAACCGCCACATTCAGGGTGGCAGGTAGGGTCCTGTCACCGGTATTTAACACCCCTCAATTTTATGTCACCTTACTGGTCCCAGTAGCGGTGGTTAGTTTGCGTAAAGTACCATGCGCTGTGCCAAAGCCCTGGCAACTGTCTGGATGGCCCTGGCTTCAGTGCCTCGAGTCCCTCGCTGCCCGCGTGCGTAATTGCACTTTACCAACGGAAACAAAGTAGGTAGGGGTACTGACCCCTCGACCAAGGGGCTGCAAAGATTTATCTTATTTTCTTAATTTTTTATTATGACTATAAATACTATATATTTTAATTAAAAATATAAATACTATACCTTACTAAATACCTGTTACCTAAGTACATTTTTATTTAATGTTAGACTTATATTGGCTTTCACTAAATTATTTGATACAACATTTAAGACGAAAATTCAATTACGTTTAAATGATAATCGTTAATCAATATATAATACAAACAACAGAAGCCTTATTTATTCCAAGTAACTTTGTATTGGATTTAATTATCAATACCTTTGAAAACAACGAGATATTGAAATCTGATAATCTTCAAAGGTAGAATCTTAACTAATACAATTATGTTCTCAAAATAAACAGATTTATGGTCGAAATTTCATAATTCTTTTAAATTGTCGTAGTCAACCCTACCACCGTGGCTTTGCAGATAAAGAGGTATCATAATGTACTCTTATTTTAAACGTATGTGACATTTACCAATAAATTATGATATTACAAGTCATATTAGGTATTATAATTATTATTGTAGCGATTACATAATTGATGCTTTCACTTACACGCTTCACTATCATTAAGATAATCATTAATTTTATAAGCTTTCTTACGCAGATTTGTTAATAGTCAAATATAATAAATCAATAAATTTTGCATTCATTTCTTGTACTTTAAAAATAGTTTTAACATAGAGTTAAAACTATTTTTAAATAATTCAATTGTTTTAATTTTATGAATTCATAAATAGAACGCAATGTGTGTTGTAATAGATATTTATCTAATAATGTTTTAAACAGTTGTTGAGTTGATTAACGGAATTTATAATATTCACCACGATACTCGTAAAGAAAATAAATGAAAGCAGGGGAGCCTCAAAACATCATTACGTTAATTAGTGAACATTGCAAAGACAACTTCAACCTTCAAGGTGAGATAAGTATGAACAAGTCAGGCTGTCTCGCTCGCACGCCGCTCTGAAACAATTAGAGGATGTCGTAAACCTTTAACGGCTCCCCGCAGTAACAACACGATGGATTCTGGGGAAGACCCGCTTTGGTATGCCTTGTGAAACTCACTTGGTGTAGTGAGCTCCTATAATGTTACCACCCTCTAACCAGTTGGAGCAACAACTTAGGCTTCATTCCGAGGTCCCTTAATGTTTTGAGATAACCAATTTTGATCGGCCCATGACAGAAGCATTTCCACAATCAAAATAAAAGCGCTAAAGAAATCACATTAACTAGGTGATGGTGCTTAATAAGAATACAGTATTCAAATTTAATATAAATACGACTTAAGCTAATTTTAAATAAGATTACTTATTAAATAGAATTATATTTGACTTTTTTTTAAATTTTGAGTGTCTAGTTCCTAAGGTCAAAGTCAGATGGATGACCGTCAGTATTACGATCGAATAGCTTTTAAAACAAAATATCGTGAAATTACATCGTCCAAGTTAACAAACATGCTCACAAAATAAAAACTACTGGACTAAACTGAAGAAATCTTGAATTCAGTTCGGCTAATGTTATAATATCGATTGGTTGGTCATTCTGAACAGGTGCTTAAACTTATTTAACCATATCTGATATCATGAAAATGAGTAGGTAAGATAGACTAAATTAGATAGATTTAATCATTATTAGGTAACAAGTCAAACGAGACTGAGCTTTTATAAAAAATTATCATGAAAATTACATCGTCCAAGTTGTCCAAAATGCTTCCAAAATAAAAACTATTGAGCCAAACTGAATTAAATTTTAATGAGAACAAATAGCAACTATTTTCCTTCAAAAAAGAATCACGTAAATCTCAGCGTAATCAGTGTATATACATAAAACAATTTAAATTTATTAATGTATCGCCTTTCATCTGTTTCACTCCCTGGTACAGTATCAATGAAATAATACTGAACATTTATTTTATAATAGGCACTCGTTGCTTTCATTCATTCATTCTTGTATCGTTTGTTTATCATAAACAAATTCAACGTTGTCCCAGTTTTACGGTCACGATAATTCTGTTGTGCTATTGGAAACAAACGCTAAAGTGTGTCTTTTGAAGACACTGTGTCTAGTTTACTCAATTATCCTAAAAGGTTCGGCCCACAGATAATTAAATAACACGCAAAGTTCCCTAAAAATTTAAAATTGTTTGAAGATAAAAATGAAGACTGATGTTTTTTTTTATAAAAGCTTAGGAAATGACTCGACGCCACCTGATAAGCAGTAGAGTCCATATGTGAATATAGCTAGTGAAGCATGCGACATACTGTCCTAGCTTGTTTCCAACTCAAATTCACTTAAAAATACACAACATTGGCTATTATTACACGTCACAGTTACAAATACATAATTTCAAGCTTATGAAGAACAGCCCGGCTAGCTCAGTCGGTAGAGCATGAGACTCTTAATCTCAGGGTCGTGGGTTCGAGCCCCACGTTGGGCGGTTATCTTTTTTGTCATCATCATTTTTCTTCTGAATTTTTTATTCATCTTAGTTTTTAACAATTTATAACGAAACAAAATCCGAATATACATGCAAAATTTTATGCCAAATTTATATTTGACAGTCTCTTTGTTTCTGCGATGATGAAGGTCGCCTAAGCTCCTCCCTAAGGGTAAAAGTATTGTTCATAATGATGGAGAATCATAATTTGATAAAGTGCTATACTCAACCTTACCTGCAATTTTCCGTTCCCGCATCTTCCTCCACAGCTGCTCGGCTTTCCTCATAGGCCAGTTCTCAACTTTGGCACTAAAAGACCTGAAGAACTTATACTCTTTGAAGTGAGACATCCTCCTCTCCATTTTGCTAGGCGTGTGCCCCGGCGGAGGCGAGGGCGCCTTTGAGTTACCCGACGGAGACGCCATCTTGACTTTTTACTTTTTAAATCTTAACGGCAATGCACTACACTAAATTCGGATTCAGCTTTGGTCCCACGCTCAAACTCTTTTAAATTTCCATTTCATATCAAGTGTGTTACTTTTTATCTTCACCGATACTAAAATTAACATTATGTTTATTTATTATAACACAAACATATGAGAGATGTAATTTATGTAAGCGTTTTACTGATAAATATTTTTATTGGTTTATATTACGACTAGTTTCAGTTAAATATAATACCCTCATTTTATGCTAAATATAATTTAGTGAAAGATTAATGAGATCGCGAATAGATAGCGATTACTAAATACTCCTACTTTATCGGTATTTTTAATGGAGGCGGCGTAACTCGGCCGCTAACTCCGTTCGTAAGTTAATCTGAAACAAAACAGACACTTTGTCAGTATTATGCACATTATTACCACTACTTATTTCGCTAATGGCTTAGTTCTCTATAAACATTCTCACTGTTATTAGAATTATTAACCATTAGGTAATAAATGTTTCTTTTTAGTGGTCACTATTTCGATACAAAATTTTGTCACATTCAAATATTGGAGAAATTATAAAAATGTGACGGGACCTATCGTTAGCAGTAAAAAATTTCATGGGGTAAAGACAACCTTTACACCTGTATACCGGAGCCATAAATAAAGAAATACATAAGACATGGCCGTATGGGCTTAAGTTTCCTCTGCCTTACCTGAAATATGAATATTTTAACAAAAAAAAATTGAGGTTCTAATTATTCCTTTATGTATCTTTATCCTCATTTATTTTTCTTGTTTTTTTTTTCAATTACAGGACGGGAAACACTAATACAAGAGACTAATTTAAATTTACAAAAATCATTAAACTGAATATATTTCCTTAAAATTAAATTAAATTGTTAGTGTTGTTTTATTTTATTTTATTTTGTTTTATTACATTTTATAATAACATATTCAAAATGAACGAAAACTACCAAACACTTATTAAACATTAGTATTAAGCCGCCACAGACCGTTATGTATTTTAAAGTCCATACTACATTAAGTGATGCGTGAGTGGAAATCTCTAATAAATCACATTGTTTATTTCCGTTACAATTAAAATTATTTCGTTCCCTTATAAATCAAATTTCAAAAGTAACTGGACTAAAAAAGGAGACTAGAACTGTTACCAAAGAACAAAACTCTTAAACAGTTTGAAACACGAAATAAACTTTATTTAAGTAGGTATTTGGATGTCTATTTAAAAGGTGATCGATGAAATTCCTAGGCTACAGTAAAAACATCAGAAGTTTAAATATATAGATATATATTTATCCATTAGTTGCTTTTTAGAAGTTCCTTTCTATCACCGAAGATCTTCCAGAGCGAAGGATTCTTAAATCCTCTCGAACGTCACATGGGAGCAACCTGGCACTACTGGCCTATACTTAATTAAACACAAAGAGAAGATAAAAGAAACAAAATTTGAATTTAAATTTGGAGTAATTCTCTCTTATCTCCAATTCGAATTTCAAATATTGTTTCAACGGTGTATTTTTATTTTTTTAGTCTGGTCTCAAGGTCCAAAGTGCAGTTAATAAGTCAAAAGTACGCCCTCAGAGGATACTCCAGCCCTCCACACAATACCCTCATCAATCTATCTGACACGTTTTCTTGTTACAACACAAATGTAACAAAGATCTAAAACTCTTTCGCTAGGGTTAAGCTGTTTCCATTAGTGCTGTGATTAAGGCTATCGATGGTTCATAAATTATTTTATTACAAACTAGACTGAATATAAAAGCACACTCAGTTCTGCGTATTCCATTGTCTCGTTATGTCACCGATAACTTTGTAAATATATAGGATAATTTTGCATCCTAAACATGTAAAGGTTTACAAAATATCGCTATCATAGCACTCCAATGATGGAAATAGGCTTCTTCATTTGCACTCCACTTGGATCGAGCCTTGTTTTGCCTCGTCCAATTTGGCGAACGGCGGTTTTGTCTGAAGTACTCGCTTACTGTAGTAGTCATCAATTTGCGGAAAGCAAGCCGTCCTACTTCTAAATTAGCATATACATTCGGTGGTTTCACACAGCATCTCAGACACCAAAAGTTGACAACATAATATTTATTGTTAAAAAATGAACGTTAGCCTTTTGGTGAGGTAGGTGTTACCAAAAGACTTGTAGCAACATTCATAGATACGAGATATACAAATTACTTCATTATCAAGTACGACATACACACAATATATGTGGAAAGTTAGTCATTATAGAACTTTCAGCGACTTTCTCATAATCTGAAGATATAACTACAAAGTTAATACTTCTAATAAGTTCGTGAGAAACTAAAATAAATTGCGAAATATAAAATCAGTAAAATATTAATGCAAAATGAGTATTGTTTATTTTTCAATAATTACTCCAATCGATTAAAATCAAACGGATCCGATATTTATTAGCAACAGTAAAATTTAAACCCAGCTTATAGGCCAACTATATCGATAGGCACTAGGTCACTAGTCCCAGCACTAGTTCCCCGTACCTAATATGTTCCCGATCAAGAAATATCTTTATTACGGCATGATCCTTTGAGTCTTACAACACCAACGACTTTCCCTCCGTACCTCCGTCTGTACGTAAGTGTGTATTTTATTAGTTTTTATTTTGGGACAGACCTTTGATCAAAATGTTTCAGAGAATATTTCTTAATTTATTCGACATTTAAAGGTTACGATGTTTTTCTATTGGACTTTTATTTCAGTAAGTTTATTTTCTCGTAGGAGGAGATTACGACCGAGAAGGAAGGACAAGTGGCATTCTTAACTCTTAACTTAAGAAGCGTCAAACGAGCAATATTTTACTGCATATGGACCTTTTTTTTACGAGGAGGAATCCATTTACGGACCTACCCACCACTGGCTAAGCGACGGGCGTGTGTGGGGCTCACTCAGTACCTCAATAGAGCGGCACTGAGAATACCCACTAAAACTCCCCGGTAACTCCATTGCCCTTCACGGGGATAACCTGGGTTCTGCACGAGCATTTCACCAGGTCACTGCATATGGACTTAGGCTTTCATATAACTAGACTAAATATTTTACCTTAACTAAGATTACCTAGTCTTTTGACTATTTTGTAGATCAAGTTGCATAGAACCTTTTTGGATGTAAAACCTTCTGCCGCGGTTCAAAGACACGCCATGAGAGTTGTCGACTATCCCAAGTCCACAAGCGGTACAGAGCCTTTAAGCCTGAGAAGAGATTTTACTTACTTGGGATACTGTGTTATAGGTGGTTGTTTGATATGACACATCTGTCAATTTTGCATACTTGTCCGATAACAAGATACTAGCAAACTCATGATGCCATAGCTCTCTACCGGCCGGGAGTACTTTCTTACAAGCTTAACACGTCATGGTCCAGTTATTTACGGTTTCAAAGAAGCTTTCTTTCATGTACAATTACTTATATTCGATATTCGGGATAACAATACTCGATAACGTGCAACGCGAGTGACAAATCTTGATGAGTTTCTTGGCTGTTCTTCTCAGGACAAGACCCCGGTGGAGTTACGAACAGATGGCTTATATCAGGGATTCTTAAAGTTGTCGATATCAACCTAAGAGTGGATATCGACATAGGTTTCCCAGGGATCGACAAAATTAAAAACTGATTAAGTCCGAAAAACGATAAGAATTTTTTAAATAGAATAAAAACTAGACATATGTTATTTTAAGAGGTTTAGCTATCAAAGAGGCCCAAGGTATCCGTTGCATGGGAATCACGGGTTTAGATGAAGGTTCAGGCTTGTGACGTCACACGCAATGAAGTGCTACTAAAACGTAAAAGCACGTGGACAAAACTTATGATATCTTAGTAATTTGTGCGTTTACAGGCATAGTTAGTATAGTAAGATTTGTTTCGTTTGATATGGGTAAACAATGGTATAAATGTATTTAATTAACTGTTTAATATTTAAAAGAGCATTTTTTGAAAATTTTTGAAATCCACCAATTTTGAACCAAACGAAATAAATATACTTTGTTTATTTATTTCGTAAATAATCTCGGTGAAAGTTTATTTCGTTCAAAGTATTTCATACTTTTGATAATAATACGCAAAACTTTATTGTAGTCTTTTGTTACCACATTACTACCCACCCAGCAAGCCGGAGATTTATCTCTATCAACTCTTTCTTCGATCCCCATCTGTTCTATTGTCACATAAACCAGGCAACTGAAACACGCGTCCGAACAGTTAAGAATTACCTTTTATTAAAGTATCTTAAAGGGAAATATAAGGAAAAATCTCTGAGCACATACAATCACTGAAAGGTCCTTGGTGAAAAATGTCTCGATACAAGCATCCCATAACGTTACGTTAAACTTTCATAAAGGCGATGGCAGCTACTGAACTAAAAAGCGAATGAAATATAAATTATATACTTTATCGCACACTAAAATTAAATAAAACAAGACACACTCGGAAAAAACCCTGTACAAGGATGTGTTTATCACTAAAAGAGATCACTTTTCTCTCAATTAATAATTAAAATCCAAAAAATACTATTTATATATTTTATTTATTTAATACTTTATTGTATATAGCAACTATACATAACGACATCATACACACAAAAAAGAGCATTTATATAGTATATAATGTTTTGGGCGGGCTTGTCGATTTATATATCTTCTTCTTATATATAAAATGAAGTGTCGTTTTTAATCTCGCTAAAACTCAAAAACGGCTTGTACTATTTGAATAATTTTAATTGTGTTTTATTAGATTTTATTCAGAGGCTGTTAATATAAAATAACTAGGAAAATCCTGAAGAAAAACTTAAAAGTATACAACTGAAAATTAGTAATTTAGTATTGATAATTGTCAAACTTACATGTTAAATTTTAAAGGTGTCTCTTCTTGCAATCCTACTTCGGATTTATTTCAATAGATGGCGTTAGTTGTTGTAGGTGATACAAAGTTCACCGGGTCAACTTGTCACAACAATTATTTTAAAATACACAAAAATAAAATATAAATAATCACAATATACCTTAACTTCTTTTGAAAATAATAATTTTGACACTGTGACGTTAATAGAACGAACTACGTTAACAGTAATGAACTTTTATAGTTTTTTTCATTTATTCATAGACACTATTAATAATATCATTTAAAGTTATGTAAGTAAATAATAAGGTCTTAAAATAATATATTTACTGGTGCTGTTAAATAATGATAACCATTAATATAGTGAAATTAATTTATTCATTATGGTGTCATTCCTAAAATGGACGCTCAAACAATGATTTGATTGACTATTGAAAATGCTAATGCTTTATGACATTATAGAAACTTTTATATTCATATATTACTGACTTGCATGGCAAACTTTGTTCCAAGTAATTTAGAGGAATTTCAAACCATTTAATATATTCGATCTGTTATGAAAAATCTTTTCTAATATACCTGTAATTGCAGAATTACGGAACTCTCAGTACATGAGCGATATACTGTTGACCAATTTTGTTATTTACGACTTTTGTTTAACGTATCATATTCCAATACGAATTTTTGTAAATATCGTTTCCGCATGCTTTGGCTAAATTTATATGAACACATACTCTGGCTGCGGTTTGAATGTTGCGCATGATTAAGTGCTTGTCTCTGACATGACTGATTCGTAATACAACCTACAAAATACATATACATTATGTTTATTCGATCAATTCTATCTTATACTAGACCTACCCGCGGTTTCGTACGCTCAGAAACTGTGTCGTACTTAACTGTACTAATTAGGAAATTTGAAGGTTAGTTAATGTGAACGGTTTTATCTATGAATACTTGAAATTACCCGATCTATGTATCGATCGATATTATTATAAAGTATTGCAACTTTATTCCCAACTATAAAACTATACTTTCCCGTTACCTCGTATATAAACTATTACACAAGCGATGCTTTCTTTAAATATAGGCTAGATAATATAGTGTTCATTTGATATCGAATACATTTACAAAAGTGAAATTATAATTATAAATAATTGAATCATATTTAATATAGATTATCTTTGTTATTTGAAAAAATACTCTAAAATAAACTATAACATAGCAATGTTGGATGTTTCACAAATGAACTGGTTTTTTTTAAATATCCGTTTTGCATTGATTCTGACACAACAAAGTTCTTAGTGAGATAACACTCTATATATATCTGTAGGTACGGTTACCAATCAAATATTTTAAATCATCTATGATTTCTCTATCTATTTAGATTTGAGCGTTCTGAAGACGACAATATTTAATTTATTAACAGGAAATCGATCAATAAATTATATAAAATTCTAATCAGAAATGCTTATTAAAATATAAACTCGATGTAATAATTTCATTTTTCACGCCGCTCTTTAGCTTTTCCTAAGCTTCTTAAAATCATTTCAAATAATTTTTGACTAATTGTATAGATTTGAATCAATAAGATGTGTACTTTAACTCTATGACTGTAAATACGATTGACCGACACCTGAACACTGATAAAGAATCTCAAATGAGTACACAATTAGGTTTCATTCAGTGAGCTCGTGCGACACCCTAACATCGATCAATTTTTGTGTACCCAGCTTTTTTCAAATGGGTGAAAACTGTTTTGTGGTCAATCCCCAGTTCTTCAGATATATCGTAATTGCTGATATGTCGATCTTGCTCCAATTTTTCAAAAATAGCGTCCATTTGATCCCTAACATGTCGACCAGAGCGAGCAGCATCTTCGACATCAAAATTCCCGGATTGAAAACACTTAAACCAACTTTGTGCTACTCTTACTGACACTGCACAAGGTCCATAATCGTCACAATTTGACACACGGCTTGTGTTGCATTTGTGTTGCATTTTTTTCCTTAAAATTTTAGAATGTATCTAATTTCGTCATTCGATTCGCTCATTTTGACAGAAAAAAACAAATGAAAAATAGTGGGAAACAATATTTTCCTCATTTGATTCTTTTTTTGAAATATAACCTTTTAAATGTCATGACAACCAGCTAGACACAAATAGTACAGCCAAACATATTTAATTACAAGTATATACATACTATATGCGAAAAGACTTTTCCCCGACCTAATATATAATTTTTAATTTTATAGCAAGTGTTAAGTAAACGATGAATTGATGACAATATGATCAAACTCTAATGAATCCTTACAGTTGTACGAGTGTCTGTTTGATGAAACATATGACACACACACACACACACACAAACATGTTTGTAGGGAAAACTTCATTAATGAAACCATCATTTCGTTTAGAAATTTTGTAAATTGTAGTACAATTCCGATGGAAAGTATTAATTTAACAATGTTATATATCAACTAATTGATACAATATTAAACAATATAAGTTACAATTTGTATTAGTTAAATAGGGCCGTAGTGTGATTATCAATATCTTTTATCACATCATACCCTCACTAGTTCTAGCTACCATTAGCTAGAACTTAATTGCACGCATGCTTATAGATATTTTAACCATGTTATAAATTTCTATAATATTACGAATATATTACATTTTATTTGTATTAATAATGAAAATAATTTTATTTTTTTAAATTTAATACAATTACTTACCTCACTAAAACGTCTTCCAATTTCCACGTCTGTACACTTGCACACAACTCACATATAGCACACACACACACACAAAACTAAAGTTCCATTACAAAGTTAACTACGCGATAGTACCAACTACTGAAGCAGGAAAATAAAAACGTGTTCCTTTGACGCGCGAAACTACGGCTCTGCTGCTGTGGCACATTTCCCGCGCTGACTAGAGCGAGACGGCTGTACTTGTCATTACAGTGGAAAAGAGATGACCGCGTTTTCGCGATGAGGTCGGGAAAGCTCTGAAACAACATGCTTGGTGAAAGAGTAGGGTATACTTGGAGCATGGGACAGAAATCAGGACACAATTCTTTGTCAATCTGGTTTATTATTTTCACTGTGGAAAAATGTAGCATATATCTGTAGTGAGGTCCCTATGTGTTACAGTTAAATCAGCTCATGATCAGCTAATACAATAACTATGATTTATTTAAATCAGTTTTTAGCATCAACGACGATGCGCGAAGGCTCACGGCGTCATCGACAAACTGTGCGTTCTTTCCTAAGCATACAACGAAATTTGGTAACTAATTTCTATGTCGCACAATCAAGAAACGAAATTCTTTGCCAACGTACGTTTTCCCTCATTCTTACAATCTTGAGTCATTAAAAAGAGGTGTGAAAAAACTTCTTGCAGGCAATATCAAGATAGCAAGTGTTGGGCATAGTTTCACTCGCTTCCCATCAGGTGGAATAAATATTTATAAATCAAAATCAAAAAGCTACCATAATGTAGAAATTAATTAAATAATAGTGAAAATAGCAAAAAATGAGTGAATAAACGAAAAAAATATACAATAATACTCTACGTAAATAAATTTTGGAAATAATATATTTTTCAGTGTGTGTGTCTGCCAGCGTGCAGGTAAGTGGATAAGTTTAATAATTTTTGTCGAACTTAATAATTTACGGCTTTGAAAATTTACATATCTATTTAACTTTCAATACAATAAATTTGGAAACTAGTTTGTGTACGGCTGACCTGATTACTGACAAAGATAAGAATTGCACTCACATATTGTTTATATATATTATGAGAGTTGAGACAAGCGCCGCTCCCTACACAGTTATAATATTTATCTTCTGTTTAAACTTTCCTTCAATTTTTGATTCCCTTTGAAATATGAAAATATATCTAGATATTATACCTGTCATGCGAGTGATTTATTAAATTCATTCTGTCTTAGTTTTTCTATGAATCATGGTGTCCTCACAAGTGGGCGAGTATTTCTAAAGTAACGCTGCCGACTACCGTTTAAGATGTGTATCAATGTCTTTAACAAGAATAACACTGAACGTCGTCATCAAAAATTGTTCGACGCCTTTGAACTGTGGAGAAAACGGGGTCTTTTATGAGTGTCAAGGGGAATCAGTGCGGTCACAATAATATTGTTGCTTTCAAGATACCTACGTTTTTTTTAATTAAACTCCTATGTTGCTAGGAAGGGACATTATTTTCCGATGCGTCGCTGATATACACCATAGTAGTGAGCCCGGAGAGGACGTTTAGTGGGTAGTGGGGGATCTCCTTTACCCCACGTCTCACCTCTACAGTTGGCACCGTTTTGCAGGGATATTGCGTAAACGTATTCTAACTCTCTAACAAAAAAGGTTGCTGGATTTAGTTTGGTTATGTTTTGCAATTACAATTATTAGCTAAATCTTCCTCTTAAGTTAATGGTGACGAAAATTTGATTATTTCTGATTTTTCAGTTGACCCAACAAAACTAACTTTAAAAAATATTACTGTGTATGTTCTCACGTATTACCAAATATAATACAAAATTTGTTAATTAAGTAACAAGACTAAAGTTGTCAAGATGACTTGTTGAAGTTGTTAAAGTCAAAGGGACGCTAGAGGAGCAGACACCAGAGCAAAAAGAAGAATGCAGAACAAAAAAAGTTAAAGGTTGTTTCTATTTCATATTTTAACCACCTTCAAACTAGGAGGAGGTTCTATATTCCACTGTATGGATGTTTTAACTAAAGCCAATCAAATCAGACAGTTGGCCTACTAACGGTCACCTATTTCACTTTGACCTTACAAAGTGACCTATCAAAATTGTGAAAAATAAGTTTTAAACAAAACTATAATCCAACTTCAAAACTTTTAAAAATCAAAAAAAAATCAATTTAAAATATTGTTTTTGTAGTTGGTGTTCAGTTGTTTTTAGAAACAATAGAAGGTGAAGCTTCGACTGCAGATAATGTTTTTAAATTGGAAAACTTCTTAAAATGAGTAATGTTTGCCTTTTTAATGTATTTTATGTTTCACTGTAAAATCTTAATATTATAATAAGCTTTTAGCTTAACTAATCTATATCACTTGGCAGGGCTCGTAGTCTTCTGTTTTGTACCTTGTAAATACTTGTACCTGCCTTAAGAATAGAGAGAACTACTAAATTATTAAAATGGTGATCCTGCTCAAACTTAACACCATCTATTGTAGGTTCATTCTCCGCTTTGTCTCCAACAAGGTCATCGATAGTTTTATTTACTTTCGTATTTAACATTTCATCATTACTACGTATGTTTATTAAAAACTAAGCTGTATGTACCGATCCAGTGATGGCTTCATTCATTCCACTTTGGATGTTCATAAACTTTTAATAACATTAATGTGTTTTGACTATTTCTTCTCTTTACAAAGGTGTCTTAGTTACACAGCTATTATTGAGATAATCATAAATGTTGTACTAGATATTATATTATAAATAATTTTATTATTTAAGTAATTGTTGTACCTTCTTAAATTATAGAAGCATTATTTCTGTAATAAGTTATATCTGGTCTGTTCGCTCATTAGTTTATGTAAGAGATTTATTCTATACAGTCCTTCAATTTTTTGTAATAGTATACAATGTAGTAGATCATCATCAACAGTCTATTTAAGGTCTGCTGCACAAAGATCGTGGAGAGTTTGAGACTTATCTCCACCACACTAGGCTTGTATATTTATTTCTTCACAAAGAGGACGACATACTCCGCATCAGTGACTCTTTTTAGAAGTCAAGCAAAAGATGAAAAAAAAAGTCTCTTGTTCGTCTCTTCAATAGTTTTTATTACCATTGGAATAAAAGTTGAGAGCTACCAAATATCAATTCTAACTAATTTTTGTATATGACTATGCTTAATATTACTTAATATTAATTAGAGTTGTGAAAGAGAAGGAATTGGTACAATAGTATTGGTAGCCTAGATATGTTGTGCACGGAATCCTAAAATTCGTGAAAAGTTTGAATTTAGTTATAACACTATTAGTTAAATTAGTTATAAACTTTATGTTAACTAAGGATGTTATTTTATGTGCCGACCCAACCCGGGGCCCAAGGGCCAAGGTCCAGGGGAAAATTAAAGACAAATTTTCCTCTGCGGACCTGCGCCAGTATTTAAAAAAATATTTTGGGAGCAAGCGTCTTTGTGACGAAACGAGTGACGCAATGCGTCGACAAGCGGTATACGAATATGTATAGAGAGGTACAGCGTACTATAAAACTTTATTAATAATATAATTAACTTACCTTCAATACTAGAAGTAAGGAGTACGTTTAGTATTTGTAAACAAATCAATTTAAGAATTTGTAAATAATTTAATTTAAGAATGATAAACTGAAAATTATATAAATAACATATTGGACTGAACGGGGACATTTTATGTGTCAAACTATCACGTTTTAGACTTTTTTCTTGTCACAGTTCTAATGGAAACAAACCTTTATTAAATTTCGTTTGACCTGATCTTTGTGTTACCTCGTTAGATCAATTTCTACCACGGACCTTTTAAGACTTCATTCTGGGCATTCTCTACTTTATTTGACGTATTTCTAGGGACTTCCTGGAGAACGTCTGATGAACTTGGCTTGAGTTAGTGACCCTCGTTCTCAAACGAGTGGTTAACAATTTAGAAATCTCCATTATTTCCACACACTATCATCTTTATCACTACCTGATTTACAGAAGATGCTTCTAAGATAGGTATTCTTTTTTTTCTTAAATTATGGTTTGCATATAGCGAAATAAAATTTTGATAGATATTTAGAATAATGTCGGTGCTTTACAGATTAACGTCGTTTTTATATTTTTTAAAAATCGTGTAATTATTTCGTATCGGTATGTAATAGTTCTAGGTATGAAATGATCTTAGCCTGTCCCGTCTGGATGCTGGGGGCCGCGGCCGGATTCAACAAGTTAGGCAACCGTCGAGCCCCGTGACGTCACGCTGACCTATTTCACCGGCCCACATTCAACGCCTACCAGTGACGTCATTGAGCAGGGCTGCGATTTACGAAGAATAATTGAATTACAATTAAAATTATTGTTCATGTATTTCAGTTTTGTGGATTTTATTTAACTATTTAAACTTTCGATCATTAATCAACCATTGGCCAAGATTGACACATGACAAGAGGCGCAGGCTTCATGACCAGCTACATCAGCTGTAATCATGCACTATGTCCCAGAACGTGAGGGCTGTCCATCGTGTCTCAGTCCTAATGCCAGTGCACCATGCGAACGTCTACTTTGTTACTCGCGTGGTGAATCAATTATGCGTTATCACATGTGATATATTGTGATACTGCGCTCTACTAGACAAAACACCCACAACACCTTAGCGCGACTGTTTATAACGCTAGGAGATACACATAAAGGATTTTTCTAACATAAAAAGCACTAGAAATGTCACAAACCAAATATGATTCTTACATGTTTTAAGTAAATATTAAATGTAACGAGAAACACAAGAGAATGGTCCTAGCAAAAAAATATTTATCTATTGTCAATTTGATTAAAATTAATATTTAATTCTAAGTGACAACCCTGCAGCATTAATAACATATAGTAATACCAAGTAACGATGACAACGTCTTTGTCGCAGTTGTCGCGTGCGTGCGGTGCAACAATAGACTGTCAGAAGTGACGATGGTATTATAATTATTAATAAGGGATAGTTTAAATTTATTTAATTTCATATGTAAAATACCACCGTTTCAAATATACCTTTTATATACTATCAGAGTTGCAATTAACAAAATAATTGACAGTACACTTAAAATTTAGAAAAGGATAGCAAACACAGAATTATCACTAGAAACTTAGAGACCATAGACCGCATATAGGTAGAAGCATCCTAGAAACTTTAACAAAGATTTAAAAAATGAGATGGAAATTAAAAAAATTAGACAATACGTCAAAATGCCTATTAGCTGGATTAGTTCATGGACATTAATCATACAAGTAAACATTTACATATAAATTGTGGACCCTTACTGTATAGTAAGGGGAAATCCCCGCATCAAGCACATTGAGCTTACACCGGCAGTTTATAAGTCATTCTCATGTCATATGCCACTTTTCTATAAACTAGAAAAGCTAAAGATTTAATTAAACAACACACTGTGGTCTGCACCCTGTATATCTAATAGAACAGTCACCACAACCCTTCAAGCTCTCAGACGAAACGGCAGCAAAGTGTCAGTTATTACAGATAACAAAGCAAGCACGTTCCATCCCACAGTGTCCCCGAGGGAGCATTACCTCGTGGAGACCACTCGCCCTCTAGAATATACGATCGCACATCCACCGTAACGAGTCAGTTGAATATGACTCTTATATTTAGATAATAAGGTATACATTAATGCCAAAGTATTTTACTAGATTATAATGCATCTATATTGTATATTAATGTTTCTAAAGTATTTTAAAATCTAAAAAAAACAAAATTGTTTGTATTGTAAAGAATTCAACATTAATGTATTGTCAATAGCGCCCAAACTACCCTCTCTGATGGGGTCTAGAAATAATTAAACAAATGTAACAATTGACGTTCATCAAAGCTGTCGAAGTCGATATTAAACTCATTTTAAACTTTACATTTCCAAAAGTTAAAATCATAATCAATAACGATAACTGAACGGGCCTGTTCGCTAACTTATCTTTACAAATTAACTCATTGACACGATTTATTAATTATTCGCTACAATTTAGTATACATTGATTTTTGAATATATCGCTGATATATCGAGATTATCGTTGTCCGATCGTATTTAGTGCCTACTCGATTAAGGCTGTGTCACCGATTTGATGGCAAATATTGGTTAGAGAACGAGCTTATTGAATCACATTATTTTGATAATTGACTGACTTTGTTAATAAATCTAGCTATTTAAATAAACTTCATTGGGTAATTTAAAGACACATTGTTATTATATAATTAAATAACAAAAAAAAGGATTTATTAAAAACTGCACTCACAAACAAAATCAAAATAATTACGTATCATTTTAATTTTTAAAAAAAATTATTAATTCATGATTATCAAAATCTACAAAACAATGATTATGATGGTATTTACTTACGAAAAATTAACTTCTTGTAATTAACCTGTAATAAGATAATATAAAGATTTAATAAATATAACTTCTCACTGTTGACAATTTTAAACGAAGACGTAAAAAGGTAAACGCCAACAAAAAAGGTTACAAAAACTTTAATATTGTTCTGTTAACTCGCATTATTTTTTTATCTTTCAACTCCCAACTTTTTAATAGTATCTATTATGGGACAAAACGAGTAATTTTAGTCGGAAACATCGGAAAAAGTTTCATGGTATAGCACAATTGTAAAAGATGGCGGGCCTGCATCCGATGGTTGTGACGGATGTATTTTTCTACTCTGGACATTATTGTCAACTTCAACAATTTTAGGAAATGTAAACGTACTTATTAAAATTTCCTTAACATGTTTAGAGATGTCGGCGAAGTTCTTAGACGCTATAGAATTGGTAATTTCTTATCTTAGTGTCATCAAAAGTGTTGGCTGAAGTGAACGACCTAAAGCACGCAAAGTGACACGACATGACGTGTTACTTTAGCATGTTTTATTGCACACATAGCTCAAGGCCCGGTATTTATAGTGGCGGTATTAATTGTTAACTCATTTGTAAGTATAAACAAGTTTTTAAATCGATTTTCTAATTAACTACAAGAAAATTTAAGGATATCAACTATCTACTAAAGTTTTCTCTTCTGTCAACCCCAGTCATGTAATTACAGCACCGAAGGGTACCATTATAGAAAGAAAATTTACTTGAAAAGTATCCTTCATTGGGCAGTTTAGAATGAAATCTAGTTACAAGAAAAAACCACAATGATTATTCCTATACCAGAGAGGGACCTGCTTGCTTACCATCAACAGGAACACATCACGGCAGACTTAGATACATAACCAACCAAGGCGAATAGAAAATTGCCCACACTGGAAGTCGAATCCCGGACCTTTAGATCTGAGCTAAGTGCTCTCAACCACTAGATCACAGATAATAATACGCAATGAAATATAAGCTCAAACAAAACACTGATTTTATAGAAATCGACTCACTAATTATACCACGACCGCCTTGTACTGACAGACAGAACTGTTGACTACTACAAACAACCATTTATTTGATAGATAAAGCAGTTTCCAGAAAATATAAGTAAATATTGAGAGCTTAGACAAGGAGAGATAATAATCCGGAAGTTAGATAAATTATATATTGTTGCGTTGCAATACTTCTCTTTATCACTTGCGACATACTTAAATACTAAATCTTAAACGACACCAAATGAACAGCCGCCATTCTGAATATCTGTCAAACAATTGGGAAAATGTCAAGTTTGGTTATCATATAAAGATGTCGTTTTCTTTGCTTCTTTCGTCTCCGCGTGTATAACTTGCAACACATGCACATGTTGAGGCTGTCAGCTCCTATCTAATATCTATGTAATTAATAGTTATAGTTCATTGTTATATGTACCTATACCTACTTACTAATAATATACCCTTATTATTTTAGGACAAGTACCTAACAGTAAGAGCTGATATCTTACAGACTCTTAACACCCTTGTATTAGACCGACAGATATCAAATATAAAATAAATCTATCATGTCTTCTCTGTGGGGACTTATTATTTTATTGGATCTGTATTGACATTGTGAAGTCTACCTCTCGCTCTACACGATACACAGCGAACTGTTTCACAGATAGAGTAAGACATCAGATTATATTAAAAAAACTCGCCAATATTCTTATTCAATTGGTTTCAAAGATACAAGCTTCGTGCATTTATTTATATTTCAATTGAAGCCAACATTGTAAAACAAATCATAACTTGTTCGGTGTAAGAATAACATTGGCTTGCGTGGGCCATGGCTTTTTTACTTATGTTGTTAGATCACAAGCGGAGGAGTGATTTGGTGATATTTCTTAATATTGTAGATACAATTAGTTACAATGTTACGGCCGCATACTTAATATAAACTGATTACATTGTAATTAATCAATATAGATTTACACATTTTTAAAAATTTTAACATTTTAATAAGTTTACAATCAGTTAAGAAAATTTTACATTTAGTGATAGGTATGTTAGTAGCTACTCTGTAATATCTATAGAATTTGGTCGATAATTATATAATTATCATAAAAACTAGACACAGAGCACACACAGAGCTCTATGTAACAAAACTTTCTTATCATGTCATGTATAAAACGTTCATCGTAGCCCAAACGGTTGGTTAGACTAGATTCCAGCCAACGAACAATCAGGCCAAGGTTGGACCCTTTCGAATTGACAGCTCTGGTACAATGGGAAATTCTGGAAATTCCGTAAAACTAAGTAATTTAAAGTTGAAGCTATTATTAAAACAAATACATGGTAATAACGACTTTGTTTTAGAGGGACAAGATTGAAACTCCGATACCAATACATCGCTTTACATGTTCATGTTTTGGATAAATAATGACAAATAAATATCAAACTCTGTACGTAATCCTTTGTAATTAAAATTCTTTTAAGATTTTTCTCATATAATAATAATGTGATCTAATTAAAAGTTCGCCATCAAGAGCGATTGTGAAGATTCTGTCCCACTCGCCGGTGTTCTCTCTCGACAGTTAAAACAAAAATAATATTTTTTTTACAAAATCGAGCTTTTATATCGCCGTGGGTTGGGAAGGGGCCGTGCGGTCAGCGGGGAGGGGGTGGTGGATGAACAAACAATCTTATTACATGAAAACACATAGGAATTACTGTTAAGAGAACAGGGGATAAATGGACTAGTTTCAAAACTGCCTTCGATAAAAATATAAATAGGTGTAAAATAATTATTTTATTAATTATTTCATAAAAAACTTGGCAATATTACAAAACGTGTTCAAACATTTATTTAAAATTAAATATAAATAGTTTAGGTATATAGAACATTATTATTTTTAATATTCCTTTTTCGCTTTGATCTGGTAAACCGCAACATCAGAACAAGGAATATATAATTGGTCAAATATAAAACTTACTAAAACATATTTTCGTAAAAATTAATCATAACTTTATTGTGAAAGCAGAACGGTACCAGCTTTGAGATGCTTTCAATGGACGGATGGCACAGTAAGCTTACTCAGAAGAATATAGAGACGCCTCTTCCTTACTTTTTCCACCCCCACAATATTTTTATATCATTATTTTAATTTCAAGTAAAAATTAAAAAAGTACAGTTTCAATTACTATTTGAGAATAAATGGGGAATTATTTCTAGGGCATATCTAACGATTTAAATTAAAATCTTTGATCGCTTCGTCAATTTCCGTTTTCGCCCGGCATCCCCTGTCCCGTGTACTGTAATCACAGCTGCAAGACGTTCCGTCTGTTTCTTGACATTGATATGTTAAGGCCCAGCCACTAAAAGCGTAATATTTACATTTATCCAAACACTATCATTGTTAGTTCCTTAACGCAATTGAAGATGATTATAAGATCTGAACCTTACGCACAAAGAAAGTTACTAGTTTTTTTATTTACATCCAAAACTTGGAATCGTTTTCCAGCTCACCTCATTTGTATAATATTAATATATAATTATCTTATATATTATATGCCCCGTTACGCATGTTGTAACTTGACTCTATAAATAATTCGTAAGAGTTTTTGTGACAGTATTATTATTAATAACAAATGGAAAAACTTTAAAAATACGTGTTGACTAGAAATTATCTATTAAAGAGACAAGTCCCCCCTTTCTTTCTACTAATGTGCACTTTTATTTAAAATTTTTAACAATATTTTTATATCTTGTCGTATGTCTTGACGAGTTGCAGAATGAAAATATTTTTTATTATGATTTTCTGCAACTCGCCTGAATATAAAGTAACCATAAGCGTATAACATTATTTGATGAATTACTCAGTTTGACTAAGATGATTAACTTATTATTTTAATTCTATTTGGTATATATTTTATTGATCTGTTAGATACATACTTTTATTTAACTTATTACTTGTTACGTTATTCCGGACGTGACAGTATTACGATTTGTCAATTTTATTATAGCAGGCGGATATAATTCACTAAACCAATGTCCATCTTTTATATCGCATAGTATCACGACCCTATAATTTAATCTATTAATACCTTCATCTCTAACAAAATATTATATTTTTATAACTCTACAGCGAGCGAGTTTGTTTATGATTCGTGAAAATAGATCAAACGGTGCGTGCGCAGAGAATTATATGAAATCGAATGTAATCACCATCGTATTGTATAAACAGTGGAAATTTCAGTATCGTCCAAGGTTGCTACTGTGATATAGTTACTGTAGTGTCATAAAATTTATCGCAATTTTAACAAAACATATTTATTATTGTGTATCAAAATTCATATCACAATATTTTTAGGTACTCATTCTTATATTTTTATTCACAAGCGTATAAAGTTAAAAAGCAACCCACTGCCAGAACAAATTAAATCATAATAATTTATAATTATGAAGTTCTCAAAACATAACGAATTATAGCTTTTTATAAAGAAATAGAGACATTCAAACAGACTTTCACTAATACATATCATAATTTACACTGGCGGCCTTATCTTTAAATTTATTAAGTTTGCAGTAAGAGTTTACATAAAAAATATCAATTTAAAATCCATCCGAAGGCGTCCAACGTGATTTACCCACTAAGATAACGGTTTAGTCAACCTCTTTACAACAATCTGTACATATGATCTTTGCTATTTTAAGTGGCGTGTATTTTAAGTACGTTGATTACTTTATTGAACAGATGATGACAGACAGAAGTCAATAAAACGCATTTAGGAGGTAATAAATGTAAGGCACTGAAAATAAGATTAAAAAACTGTACTTCTTTGGGTATTTTACTATCACGGAATTTATAAAGGATTCTTTACAATATTGAATAATGATTTTCATAGATAGAATTAAGATTCATTATGCTCTTTAGGTTACTTATACATGATAGTCTTCTAAAACAATTTAAGCAGCACTCTGTAAATTGCTTATTTATTCGTTCAATAATATTATTATTCATTTAATATGTATAATTTATTTGTCTACGAGCCGTAGCAGTCGTAGGCGTTGCACTACTCGTAGCGAACAAACTTTGTCGTAGCATGGCGTAACTCGCTCGATTGTCGTTAAAAATTTAGAAGTACTGGTATATATTTGTACTTGTAATGTTTACGTACAGCATATAAAATTATTCACAAATAAACTTTTAACGAATATTAGAATAGGCCTGAAACCACTAAAACATTTTTCATTCAAAAATAATTCAATTCAAGAAATTTAGATTAGTTTTTGGTGTCAGAGCTTCTTTTAAATTGGATAACGTCTTAAAATGAATCATTTTTGTCGATTTTTAGTGTTTTATAAAACTTTGTTTATTTAAGGAATCATTGCAGCCATATGCAGCATGCCCTTAAGTCCCCACATCACATCACAAGTCCGAAGCAATACGCAAGTAGCATTGTTTTAATTTAATAACGGTGGCTCGCCGGAGCGGCTCGACGGCGACACGGCTCAAACAGCCTCCTGCCCTAGGGAGCCGCCTACTCAGGCTTCCTTTATAAAAGCCCTGGACCAAGCCTCGCTGCTCAGACCTCGGATCAGCAGCGACATCACCACATCGTGGACGATATGGTCCATATATGATATATTCTGACGAATTCGAAGACGTGAGTTTCTTTGCTTATTCACTTATTTAAGATTATTTATCAAATATTTATTGTACCATGCCCCAGTTAAAATGGATTTATAGATGATGGTTAGCGGCTACCATATGTTCCGTTGTCTATGATTTGATATAGCGGAATTTTACGTTTTTAAAAATTTTACAGCATTGTGTTAACTGCAAAGTTAGTTGATAGTAACGTACTCTTTTGGTTTTATTTTGGTGTTTTTTGTTCTAACTGCAGTGAATAAGTTTATAGGAAAAACCATTTTGTAGTACACCCAATACAAAGTATTTGTTTTGTTTATTGCTAAAAGTGCACGATAATTACTATTATGATGTTAGTGGAAAATTAAAATAATAATTAATATATTACTTGTAATTATGTAATTTATCACAGCACGGCTAATGGCGTGCAATTACTAAAATTAATAGTTTATACACTATTTTCTAACTCATATCTAATCATGTAAAATTATAATCGGCCTCAGAAGTACAGCACTCCACTTATTCAGTCTAATTGGAGATAATTCAGAATAAGGACTGAACTTCTGTGCTGTATAATGCGAGCCTGGGATCGAGACTCTGGTTAAGTAGGCAGAGATGGGACCAAGACTAAAAGATCTCGTCGACTTCATAGAGACAGGTATTTCTACTTAATAACGTTTGATAGTTATCCCCAAACCGAGCGTTGATACTGACTCAAATGAAAGTTTCTTATTAGACATTTTATGAGCCACATATCTTTGAAACTCGTAATTCTTTAAAAATGTATAGTTAAGTACATTTATTATAAAATATCCTACGTAACTTTTATACCTTTCATAGTTGGAAAATCAATTACTACGTTTTTATTTTATTATTTATGAAAAGCTCAGAAAATGACTCGACATCACCTGATGATAAGCTGTAGAGAAGTTCATATGTGAAGATAGCTAGTGAAGCATGCGACTTACTGCCCTAGCTCCACGCTCTAGCTGTGCGACAGAGAAAGGAGTCACGAAATCTTTTTGTTCGCAAAGTAGGCGTGGCGACAGTGAAGGAGTGACTCCGTAGACCAGCACGCGTACTCCTGAGTAGGAAAGGAGAGGGAGGGATAAGGTCAAAAAGCTCTTGACAGCACTATTCATGGTACAACTGATAAAAGGCACTTAGCGACGCAATTGCAGAGGCTCTAGGGTGTTAGGGGGAGCTCAAGTTTTTATTCCAATTCTATAAAAAACTGATCTAAGAAACGTCTAAGCCAGAAAAATCTACTTGTGACAATTTTTAAAAGAAGATAATAGTGCGTTTTGGTTTGAATATTTCTGATATCATGTTCTGCTTCGTTCCGTATAATACAGAACTTGCCTCATTGTATAAAATTAAGCTTAAAAATTATTAAATTAAGCTTCAAAATTTCCTGTTGAATTGAGAATGCATCCAAGTGACATTCCATCCTTTTCTCGCTTAGTTGTAATGGGTAGTTGAATTTATTAGTTTAAAATCATCTTAAGGAACATCATCTTTTTAATAATTATTTATTATCTCAAGGTTATATTTGCTTAATGGTATTTTAAAGGCGAATATGTAAGGTATCCTTTGAATTCTCTGCCTTCCCATTCCTACCCTGCCTATCCTAACTTTTAACTTTAAAAAAAATTCTTAACTTGAAATTTTTTTGTTTTATCTACTGCAGGTGTAAATTACACTAAGGATGTATCTAAAGCCATTTTCTTTATTTTGTTTCAGATAGCAACAAAATGCGGAAGAAAATTTACATATTTATGTTATCCTTATTAATTCTATCGACGGTCGTCGCTATCGGTGACGGACACAACAAGACGAAACAAAACAAAGTCTCTCACATCAAACATAACAGTATCAAGATTAATTCAAAGCCGAATAACGTTCGATTGAAGAGGTCCATCCTTGACGACATAGACTCCCCGTTTTGGCCGCATAGAGGTAAGAAAGAAAATGACTACTACGATATTGAGAAAGAACAATTCCGGACGACCCGGGGCAGACGCGAAAGCACTTCCAATGAAAATTACGCTGATTTACCAAATGAAAAAATGTGTGACGACTGCTACTCATCTAACGGCTATCCAGATATTATCTACGGGAATGTTAAACATACAAGAGAAGACATCAAATCGCCGTTTTGGGGAAATCGTGGACGACGTTCTGAAGAAATTGACGACAACGATTTTCCCGGTGGTCTGTTCTGGGGCAGTAGGGGTAGGAGGCAAGATAACGAACCGTTTTGGGGAAATAGAGGTAGGCGACACGAAGATAGCCCGTTTTGGGGACAGCGCGGTAGACGCGAAGAAGAACCATTTTGGGGAAACAGAGGCAGACGGCACGATGATGCATTCTGGGGTAATCGAGGAAGGAGAGATAATGTTGGTCCATTTTGGGGTAATAGGGGCCGCAGGGAAGAAACTGAACCATTTTGGGGTAATAGAGGAAGACGTGACAATTACGAGCCGTTTTGGGGAAATCGCGGGCGCAGGAAGGAGACCGACCCATTCTGGAGTAGTCGTGGTCGCCGCAGACAGGACATCAAGGAGTCCATACTTAATGCCATTAACGTCGTAGAAGATGACATTGGCAATTTGTCTTGGTTAAGGAGAAATAACGACAATTCGAACTTATTTCGGCAAGGTGGTGATGTTAACTCAAAGCAGTCAACCAATACTCCAGGCATATCAAAGATAACACGGACTCATTCGGAAAAGACCTTAGATCCTGGCACTGTCCTAGACAATAGACTGTATGCAGAAGAACCGAATTTCATCTTAGTTGATAGGAATAGTCGATCTTCAGCAGAAGATGACCCATATTACATTTCAAGGGGCAAAAAGTATAACCTGAACTACGCTTTGGAAAAGGCTGTGAGAGATCGCCGAGGGGCTATCGAAGAGATAGTGAAGTCGGTGAAAAACGACCCGTTTTACATAGCTCGAGGGAAAAAGGACGATTTTACCAAAGTAGGAAACTCTACAATGAGTCTTGACGAATTCGCTAAAGTAAGAGAACTTATCTGTGACTTGGTTGCGATGAAAAAAGGAACAATAAAGACGAAAAGAGACTTGTCTGACTCGGAGCGTGATCGTCGCACGACGCTGAAGAAGCTTGCTGCTCAGTTGCAAATGGATCCGTACTTCGTGAGTCGCGGAAAAAAAAGCGAGGTCTTTGGTAACTATGACAATTTGGAGAATTTTGTCAACTCCGTCGCTAATAAATGTAATTGATTACTATTATCAATTATGAAAACAATCTTTTATATCCTATAAATTTAAAGTGTATTGAAAATGGGTACTAAAGAAATGTATTGTTAAATTTTTAGTACGACTATTGAATGTTCAACTTTCCCTATAATATCAATTACCATGAAAAATAAATTTGAAAATTTATTGGCTTTCTATGGTACTGTACTTAAGAAATATATTTATTGAACATTATATTTAGTGTTAAAGTGTATTTAAATTGTAAGAAATTTTAGAAAACTGTTATAATTAATGTAGCATTTTGAACCATGGAATAAAACGAGAACATGTTAGTGAGACCTTTCTTTATTATTCTGCGACATTATAAATATAGTATACATCGTCCAGACACGCTATTTAAAAAATTGTTGCTCTTACTTATTGTGTGGGCAGGTAACAATTGAATATACTTTTGAGCAATTACAAACATTGTTCTAAATACTATGGTTTCCATCAATAAAATTGTTTCGAAGAATTGAAACATAACAATAAGAACAGACATGTTTCCACTAGCTATGGACTACAAAACCCTGCTAAGGATTGCGACAGTGACAAACACACAGCACAACTGATACTCACAATAAATTATACATTGGTGCTTGTCTGCGCGACATTTCCAAAATTTACATTTTAATTTCGTCGATACTTAATGAGATAACTATAATATTACAAAAAGCGACGGACGAACTTTTATAAATAGGTATTTGGTGAACATAAATGTATGTGATGGAGTAGGAACCTCAGAGCGGTGCGCCCGCGCTCCGTATCACAACTACTCCACTGCCGCGCCTTGATATGATACAATGGTAAACGACTCCAAAACATTTCTTTACAATAACACTATAAAACGTGTATAAGGTACGTAACAGGTCATAAAAAGTCAAATCTGCATAATTACCATCGATAATACTGCACGACCCTCTCTCAATATAAATAAATCTCAAAAAATTCGATAACTTTTTTATTTAACTCTTACAGATGATAATTATTGGACATTTCATGTCCTAACTAGAAGTGTATAATCTCATTATATGCCCCCCGGGCTTCGCCCGCTCAGACCCGCCACAGCAGCAGGTGGTTGGTGGAGTCCTCGCGGCCGGCGTCCTCCGTGGCGCTCGTGCAGCGGAAGTCCTCGTAGCCGTCGCCGCCCGATATGACCAGCGTCTCCGCGCCGGCCCGCGGACCCTCCGGACACTTCTGTAGCTTCTCCGCGTTGGCCGAGCGTCGGTTCATGCCTTTCGTTTTCTGTGTGGTTTGGGTAGTGTTGATAGGCCAATGAGGCACAGGGTTTTCTACTATCGTCAAGAATCGCACGTGACCGGTGTGACCATAAGGTAAACCTGTAGACAAAATATAACTGTTGAAAAGTTTAGCGTGTAGAACGGTGCCGTGACCAGCTGTGGTTGTGAGCGGTACTGACCCGCTCGCTGATGTAATGACTCGTTCGCTGGTGTACTGAACCGCTCGCTGGTGTACTGACCCACTCGCTGATGTAGTGATCTGCTCGCCGGTGAACTGACCCGCTCACTGTTGTACTGACCCGCTCGCTGATGTACTGACTCGCTCGCTGACGTACTGACTCGCTCGCTGACGTACTGACTCGCTCGCTGACGTACTGACTCGCTCGCTGACGTACTGACTCGCTCGCCGGTGTACTGACCCGTGAACGCGGGCGCGGTGAAGGCCCCGGTGCGCGGGTCGGGCGCGTGTGTGAGCGGCGCGGTGAGCAGTACGCCGGCACTGGTGCCCACCCACAGCACGCCCGCGTGCGCCGCTAGCGCCGTCACCCGCAGGCAGGCCGCCTTGTGCTGCCGGATGATGTCGTCGCAGCCCTGCAGCACGCGCGCCACCAGCGGCGTCAGGTGCACGTCGGCCAGCGGCTCGCCCCCCGCGCCGCGCGCGCCCCCCGCCCCCCCGGCGCCCCCCACGCGCACGGCGCGCAGCACGGCGGCGTGGCGGGGGGCCAGCCAGAGCGCGCCGGCGTGCAGCGCCATGTGCCCGACGGGCCGCGCCGCCCCGCTCAGCCGGACGCTCTCCTCCACCTGGACACGATACACTTACAGATCTCCAAAATACTAAGCTATTGATACGCATCTAGGGAGCCACTGACCACTAGAGTGTGCGGGGCGATGACCTTGACGCAGGAGTGCGCGGCGCACCAGAGGCGGCCGTCGCCCACCAGCATGCAGCTGACGGGAGCTCCGTCGCCGACGGCCAGCGAGCAGCGCTCCGACCACGTGCCCTCTGCCGACACACAGACACCGCTGTAACCTGACCTCGCGGCGCTCCACTGATCACACTGATCTAGCATCGCTCTCACAGACACACCGACAAAGTTCCATCGATACAGAGCGACCGATACGAAACTTTAATCGCAACTGTCTGTAAATGCACATGAACCTCACCCAATTGATTGGATTTTTGTCTATTTACTAATTTAAACATTATCGACTTTAATTCATGATATTTATTATATTTATCTTGATATTTCACTAATAAAATACAAAAAGCTAAATAAAGCTCACCAATGTCTCTACAGTACACCACGATATCGCCGTTTCCAAGCGCCACGAAAACCTTTTCTTCCATGTAGCTGCAAGTGACATTACGAAATCCATTATTGAAACAATTATGGACAATGTCTGTAATGAATGATTTTTCAAATTAATTAGTTCTCTTTCCTTATTTATTTTACTTTTACTCGACATAATTTTATTTTCAATAAACTTTTTGTAGATTATCTTCAAATGTATGTAACGTCTGAACTATCAACGTAGTTTAAAAATAGTTTTTCATAGAATTAAATTACATTCATTCAAAAATTTATTGGTATCTGTGAAGTATAACACTTTGAATAATAAATATGAACAGTATTGTCGAAAGTGACGAAACAATCGATTCACCATATGAAGTAACCGTGAGTATCATCAGCTAGTAAGTGTAAGTGGCAACTGACACGATGGAGTGGACGCCGGAGGAGTGCTGCATCTTGAGCTTGTTCTTCTTGAGGCGGATGTTGTCGAGGCAGCTGTAGACGTGCACGCAGCCGTCCTCGGTGCCCAGCCACATGGCGCTCTCCTCCGAGCACGGCGCGCCTGCCGCCAACACAACACTATGCACTAAACACTATACACTATATACTCACGTCACCCGCTGACATCCCTGTATTACTCCACAATACGTTCAGAGTCTAAGCGCTACCTGCGATGCACTTTGGAGTACCAGAATAGGTATATTTTGATAACTAGATAGGAATGCTCTTCTTCTTATATATAATAATGTATTCAAGTTCGTTAGTCTCGCTAAAACTCAAGTTTGAAAATTTTGAATATGTTTTATTGTTGTATTCGGTTTTATTAAGGGATGATTTAAAAATAAACTGGGAATAAAAGCTTGAAAATATACAACAGAAAATTGGTCATTTAGTGATCAAAATCGCCTAACTGACTTTTCATACATCATAAATGGTAGTTTATAGGTGGTACAAAGTTCACAGAGTCAACTAGTTACTTATAGAAATGTTTGATTTTAATAATTCATAACATATTTAGAATATGAAATTACCCCGTTTTGGGAATGCCCAATTTTTAACATATATCCTCCTGCATGTACATATTCACAAGATAATAAATTATCTTTACAGTGTTCTCAGTATATTATAACTGAAGGGTGTGAGCATGAAGAGGTCAAGTCGATTGAAACCTTTTACGTTGTGTTCGTACGACATAGGAATAGATATGGCTCTGAATTTTGCAGGCGTGAAAGAGATAATTCTCGAAAGGATCAATTGACTAGTTCGTGTATGGTTCATATGAATAAGCGGCAGTGGTTACCGGCGGCGTGCTTGTCGACGGCGGGGTTGGAGCTGGACTTGGCGACGGGCGGCGGCGCGGGCGAGGGCGCGGGCGCGCTCTGGCTCTTGTAGTGCGCCGGCGACGGCGACAGCGACGGCCGCGCTCCCTCCGCGCCCTCCGTGCCCTCCACCCTGTCCGTGCCCTCCGCACCCTCAGGGCCCTCCACCCCCTCCGCGCCCTCCACACCCTCCGCGCCCGAGCTGCACGACGAGACCTCGTCCTCCTCCGATGACGACGACGACGAGCTGACACACAGTGCATACTACACATTACTAGGACGTCACACGGGACTATATGTTCATCCATAACATTTTACTATACTACTGTGCGATTTTGATGATTTTTTATATTCGAAAGCTTGTGCTTGTCATATGGTCCCATTAAAATTATAGTGAGATGTGACGAGTAGATTTTGAGTTATCTCAAAAAATGTACATATAATTAACTTCGAATACATTGACGATGTTATAATTTTATTACTTTTCTATGTAAAAACTGCAAAAAGATAGTTTGGAAGAGCGCCGTAGTATTTCGAGGTGGTATTTTTTTAGTTTGGTATTGTTTTGATGAGGATTTTCATTGACACAACGAACTCCAATGACAGCTAATCGGTCATGGTTGCTGCTATCACATATATATTGCTTACACGATCACACAATATAACATCATGCCAGTCGTGTTCAGTACAAGGTGTACTAATGAATCATTAAATACTGTTCGAGTATATAGCTATTCGTGTATTTTTAAGAATCGACAAACAGACAAGCCAGTAGTCAACGCTGACGGTCACTCTAGAAGCTTACTACCCAATTGAAAAAAAGTTTTGAACAAAACTAAAAAATGACTTCAAAACACTAAAATGGCAAAAATAATCAAATGTTCAAAATTATTTAAATTAAAATCTGGAGTTGGTGGTATATAATAGAAAATGAAGATCCCAGTTTCGATGCAAAAATGATTTCGAATTCGATTAATTCTTACATTGAATCATTTTTGCCCTTTTAATGTTTTTATGTCGCTTGTGTATTGTTACCTACGACGTCATTTTGATATTTTATACTATTTAAATATTAAATAAAACACTCACCTGTCGAGTCGTATGTTTTTACAGCTGTCACTGGGATCCGATATGTTGATATCCGGTTTCGTTGAACTCGTGCTGTTAAAGCAACTCGAACTGCTGCAATAAAAATGAAAGTTTTATGGTCACGGGTATCTATAAATATGAAGAGACGGCGGCAGCAGGTACTGTACTCACGGTATATCGAGCGTGTGATGCCTGGCGAGCGGCGTGGCGGACAAGGACAACGAGGCGGAGGCGGGAGCGGAGGCGGAAGCGGGCGCGGGCGCGGGTATGCACGCCACGCATAGGATGCGGGCGTTGCACACCCCGTTGCATGACGTGACGTGCGGCCGCGGCGATAGCGACACCACGCACACCTGGCCCACGTACCCGTCGCTGTTGCACACCTGCAGGGGCCAGGGTCGCACACAGTGGTCAGGGAGACGGATCATCGGTGGTAAAAATTTGTATGTTGACGTTAACAGTATATCGTGATCGAATCTCATTTTATGAGTAGTTTTGTATTTTGCAATAAATATTTTTGAAAATGACACGATCAAAGTAGCACCGTCATTTAGAACCAGATACGGTTGTTCAGGTAGTTACCCAGACGTCTGGCGGATGCCCGCTGGCCATGGTCGCTGTGGTGGCGGTGGGCGCGGCGCACGTGAACTGCAGGCCGGCGCGCGTCTTGCGGACCGGCACCGGCGCCAGGAACTGCGGCGGAGGCTCCGGGGGACCCACACCTGCACGGGGACACACACACATACACATACACATACATACACACAATTTGTTCACGAGTCAAAGATGTTTATTGAGTATATTTCCAATACATGTCACTATTTATATATTTTTGTTATCTAGTATTTATAACACAAATTCTCAGCGCCAAATTAATTACGTGTTCGGTCACAGATTTCACATAACTGTGGCGCAATTTTTAAAAATAGCTTTCAATTAATTAATTAATTTAGTGACAAGAGACGACTCACATAATTTCGTTTTCGCTTCAACGATGAGTTCTTCCCAACTACTTCTCTTTTCTGTCGTCGAGAAGATCACTGTTAGGTTTTCTGGTCCATTTCTGTAAAATTTATAAATATATATTGTATCGTAATCTTTCGAGAACTAATCGCTTATGAGTTTTATCATTTAAAAACAATCAATAATTATCAATAGTCTCAGCAATATAAACTATTTCTATAAACAGTATGAAAAGATTTACTATGACGAAGCTAATGTTATGTTTCGCTCCATTGTATGATATAAAAAGTGTGTGTGTGTGTGTGTGCGTGGTACTGACGGCGTGTTGAGGCCGAGGTCGAGGCAGGCGAGGTGCGCGTGCGCGGCGCGGCGCTCGGCGAGCATGCGCGCGGCGCCGGCGAGCATGTCCCGCAGCAGGTCGTCGAGCGCGGCGTGCGGCGCGTGCAGCGTGCGGGCGCGCTCGCCGAGCTCCCGCAGCGCGCGCACGTCCGCCGCCAGCGCCTCCACCTCGCCCAGCACGCGCCGCACCTGCTCGTCCTTCGCTGGGGGGGTCAACCGACTATACCACGTGCTCGACCACGTCGTCGTACAGACACCTCACATTGACTGTCGCTTCTTTACAATAAATGCACTCAAACATTCTATTCTCGACTGCGCCAATGGACAAGTATCTATACGATTGTGACATATACGAGCATTTCATACAACTTAATATCCGATACATTAGGGTATGCTTGGTACCCATACGTCAACTGTTAACTAATCAAAGCCATAGCTAAGTTAAAAAGTATATTACAGAATAAGATATAGGACGTTGTTAACGGCTTTTATATTAATATCAGAAACAGGTGACATGCGTCTTTCTCAATTTAATCAATGGTAAAATTGATTCAAATGACCTTTTGTCAAGGATAATGTTTCGGCTGCCATTCCGTGCCGACTCCAGGAGAAACAATCTTTTAGTAATTATTTCAACGAACTACGGGATACGGGATAAAATAAAATTGATATGGTTTATGAAATATGGAATAAATTGTGAGATAATTTTATATTTCGTACTTTAGTTTCCATTTATCATTTTGTTAACGCAAGCAAATACATTTTACATATTTTTTTTGTTTGTGAATATTAGGGATAAATGTTTAAGGCATATGTTTTATATTTGTAGATTGTATGCTGTTTTTACTCATATAAATAATAAAAATGACAAATTCTCATCCTGAGTGAAATCATGGAAAAATATAAGGAACGCGGACTCACCTTTGACAATTTCGAGGTCGGCCAGCGATATCCTCATTAGTAATTTATATTTGTTACCTTCCATTTGACTTGCTATATTACTTTGGTATGTTCTGAAATATTAAAAAAACAAATGTGAATATTCTACATCAACAGGTTATGCATATCTTACTTTAGAATAAGATACTATGTGTTGTAAGTGGTCAAGGATATACATGCCGCGTTGGAGCCGCAACACTACTCCATACTATTTTAATGCCAGTTGAGGCGTGACGTTTAGTCGTCGGTCGTGATTGTAGTTACTACCACGACAAACAACTAAAAGTGCGCGATTTAGCCAGCTGTCATGGTCAAAAATTATACTTACACATCAATGATGGCGAAAGTTGCCAAGTTTTCGCAATCGAAACAAGACCGATGAAACCATTAAAAATCAAATCCAATAACGTTATTTGCATTAAGTAAGGATCTTATACATTTTGTAAAATACGTACCATGAAACTCTATTAATATAAACCATAAAACAAATAATGTTTAAAGCAAATAATTAATATAGATTTAGATTTAGTTTCCCATTTTAAAAATGAGTTAATTCATTACAAATAAATTTTGTGGCAACCATTTACGAATCATTGCTAAACTGTCTGTGGTAGCTAATTAAATTTTTCTTTTATGATCATATACTTACGGAATGGGTTTCTTAATAGTACCGGTCCTCCTCTTCACGCTCGTGATGAGGAGCGTATCATTGAAGAGGAACAGAGCTCTGTCTTTGACGGTGCCCTGCGCCGAGGGCATGGTGACAGCCTCGTGCCTCAGGAAGTTTCGGTCCGAGGTGACCAACCCCGACAGACCCTCGATCATCTGCTCCAGCTCTCTCAAGGTTTGCTGCTGCTGTTCCAGTTCCAAGCTCTCTTTCTCTGTACAGTTGATCAGTTCTAGAAGCTCGTGAATTTCTTTTTGCGCTTCTAACAGTAGTTTGTGGTCTGGGTGCGACTGGTCTGTAATGTTATGAGTATTACAATAATTAATGGAAATGAAAATTGTACCCGCCAGTTTGTATTGAAATTAAATTTTTATTATTAAGAAGTTAAATGGTTATCTGAAGTATTTACAGAAGATATCAAACTCAAATCACCTTACTATGAAACGTCATTTAAATTAACAAAAAATTGACTTTAAAAATCTCTCATTTCTGTGGATAAAGAAAGATAATATGGCATCACGACTTTTGACGGCCGACGAGTGTCTGATGTAAGCATGCTAACCTGTGTGTTTAATAAGTCTCTGTATGAGCAGTTTGTACCCCGGGAACTTCTGCACGGGCTTGATGAGCAGGTTGTCCAAGGAGAGCTTGCCCTTGTGGTCGCGGGCCATGGCGTCCAGGAAGCGCGCGAAGGCCGGCCGGGACGCCGCCGCCGCCTTGATGGTCTCCCGCGCGCGCCGCAGGTTGTTGATGAACGACATGTACGTGTCCATCACGGATGGTTTGCTGAACTGGAACCACCAGGCCATTGTGAATGCATTGACATTCATATAAATTTACATAAAGTGATCGCGCGAATCATCAAATTTATAAAAATGTCAATTCTAAAATACTATATGGGTATTCTTGTCTGTGAATTTTGATAAATTTAAGGTAGACATATCATTAGAAGACATTGTCATGAGTGTATTATTAATAGAAATATATTTTCTGCCAACTTTAACAACAGTCAAAACTTATCTTCCGATACTAACATGATTTTTATAAAACTTTAGCCTTTTTGTAGATTATGATAATACTTCGAACATAGTTTTTAATTTTACATGACCTATTTATAAGCAAGTGTCTCTATCATTAGTGACAAGTTACACAAAACTACTAGGCTTAAACTATAATAAAATCACTGAATAAAATCACTGAATAAAATACGTCACCACATAAATTATATTTGATATTATTTTTTGTGAACTGCAAGGCTTGAAACTGTTTCCAAATTTTCATCAGCATACTTCCTGACTATCCTGAATGATGTACAAAAATATTCTCGAGATTTACAAACTTCATGATAGCTTGATCCAGCGGCTTCCTTGAACAGATCGTCGGTCTACATCATTGGAGGCCTACCTACACTGTATCTCCCGGTCGCAGTGCGGCCGCCACTCAACCCCAACGTGAGCCCTCTTTACAATATGCCCTGCCTACTGCTACTTCGGGTCCCCAATTTTGGCTATCGGCGACCTAGTTCTCCAGGTAATTAAATGATCAGAATTCCGTCTTCTGATCTACACTGAATATCTGCGCTTATAGTATAACTAGACGAGCAGCGATCGAACCGAGAACTATGAAATAGCTCACGGTTCAATGTCATCGAAGGTTACGAGGAAGTAGAGGCAAGAGATGAAACTGACCACTTCTAAGAAGACATCGGCAACTTTCTGCTGCAGGTCCCATTGTTCAAGGCGCCGCCGTAGCTGCTCGAGGAAGGCTTGATGCAGACTCAGGATGGCCGGCACCTGGTAGAAGATCTCGTCCACCAAGAACGAGTCTAGCAGACCCGCGTTCTCGGGACTCTTCAGCGGCTGCAGGTATTTCTGTAAGATATAATAGGAGAATATAAGCTACAATATGCTTCCAACATGTGCGCACGCGACGGACGCATGTTACTTGCAGAGTACCTGTAGCGCATTTTGTGCTTCATATTTACTATGAACCACGCTTTTACTGTATATCTCAAGTGATCTTGAGTGCTTATAAAATTATTTAAACATATAACAAATGACGTCCTTAGAAATAAGCCTTCATGAATGATTGTGATTGTCTACGTAGTACGTTCGCGCGTCGTACGTACTCATATTTCCCAAATTTCATGTTATCACTTCAGAAACCAACTTTGACAGTTCACAGCCCTCTCGAGCTCGACAAAAGCAGGCAGGTATATTACCATCTACCTCACGCTAGTTAAGTTATTTCCTATAAAATTCACTCCACTCATTGATAAGGACAACAAAATGAAGATTTCTCTAAAGTTATCGTCATCATTAACAAACAAAATACTATAAGTGGGTTCCTTTAAAAGAAGCGTGAAAAAGCAGTTTTTGGGCCGGCAAGGTGAGGGTGGCTAGAGCAGTATATCACATGCTTCACTAGCTATCTTCAAATGTGGACTCGACTACTGCTTATCATCAGGTGGTGTCGAGTCATTTGCTGTGCTTTATGTATTAAAAAAAGTTGAATATTATATTTCGACACTAGCCCTGATTCCATTGTGCATGAACTAAATTAACTACTATTTAAGTAAGATACAACCAAAAAAGACGTCATTTGACGTATCTTAAATGGCGAATACTAAGCATATTTGCCTTACTTTAAAGCGCAACTTAAAACATGCCAATTAAAAAAGTCAAAAAGGAATGGACCGTGTAAGTTTCAACCAACTTGACATTCCTAGAAGTCATTCCATTATTTTAATCCTAAATTGGAATGAAAATGAGGCAAATAATTTAATTTTAGTTTAAATGAAAGCCAGTAGAATCGCTGTCATTATTTAAATACAACCAAGGCTTAATTAGAAAATAAGTATTAATTCCATCAGTACAAAGGAGGCTAGTGGAAATGGACCAAGGGGAACTCCCATCTGAATTCGGGAAGTCGCGTTACGTAGAATAATTTCGAAATATACCCCGGTCGCTGGATAACATGAAAAACTACATGTGTGTGTGTGTGTGTTCATTTTATAATTTACTATAAAATACTCAAATTTTACCATTACTAGGTAATATTTGTCTATTCTAAGGTTATTTGAATGAAATCGCTTTTAGGCATAATGTCGCCCTTCGTACAAAGTTGGTAAATTATTTTCTAAGTGTTTCTTTTTGAATTGGTAGAGATGTACAATAAAGATATATTATATTCTATTCAATACTATTTGTATCTGATTGGTTGTACTGATTATGTCTCAACATAAATCAACTTGGGTTACGGTATAGTTCAAAATAAGGATTTTACGAGTATAATTTTATTTTTAAAGACAAATATGTTCCTAGTTCTATATCAAAATCAGATTGTATGTAATTGTTTGATGTATATGCTAATCGTTCCGTCGTTGTTTGACTGAAGTAGAAACAATCTATCCGTAACTTCGGAGACGAACGAAGCAGTCTAATACTGAACTATGATCGGAGTAAGTGTTCATTGAATCTTTGATTTGAGCTAATAGAGAGCATTCGTAAACGAAATAATAAGCACGTAATTTTACAAAACACGCTCCGCCAAATCGGTTTAAAGGAAACGTAATAAATAACTCACAAAACGATATTATAAAATACGATCATCGATCACAATCCAACTGATTTTAATGAATAATAACGAATGCCAAAGTCAAACAATATAAAATACGCTGACATTATTTAATAAATGGTTAGTTAATAAAAGGATTCCCTCATGCCAGGTTGTCGCCAACAGCCATGATGCAGCCCTTCAAGTGAGTCCTCCGCCGGGAGTTCATTCCGGGAGGCCAGAGCACTGGTCATTTCATTTCATTAGTAAAGTGTACCACGTGCAAACCCAATAACTCAGTTTGCAGTTCATTAATATCATCGTTCCCCGTTCCCCGTTCCCCGTCTAAAACAGACTTAAAGCTAAAGTTGGCGCAACACGTTGCCAATAGTTATATACTACATCCAACCCTTTTACAAAATATAAACCTTGTTACAACGGAATAGAGATGACTTTAGAATGTAAACTGTAGGTTAAGACTTGCTGTGCTCAGTACAACAGCTGGGACGCGAGCGTTCGTTGTTATTGACTATTACGATTACACGGGGAATGCGTTTGTTGGACTTACTGTTTTGGGCTAGGTTTAGCTTTAGTGTGGAAGCTTCGCGATTAAGTAGCTTAAAGCGCTATACGGTCACTCTGATGTACTTAAGTTTATTGATCATTATTGATTCATCGACTCACTAATTTTTTGATACAACATGACTACATCTTAATTTTAAGTCCACCTTTTTAAGAACCCAATACAATTGTAGAATGTATAGTATAAGAAAGAGATGTTGTGTACATAATTTAGCTCACTCTAGCAAAAGATTAGTTATTATTATTGTATATCACAGCATTAGGCACGATAATGTTTATTGGAGAGCGGCTGCGAGCTGCGAGTCGGCAAACAGGCGACTGGATCAAATATACCTGGAACTAACTATTTAGTTTTTGTCACAGGGAACTACTTAACAGTAACAAGTATCCATGAAATAGCCATGAATAAGGTTCGAAACATTGCCAACTATAAATTTAAGTGGTAAATATTGCAGCCTTCTAAGTAATCATTAAAATAAAACTATGATTAATTCAATAGATTACAGTGTAAAACAACTGTTTCGTAATAAGTGTTATATCTTTTATAAATTTTGTTAGACCAAACCTTTTTTTAATATAACTTTATAATATACAACACCCTGGCTTGTTAGTGACATATAGTATATATAGCATAGTTTGTGACATATATTTTTTCTAATAATACTGTATTCTTTTATTATGTCACATCTTTTTGGCTTGTTGAATTATACCCTCCTTCTTATAACATGGGTTCCTTTAAAAGAGGCGTGAAAAAGCACTTTTTGGGCCGGCAAGGTGAGGGTGGCTAGGGCAGTATATCACATGCTTCACTAGCTATCTTCACATGTGGACTCGTCTACTGCTTATCATCAGGTGGTGTCGAGTCATTTGCTGAGCTTTTTATATAAATAAATAAATAACACTACAATCTCTACTTTAGGAATTTCATTCCTTATTTTTTAGAAAATTTAATACTGGCAACTTCGATCATTACTAAAGTTTATTGATGCATTCGCGTCATGATTTGTTAAGTAGTAACCAATGTAAGTGTTTGAATCAATATATATTTATTGAGCACTTTATGCTTTTTGTACTTTCTGCATTTCGATAACTGATTGATGCCAAAATTAATAAAAAAATCTTTCTTCATCAATCAGGAATAGTTCTTACACCCCTATTTGAGTATATAGAATCAGTATGACCGTCACCACCGGATACTCTACAGATGATAAATTAGTAAGGGTCACTTCACGATCAGGCACCATAAATTAAATGACTCATCAACCGTGGCTCTGTGCCCACCGCCCAGAAGGAACGTTAGTTATAATTTATTATACATATAAGATTCGCTTGCGCGTGCTTTGACTAATGCAAATTTTATACGGTAAAAACCTTATCATCTCTTTACTGCCATGAGCAGGTCGCAGTGCACTTTGACCCTTAATCATCTTGGAATAGTCTTGATTTGAAGACAATCGTTATCTAGCAACATCGATACTCAGGTAATCATCATTCTGATTTGTTTGATAATCGGGTATTTGTAAATTGTCCCAGTTATAGAGGATGCATACAATAAGTTCTTAATTATGTTCAAAATATCAATTTCCACATTCACTATCAAAACATCTCCATCTCTCTGAACAATTTAGACACTGTCAACAATTATTTGGTCTACCGCGTATATGAAAAATCGCTCAGCATAAAGAAAACTTGATAAATCAAGCAAACGATGACGTGGAAACTGTCTTTAGCGTTCATGCTTATTATATCCAAATGGCTACTCCTATTTCCTGATAAATAGTTGGCATCACTTGGTAATACTTCTCCGAATTGCGTCCGATAAAGCTGGTTCAAATATATCCGATTGCTAGATCTTTGTATGTTTACTCGTTAGCATATCAAATGTGTCAGTCGCTGTGTAAAACTGGGTAAATGTACAGGAGTTAATCTGAAATTGAAAATAAATCTGCAAATATTCTGTCCCATTTATGAGCTTAGCGAATTTTAATCTGTCCACAATATGTCACAAAAAATTTAACCTTTAAAAATTCAAACAGTCAACACAGATAATTTAGTTATGAAAATGTGTAGATTTATAGACAGATATAAACATATCACGTCAACTTTTGCTCTATAAAACGTATTTGACTTTGACTACAAAGCTTATCCTCTAGTACTTATTGCCCTGGTTATAAAGGTCCCTTTACAACTGTAGACTATATGTCCACTGTAAGTTGTACGAGCCCTGGACACAAGTGAAAGTGTGCCACGCTTGCTTTAATATAATTGGTCCATATCAAGTAGCGCTTCACATTCGACTTTCAACTCTGCCTCACCGCCAATAAGATCTACTACAGTTATGAATTTAGGCCTCATTTTCAACGAACTCATTTGTTCTCGAAATATTGTTTCGCTTGTCCTGATTATTTTAATTGGAACTTTCCTGGTAGCTGGTTTAAATAAAGATGTATCTCCACTACATTAACACTTTGCTGCAGTCTCAGGTGAGTTACATGACAAAGAGTATAATTTAAAACGTATTTAAAATCAGTTGTTCAATAGTTGCTGCACTATAACATTAATTAGTAATAATAAAAAATAAAAATAATTAATAATTAATTAAATAACATTTATTCAATTAATTTTATTAACCGAAATAAATATACAGCTATATCTCATCATATAAACTATCGTTTAGTATAACTACCATTTACTAATATCACGACTTGGTACGCGTCCGTATACATACATTAACACCCACGCAATAAAGACACCATTCACATACGATGACTGGCTTTCGTTATGTTTTTTTTTCTATTTTAAGTTATTTAATTATATTATAATTAAGTTATTTATCTTTATTTTAGTAACACTTGATTGCTAGAATTAACATTTATACTAATTTCTAAATATGTATTGATACATTTTAAGCAACTACTTTCTTAATTAATTACTACCATTTTAAAAAGTATGATATGTTTCTTTAATTGGCTTATGTCTGGGTACTTCTATTTTGTAAACTATGTTAAAGAAAATAAATATCTTTCTACTTTATAAATGTAAATAAATATTATAAAATAGAAATATTTGATTAATTCTTCAGAAAATCTACAACTTGGTAAAAAAAACTAAAAATTGGTAAAAACTTCATAAAAACTAAAAATGGTAAATATTTGTGTTGCCATCCGAATAGGAGGGTAATAATTTTGGGACCCCATTAGACATTATTTCTGAGTTTCTTGCCCGTTCTGCTCAGATCAAGATCCCTTGAAGAAAATTAATTAACGGCCGTTTTAAATCTATCTACAGATTGTTTTGCATACGAGGTGTTGAATTCTAACTACACGTGAAAATGATTCCAGTACCCTTCATAAACAAATTCGTAGATAGATTGTTGTAACCCAACACAAGTGTACAAAATTCGAATCTTGTATTGTATTAAAACTCGAATATGGGTTTATCGTATCACTAGAATATTCTAGTTGATTCTCCAACGTTACTTCATCTCTAAATTTCAACATCGCATACAGCAGCCGTAGTCCTAAATTGTTTTTATTCAAGAACACTCTATTGACACATATTATAATCCAGTAGTGCGTACCCTGTACCGGGGCCTGTACCGGGGATAATCTCGGCAAACACTCAGACATATACAAAATACAACCAAATACCTTTAATCGTGTCGGACATTATGTTTGTATGCACTTTGAAGTACAACTACATGTTACTTTAATTGAAAATATATTATATTCTATTAAATTTTTCTATAAGTGCATGCTTGACGGTTAAACGTTTGGCATACAGTAATACAGTCATATATTTACTTAAATATTTAGTATTAACTGTAACCTGCTTTGTGTCTTATTGAATAAATAAAACATAACAACTGTTATTTCTTACATATGTTCACGTTTCTTTTAATAGATGACGTTAGCGATAGTTTTTTAGGCGGCACAAAGTGCACGGGGTCCTCTAGCTGTGTATATAAGGTTAATGTCACATTTCTAAGAACTTAAAATTCATTAAAAATTTAATCACTGAGTACACACAAGTAAAATATTTATTGAAGTAATAATTAACATTTTGTAACGTGCAATTATTAAAGTATACTAGAATATTTTAAAGTGAAACGCGGGTGAATGATAATTTTCTTATTTTTAAATTCATAGAGATTAATACAATGAGCAGTAAGCGGAACCTTTGAGCCGAAGGGATCCAAAAACCGAAGTAGTGAAATGATGATATAATATTTACTAGAAGATGGTCGTTTTAATGTCGGCAATATATTATCTGTTTCACAATATTTGTATAGAACATTCAAAGTATGGGTCTGAATAAAGTAATAATCTCTTGCCCTAACATATACTACTTTAAATTCTTGATTTGTCCGCTTTACAGAAACTTAGTTGAGTTTCTGTGAGTCAACTTAAATTGGTCCGTAAGCTGCGGTGATTTTACTCTATCATAATACAATTTATAACGAAATAAATCTTGTTGTTAGTTGTACAGACATCTGCTTACACCCTCGGAAGGGTCCGCGTCAAATCAGAACAAACCACTCCAGTCAAGAGTAAACGAAAAAGGAATAATACTTTAACACTTGCATCAAACGAAGCACTTGGACATGGAACCTTAGACATCGGAAATAAGAAACTATTTTGAAGAACGGTTTTACTCAAATCATTATTTCATAACTGACTTTATTTTTACTTGATTTTAATGTACAAAATATTATATGTTACCTTAACTTTAACTAATATACTACTAAATTGGATATTTATGAGTTACCATTATCACAGATTAAATAAATGGATTATTAAACAACTGTTGATCTCAATGCGTGCTAAGTTAAACTGTTATTAATTGAAGTATAAAAATACTACATTTTATGTTGCAATAATTTTCAAATGATTACTTTCCACTATAAAGTAAATCTAGAGATCATAGTTGAACGTGTCGTGTCGTAACGTGGTCTCAATACAAACGCTTGCCTGTGAACTACCTACTTAGTCAGTATATTTACCTTAACTAATATATCCAACGCGTCGACGTAAGACTTCTCCGTCTCATACAGCTCCACCACCACGTGCGTCCGCGTGTCCTGAAACATGCAAACATATTACTAACAAGGAATAAATTACAATACAAAAGAAATTCACAATAGAATACAAGGACATATAAAAATTACACTGGTCAGCAACCGGGAGAGGAAACTGAATTTACTTATTATTGAGTTTTATAACCCACTTATCGATCAAGTCCGCCACCGATCATCGCTCATCGATAAAACAACAACTCGATTATCTCTGTGCAGTCTTCGTATACCAAACAAAAGTTGTTATAGTTAACCACAAATGGATATAGATATATCGATAAATTGTAGGACGTATGTATTTTAATATTGAAATAAATCTACTTCATATATCACGATGCAGTATTAAGTTGAACTTGGTTTTAACTTTATACTGTCTCTGTCTGCCTTTATCAACATAGGTGAGACAACCTCAAGTTAAAATTAGGACCACCATAAAAAATAAACACAAATCATGAGAGACGATAATTTGTATTATGTCTATAATCTTAAAGTACACATTCGTGAGATAAACGAAAGTAAAGCATTTCCTAAAAGTTATCTAAAATGTCATAAAACACCTATTTTTGTAAAATAATAAATTTAAACTACTAAAAAATACGGCCCGATGGCAAAATATATGTTTAATAATCATTCGTTGTAACTAAACGCATCCAATATAAGCAAACACGCACGAGTGTCAATGCGAGGAAGTCATTCGAAACCGCCATCGAATCGAAAATTAATATTATGTGCAGATTTATTTAATTTGATAGTAGCATTTTATGTACACACAAATACAATTAAAAGGAGACAACAGAATAACAGAGAATTGAATACTGCAAAAGTGTAGTTACTATATAAGTAAGTCTTCTTTGTTTAAAATAGCAACCCAAGAGATCTTAAAACAATTATTTCCTACATAATCCCGTTATCTATTTAGTTGGAGCAATCAACTGGATTGCCTATCAAAAATACGTGTATAATTTTTTTTCTAAATACTAATTCGTAAGCTGTCATCAGACATCTGTCTTATACAAGATTGTGTCCTCCAGAGCGACGTATTAATTTCCTGAGCTCAGCAAACATTGTGATTGCTACGAGTACGAGCCACTACGCAACCTCAGCAGGAAATTGTATTTAGCATAATATCGGCGCCAACTCGTCAATGTAATAAGCCGCATTTGTTCCGGCGAGTACATTATTGATGTAGATCGATAGGGCACACGTTTGAGGGGGGGGGGGGGGGGGGGGGATCTGATAACATTTACCAATATCACAGTAGGTAGATGAATAGAAGTTCACACAGCTCTAGTTCTTTCGAAACTATTTGGCGTTTGTCTATTACTTGGTGTGTATCGATTTGTGGGAGACATTGCCGTCCGTGCGATCCTGATCATCGGGTTGAAATCGGATAAGCTCGATCTCCCTTATCTAATTTATCAGAAACCTGATCTTCACTACCTCTAAATTCACGTATGTATATAAAGATCTGATTTCTGACTTACTGATATGACAACAAACAACACATTGTCCAAAGAGCTATTAACTCAAATCTGGTATAATTCATTAAGTTACCGCCAATATCCAGAAATACGAAGAAAAACCAAATTCATCCGTTCGTAAATAAGATTAGACAGTAACATATAGGGTTGATATTACTTAACCTTCCCATACCGCGTATTGGTCTGTGAGACCGACGAAACACCTTTTTTAGTTTATTTATTTTTTCGGAAACGCTGGTAAGTTGACGTTTTTGCTAGGTGCCGGATTTGTTGCTAACTTCATTTCAGTGCACCGTTCTCATTTATGCATGATACACGTGTGGGTGTATTTGGTTGCAATTCGTCCGTGAGACCGGCGCGGGTGTAGGCCAGTCTTTTGGAGTAAGTATAAAATTACTACATCACCGCTTATTTAGTTTTTTTTTGCGTTATTTGTTATGTGTTTATGTGTATTTTGACTAATTTTATTTCTTCGTAGGTTACAATTTGAATCAAAATGGAAGGAAATAAATCAGGCGTTTGTTGGGGGAAGAATGACAAGGACGATTTTGTTGAGACACCGGAAGAAACATGCGATAACGAGCAAGAGGGGTCAAGAAGTAGAAGCTGACGAAGAAGTAGAAGATGGCCAAAATCCTAGAGAATTTAAGTCTGTAACAACATCTAACAATAATAAAATTGGTCGCTGTGGATATATGATGGAATGATCCTCAAAATATAAAATTTTGAAGGCTGTTTGTTTTATGATGAAGACTGATAGACAATTCAATAATTTAAAATAAACTTCTTGAATAGCACAATGTTTTTCATTTTCACCTGTACTTTAAAAATAAAATAATATCTATGTAGGGTTTCTTCGAAAAAGAATATTTAACAGGGATTAGAAATACGCGGCCTGGTACACAGCGCGCGGGTTTAGACGGATCGTTGCATTAATCTTTCGATCCCGATTTTCTGGTCATCTTTAAGATCCTGATCTCCAAAACAGAAGTTTTCCAATTATCGTCGTAATTAGTTCGATTGTTTAGCCTGTTTTCTTTTAAATGTTGCGTTATATGTGCGCTATCTGTATATTATTCTGTGTTGTGTTTACAATAAATAGAAAAAGTTTACCTTGAAATTAAAACATCGTAGATATAAGAACAGTTTTAGTAACTGCCATATCCATACTTTTAAAAGTATTATAAAAAACCCTTTTTAACACTCACACTAAGAAATAAGTAATTAATAAAAATAATAATCAGAGATTTATCCTGTTATGATTCTCGGAATCAAACCTATTAGAGAAACTGACCTGTGGTATTTATAGAAATTTCTTTTGAGCGTGACCACACATATAGACACGCACACAACGGAGTAATCTCTTCAAGAAGAATCACTTAAGTCGAGAGAATTGAAACAGATTTTTATTAAATCTATTGCTATCGCGCTGTACTGTAACAAAAGTATTGACAGCGATAAAGACAACTGCATTTTGAACCCGAAATACCTTCATATAACATGCTAATAAAATTATCAGCTTATGGTACCATTCTTCAAAACGAGCGCAAACTTGCCTTGCTTATTACCAACATTGGCTAAATAAAATTTGCTCGGAAAGTCGGTTAAACATAAATAGAACGTTTTAGTATAACAACTGAATGAAGTAGCAAGACATGAATCATGTTGCGCGGGAGTGTCACGCGCGTCATTGTGCATTGTTGCCGGCGATGGGTCTGCGGTGTCGTAAACGTCTGCTGGTGATAGCCGACAGTTTATGGCACTGAACACTTAACACGCAGCAGGTATACAAGCTGTTTAGCTTAACTGTAGTATAACATCTAGACATTGCAATTTTGTTATGAGTGGGCTTGACTCTGGAGGCACAGTGAGTATAATATCAGGTCGACATATCCCATTCCCATTTTCTCATTTTGTATTGGAAAAGTAAAGTGCTTAAAAAACAAGTAAATAGTGTAAACCAGTTATTAACCAACATCAAAAAAGAGGAAGTTCTCAATTCTGTTAATATATATTTTTCTCTGTATACCTATTACGCCGAGATTTCTGATCTGATTTACGCAATTCTTTTTCGTTCGAAGCGAAATAGTTTCCATTTGGTCCTATACAAATGTAATTCAGTTTGGCCCTGCAGTTTTTATTTTATGAGCATTTTTATAAATGAACTCATATTATTACAGTAAAATGGAAATCTGTCCTTTCTTCAGTCACATTGAAACTATTAAAAGCTGAACTGATACAACAAAGTATTGCTTTGTTCAGCAATAAAATTAATAGAAATATTTTGTTACAAATTAAGCACTTATTTGATATGGGCATCAATTTCCGAGTTCAAATTCAGTGTTCTCTATAGAAGAAGCACGAAGAGGTGAGAATTAATCTACCTTTGGTCAAGAAAAATTATTTTAAGACGGATGAGAGGATATTGAGAGTTAAATAAGTATTATCCTGATAGATACCTGTGGCCATCTATCATGATAATAGCCACACTGAACAAATGGAACACATCCTGTGTCTGGGCTACCACACTCCTGAAGACATAAAGCTGCAGCCTCCTAAGAAGTATTCCAGGACAGCAGATTTTAGGATAAAGAAAGCACCAAAGATCCTCATTTGTCATAAGGCTCCGGGAGAGAAGCCTGACACTTATCTAAGACAAGATAAAGTAAAATGGCGTAATAAATAAAAATTAAAATAACAGCAATCTCAATCGACACTTTGATCTAAATGCCAAAACCAATTAAACTAGACATTTAATATCTTTAAAAAAACATTTTAACTTAAATAGGTTCTAATACGTGATACAATAAATTTTCAAACAATAGAATAACTGCAATTTTATTATTTATCAACAAATTTTTATTATCACTTTAATCGCACTCGTGATCTTATCAGCTCATTGATAGCAGCAGTGTATCTATATTAAATATAGGTCACACACAAGTTTGAAGAGTAAATTATTTGGCCCAATATTTTCTTTGGAGTTTAAACGAAATCACTGCCTCCATAACTATTATCTACTGTCTTTAAAGTCAGCTAATATTTTATTGATCTAATGAACGAATAAATTTAATGTGTACTTTGTTGAATTATCATCAGAGCTTGCAGAGGGAACTCGTATTCCAAAAGCTTATGATGAATTGTTTACGTCTTAAAAATTGATTAACTTACAATACTTCTTGTTTAAATCCACTTATATTACACAAATTATTATTACCCCGCTCAGTTGACGAACTCCTGATGTTATAATAGAGTTACTGTAATCCGCGGACACAAACTCTATTTAAATATTTCCGTTCACAAAATAGCTGGTTCGAGGAAAATATTTAACAAATTTTATCGTTAAGCCTCATTGAAGTGAAAGTTTATCTTGTCTATCATATTAATTCGCCATTTACTGTGTAAATGTAAGAAGCCAGCGATAAATCCGTTGGTACGTTAATTCAATGGATTAGAACTAATTTGGAGCTTGGTCGATCTGTTTGATTGGATGCTGTGGCTTTGATGCCTGCGGTATAAGTCACCGCCTTTGTTATTGTAACACTATTGACTTTATTTTAATCTTTGTATTACATGTTGTCTGGCGTTGGCATTGGCATCTGAACGATCAGGTTTGGACAAAGAAAACAAAGCAACTTTCCCCTTGGTTGATCGCTGGATGGGTCAATGAGAAGTTGTTTACGCTAAGCCTTTGGTCCTGGTTGTTATGAGAACATTTTTCCAATTCACCAAGTCATATTGGCCCAGCGTAGTGGTGCTATGGCTCAATCTACTTATGTGTTTCTTCCATCTAGGAAGGTCTATGCTCAGCAGTGGATTGATGATGATGATTGAACATTATTTTTAATGATTATAACATGACATTGATGTTTTTGATACAGACTTTTCACTTTCATCTGGTTCATATTTATATTATGTGATTCTTCCACATTCTGTGACTTATACATTGAATCTTAGATGAAGAAACTACTACACTACTCACGAAAAAATATAATGTATATAGCTACTGTCCATAGAAGTTGTAACCTTGTCTCTCAATACCCTCGTCGTAGTTCTAAACAAAAGCGTGGCGTCGTATCGCCGTCAGGCTCTATTGTTACGTTGTGTGAGACGAGAGGACGCCGAACCGAGTAAGAGCCTTTGACATTAGGCTTGACTATATCAGTTCATCAACGAGATTGATCAGATTAGTATACGTAAGTCTAGATTAATATATATATTTGATGAAAGTTAATACTTACATAAAAATGCGAAAGTCTACGCTTAAGCCGCTAAACAGATATGAATAAATTTTGATATGGACATAGATAATAATCCGGAGAAAGAATATGATGCTTATTAACCTGGAAAAATAAAGTGTTCACATTTCTGTGATAAATCCAAATTCAGGCGGGCTCGGCGGTAGACAGAAAACATGTTTGGTAGAAGTACTCTTGAAAGGATACATGAAATTAAGTATGATGCATATTTGCAAACCTTTAATAGCTGTTAGTGCTGGTTATAATAATTGTTACATGTTAAGTCCCATGATAAAACCTCAGAGTTGGGGGAAACTCATCTATTGACAAACTGGTCATACTGATTTTATATCTCTTCTTTTTTGACATGACTTAATCGATTTTAATCAGTGACCTTATATTTGAAATACACTTATCTCAATTGATTAGGTTTTATCGAATAATTAAATGAGTAGCAAGCTTATCACTAGAGACTCCGAGCTTTACATCTTCTTAACAGTATATATACACGTTCTCCGCTCCTGCGCCCTTCAAATGCATGAACGAACAGTGCATCCAGAGGAAGTGCAACATATCACTGTCCGAAGAATCTGGAAACTTCTGGAATCAACGGGGCTAGGCAGAGAACTCTAAAGGGCTGCCACAAAAGAGCAATACTAATAACAGTATCTAAATATACTACTCACTATAGGAGTACTATATTATATAACTGAAGGGAAAACTCCGCTACTTTGATAGCGTCATGTTGTTCTCCAGTCGGATATTTGTTTTGTACGGTGGTGGTGGTGGTGGTGGTAAATGAGCAATGGCGATACCAGTAAAGTTATTACTGACACAATGTCAATACTGCCATAAAGATTTAGTGGACTTTGTGATTTTGTTTTATCAGAAGCAACTAGGACGAGAATATGATCTAATCAGTACTGTACAATAGTTCTTCGGCCTTAATCAGCGTAAGAACACAATCTGAAAAGTCAATAAAACCAGTTTCATTCAATAAGCTGTTAACGTAAATAATCTTCTAGAAGACGTTAATATATTACAACTATCGACGAATTTATGAGTTTAAAGATTATATGCCAAAGTATATGCAGATCATGAAAAATGGATGCCTAACAGGATTTAATCGAAAGCAATTGCCAACTCTAAATTTGCTCGTTGAAACGATTTACTGATCTATTTAGTTCATTCAGCTCATTCTTAGTTCACAAACGTACAAGAGGGTGGTGGAAGGTACTGTCAGTATCAGAGAAGATAGCTTTGTGCACTCCTGAAGAAAGGAAATGTATATAGAACACAGAAGCTTCGAGGCTTCAGATCTTTTGTTGATTACCCGCCCCAAGTGCCTCGGCGTCAATATGACAATCCTGTAAAAGTGAATAAAGTTCTTGGTGACTGAAGAATTCGTGATTTTGAGTTTGGGATATTACTTTTCGAACAGATCGGGCTAATGTATGTAATATTATCGTGAATTAAAAACAATTGGAGTATGGTACGTGCCTGCGACTCATCGTATGTACGTAAAATAACAACATATCGTATGTAGGTATATTAAAGAAAAGTTTTAGTGAGTGAACCTTAAAAGATAGACATACGCACTTTTTTGACCTTTAAAGGAGAACAATTCGGGCATACTTTATATTTGCGTAACTTTAAACATTTCAGCAACGCACGCAGAGAAAGATCTAAAAGTATACGTTTTTGCAACATTATCATTGATGTTAAGCTCCTATTGGTCGTAGCGTGCTTTGATACAGCCTATAGCCTTCCTCGATAAATGTAATACGGAACACAATAAGAATTTTTCAACTTGAATCCGGTTTTCAAAGTTCTTGAGATAAGCTTGTCAAAACAAACTCTTCAACTTTAAAATATAAATATAGAGTCCAAGATGTAGCTGCTGTCTATCGGCGATGATAACCATCTACCATCGGCGAGCGATCTTTGTGTTTGGCCATTCATTGGGTAACTAATAGCGTACTTCTTAATCCTTAGGTATGACCCAATACCTCGACTTTTTAATCAATTTTAATATAGATGTAAACACTGAATCATGAAGTAAACGACTGCTAATAATTATGTCTTAAGATCAAGAGAGAGCTCGCTGTTAATCTAACATTAATCCGACGCCAACGCCACCGCCCGCAACGCCCCGCCCCGCCCCGCCCCACCCCGCCAGTATCTTAAAGTAAAAAGGTTTCAAAGGTCAGGATTAAAATACTATGTAAATTAATGCAAAACAGCTTAATGAATAAAGGAATATGTCTTGACTTTAAAAGTGATTCAAAGTCCGATGTCCTATTCATTGAATAAAAAAGTAAATTTAAAAATAAACAACTGTTATAACTGAAAATATTACGATCTATTTATAGCACCTTTCTGTCTAGCGCTCCCATTCATAAGGCTCCGATTTCTAAACGATATGAAATAAAATCAATTTGCTATTTATATACCTAAGTATTAAAACGGGATTGTAACTTAAATGTCTCTACACTTAGGCGAATGAGAGGTGACATCACTCTTTATCTGTTTCTGTTATTTTCTTCAAATAGACAGAGAAAAATACCTTTTAAGAGAAATATAAGAAATATAAGGAAATAGTTTTTAACTTTAAACTAGTACCCAAACATATGTGTCATTTGATTTGCTGCGGTCATATAATTCAAATCATGAACAGTCACTTCAGAAGAAAATTATTGAGTAATCATTTGGTATTATAAAGAGGTAGTTTGTGAGGAGGATAATCGCTGGAGCTAGTGGATGGAATTGAAAATTCGTTTTTGTGCTGGATAGTCCATCTGTCGGGGAAGGTTCTACGTTACATAACATATGTGTGGTACCAAACTCCACGCGGGCGCAGACAAAATTAAAACTGTATCAACGTTTTAGAGTCCAACTAACCCGCCCTTCTATCGAGGAACGATTTTCTTAATACCTAACTAAGGTGACATTGTAGATATATTGATTAGAAAATACCATTATTTTTTACTAACGAATGTGTTGAAGAGCCCAAAAAAAATAACTTCGTTGGCCGCCAAAGTACCATATATTACTTCATTTAAGGATGTAGATATCAACTACCATTCTTAAGGAACAAGGTCCTCGTTACAAACTGTTTATTGTCGTACATATATAATAAGCACTACTTATTTACCATCCGATATCAGATCCTTAACACAGTTCTATAACGAACCAACTTAAAAGTTAAGCCTTCATATATAACCGACAATTCTTACATTTTTCACAGAAAAACGCTACAAATTTTGAGATAAATACAAATAGTAAAAAAATATATGTTATGACTTTCTAATAGAAGTACACTAGGAACCTTCGTCAAGGTGGCCAAGCAGACTGCGGAGCCAGGTGGTGGATAGTTTGGTCGTAAACGTGATTTGAGTTCATACAAAATTGACATGTGAGTGAGTCGTGCGGTCCAACTCCACCCAAGTGATCCCACATTAGCTACTTAGATATATGTTCCTAGATGCTGCTTCTTTTCCTGATGCATGATTATAGGTAGGTACTTTCAAAATTCCACCAATCAATAAATATGACACAGTAGGCATTGCTCTAAATTAATTCAACTTTTATTATTTCGATCATGATTTTTAAGTGTCCCTTGTCTTCATCTGAAACGTTGTTTATTAATAAGTAACTAATATAGGGACAAGTTTAACTTCTTTAATAGTTTTAAAGTATTTGTGTAATCTATGATCAGAGTATCTACCCCTGTCTACTGTAACAGGGCATCCTTCAACTGTAGCCAGAGGTTAAAGTTTGTGTGAACCATAAACATTAATTAACAAGTCTTAATTGTTCATAATTGTGTTCTTCTTTGATAAGTCCTTATTTCAGAAAGGTAAGCGAGTTCTAAAGCCGATACAGCCGTGGCTTAACGACTCATATCTTATTTATTTATACCTTAGAGATTCCGGTAGAATGTATCATTGTGCCTCGTGGAGATTTTGACGTCTAAGGGTAAGCGCCACCATTTTGTAATGGCTTACGAGTATGAAATAAAAAATGTAAATGGTGCACTGAAAAATCTCACAAAAGATACCAAATATTTAATTATGTATTCCATATAATACACGATGTGACGATCCATTTTGACATGAAACTACCCTTTGATTTTACTAAAACTGCACTACGACATAATATACGAAATAAAATAAACAACAACCAATCGACGCCGTCATCACAATCCAAAAACTCTTCAGAAATAATTTATTCAATAAGGAACTTGAATCAAATTCCAGCATTTTGAAAAGTAAAGGATGATTCTTTTAAATGATGCTCAAGTTATATTTAAGTATATACATTATGCTTAATAATTAAACTCGAATAATGATGGTTAGGACATTTAAAAATTAACTGGTTTCCTCTTGGAAGAAAGTTCGTCTCTTGTTGTCGGAGCTTCTTTATCTCCGTGTTCGCGTACAAGCGTTTATTGTGTTTCGACCAACCCGCTGTTTTGTACTTTGCAAAAATATAAGTTTCCTCTTAAAGGCTTTTCCTTAACTCTAGTTAGAGAATTTTCTTTAGGGAAATTGGTTTCAACGCTTTCCTAAAGAAGTTATCAGAGTAACGCTTATGTAATTACAAGGTTTAATGTAGTTGTGGCTTTAACGGAAACAATGATTAATTACTGTTACATTTTTTGTTACATTAATAATGAGCAAATAATTAATAATGTATTAATGGTGTGAAGAGTAAGGGATGTCTTTCCTAATCATTATGATACGTTCAAGTTGGAATTGTCTTGCTTAAATTGTTTTTCATCAGATGTCAATGCTGTTATTTGGTTTACCTAAACTTATGAGAGGCCTTCACTATTGTTCTTTACAAACGAATGCATTGAGTTCAACAAGAGCACAACTTCCGTCCTTCTTTTGACTAAGAAGCAACATACCAATGTTTCCAATTTCATACCAAACTTTGAAGATAAACGAAAATTTGTTAAGGTTCCCTGGTGTAAATTATAACTTGGAAGATATCGCAGATAAAATAATCGGTAAAGATCAACAATAGTTAGCAAAAAGGTTATTCTGTGACGCACTTTTACTACCGGGCAGATCACAGGCAGTAAGTTACGTCCATTTTGTGTTGTCAAGTCAACAAAACCCCTGTCACATCACGTCTGGTAGTACAATAACTCGACAGCCATAAAACCACGCTCTCGCCCAGGGATCGGATCGATTGTATGTAACGAAGTGACATCAAACTGACCGCAATCAGAACGTGTCACGAGCCTCGGGGGACGCACTCGTGAAAACTGTACGCATGCGACCACAACCGACTTTCAAAGATCCACTCTCACCCTTATCGTGAACCAAATAAGAGGTGTTTTCGACTTGAACTGGTATATATAACGCCTAGCTTAAAGAAACCAATCACGAAGCTAATGTTCGTATGAGGAAAGGTCCCGGTAGAGTGGACACATCAAGGATAAAAGAAATCGGACTCAAGTCAATAGCCATAAACAGCGCAATGAGCACTCCATTCGCCGCGGGAGCCTCCGTGCGTGCCGATGAACAAACATAGGCACGTGTGAACGAGCTGCTCAGGCCTGACCACCAATGAGGCATTAATGGCGCCGCGCCGCCGACAGAGATGGACATATTGTTCAAAGCTTGCACATCAGATGACAAACATAACCTGATAGTTTTGATACAATACTGCTATTTTTAACAAACATCAAATATAGGAAGTTTTTTTTATGTCTTTTACTCGATTTTTCTTTTAATTTCTTTTCTCACTGAGTCAGGATTGATGATGGGATCCCGGGGAAATTAAGGGCAAACTTCAAATTTATCCACGTGGCACGTGCTTTATATTTTTTAAATTGTGATTAAAAGGCAACTGTCCTCTCATAGAGCTAACATCAAACTGATAATATTAATAGAAACTTTGAAACAATGAACGGTGTATCACTATTGGCAAAATATATGTAAGTAATCTATAATTCAATACCAATACAGTAATTAAAACCGTACTTAAAACTGTAAGACTCAAGAAGATCAAATTAAAAACTGTATAACAGATACAAACGTCGCGGCTGTTTTGACAATAAATATTAAATACGTTACGATACATGTTATTTACAGCCCTTATTCACTATCGGTACGTTGTTACCGCCAACAACAATTGTACCGATTTACAGTTCTACTTTTACACTTACGTAGCAAACAATCGATCATTTGAATTTCAAAAAGAAATACAATATATGTTATAATTCTGAGGCAACGATCATATTATTTTTGTACTTAAATTATACGTATTATGTAGCATCATATATAAGATTAAAAACTAAAAACAAATGTTCCTAGTCAGCAGCAGTCATAAAGAAAATAATAGGACAGACCAAACAATAAATGAATTTAATTATTACTAAGTCATGAGAGGATACAGCGACCTCCATGTTGTCCTCGAGGAGTCCTTGTATACCAAGTCCTTCAGTCATCTATCGTTTACTGAATCAAGGTTGTACTGTGAATGAACTGGTCTAATAATTACCTTGAGACAGCGTGAAACTAGGTTAATAAATTTTGATATAAAATCAGGATATTGTAGTTCTGGGATGGAAGTGAACAATTATTTTAACATTAATTTTGCTGTGTTTAAATATTAATTATCAATATGGCTCTTTTTTCCTGATTGAAAATTCATTTCCTCGCTGTCCTCCTCGTCCTCCTTCATAAAAAGCGTTAAATGAATCAAAGAATCTGAAGGATATGTCATCAAAGCGTTAGTACATGTCCTTCCTACATGAATTAATCTATAGCATCCAACGTTCCTTAACATTATTACTGAAGTGCTGCTGCAGGAGCCTCAGGTTACAATTTTTATGACCTATCCAGCTCCAACTATAACGATGTGCTTTCTAATCACAATCGAAAGCCATAGCGCTGAAGTGCGTCTATAAATTTTCTATAAAAACCGTTCCTCATTAACCAAAGTTCAAGCTCGTTTGTCATATAACGTACAGGGCAAGGCTCCCACGGTGAACAGTTCTCTGATTTAGCTTAAGAGTTAATAGAGGCACCTAATAAGTTAATCGTTCAGGCCGCGGTCGACGTCACCGTCACACTGATTACTCCCGCTCGGCGAGAGACGCGTCTTCTGTGTGGTACTATTTATGTTTTGATTATTTATTTATTTACTGAAGTCAACAGTATATATACAGTATTTTACATAAATTATAAATAATACAGATATACATAAGCTAACTGTGTTACTTTAATATTTTAGAAGTAGATTAAATACTGGACAAAAGTCTGCTTTATCTTATACAATATTTAGCAAGGCAAATTAAACAATGGAAATAACACAAATTACAATATAATACGAAGGTAATTAGAAGTAAGGAGTAGTCGACAAATTGTGAGAAATGTGCGCGTGTGTGTGTGTGTGATTACAATAGTGTGTAACTGCGTGTATGTGTTAACGCTGTACTTGGGAGAGTGAAAAATTAGAAATCACAAAGGAAGGATTACATTTTGTTTGTTCTCATTAACAACATTGAGAGCAATGGCCGCGGTCCGTCGTTGAATACACAATTAATGCACATCAACATATGATTTATTATTACTGGTTTTTGTTTTGAATTACTTCAGTGAATCACAGATCCACGTCACGATTATATTTTATATATTTAATTATTTTAATTATTATCGTCATTTACATGTTAAGTTTCATCTTGCTAATAGCAAAGACAATATTATTAGGGTAGAAAACAAAATGTTGTATCATGTTTAATATAAATTTATCTGAACGAAGTTACCAGCACATAGGATAAGCTTTGTCTAAAACTGTTCATTTAGATATGATATGGTGTCAAGTGTATATGAATTCTGAGAAACTAAATGAAAAATTCTTACTGAGGGATAAACGACTCTATCGAACGGCGAAACAAGTGCTAAAATCATTTAAAATTAAGACCATTTATACCCTAAACGTCTTTTATTATACGTCGTAATTTCACACAATCTCACACGCGATACATACATAATACATCTAGTTTAATTGTTTGAGCCCTGTTCCGTGGGCGTCATACATCGGCTCCACATAAACGAACAATCCATATTTAAAGGCACTAAATCTCTCGCCAGCCTCCGTTACTTGATACTATTTAGTGTGAGTAATGTCCCTGTTCTGTAACACATGTTACACGGATATTTTAAAGATATTTAAAAGAACAAGGACGAAGAGACGAAGAGAAAAGACGAATTCCTTCAAAACATAAATCTAAAATATAGGCTAAATGTGGGCGAGTAGTCCTACTAAGGTATCTAAACGACGTTACTTCTAAGAGTTCACAAGAGTATATATATATGTATATATTTCATCTGCCTCTGATAGGTTGTGTAAATTGTGTCTATGACCAACAGTTATAAAATTGTTATCTTAGTTTAGCAGCTAACTAATATATTGTCAAAGTTTTGTTAGGTACTAGATAACCAGCTATCCAATGCTAGTTAAAATTTATTACAAATCCTGGAGGATATTGAAACCTCATTGCCCTCACCTCGCACATTAAAATTGAATGAACTAGCCACACGTTCATTATATTCAATTCATTCATTCATTCATTTATTCACTCATTTCTTCTATTATTCTACTCAATTAAATCATTTTTGTCAATTAAGACCACTAAATAGCTGGTACATTAAAGCGAGTAAATACCAAGTTTTTCCAATTACTTAACTTTCTTCAGGAGAGAGCAAAAACGAATTATCTCCTCGATGATTGATGGGTGAAGTATAAAACGTTGACGGAGGCTTTCGCGGTAAATTGATGTTACGAGGTACCTGCAAGGAACTAGAGGAAACGAAACTAAGGACATTAAAGCGATGTTTGCTCAAACCATTCCCGAACAGACGGACTGCGTTAAACGGGAATGTCACAATAAATAACTTAGTGAAATCTGGACCAGAGGGGTAGTTTACAATGACTCGAATAACTTTATCTGTGTCAGAAATATTATACTTTAGTTAACTTCCTAGTAATTTAGCAGAAAATCATGAGAGATTAGAATTCAAAAACTTGTCAAGCCCGTGTTCAACAACTGTTAAGTTTACGAGATAATAACAGTAAAAATATGTCTTTTACGTACAAAGAAAGTGTTAAAACTTTAAACAAGGGTGTTAATTGCTTTCTATATATAATATCTTCTGAGATTGAATTTAGTTGATCATGCTGTTATTAAAGTTTTTTTTGTATCTATAAATGTTGCAAAAGATTGTACCGATCGTTTGTCAAAATTTGACTATTTGCTCAAAGGTTTGCTCACCTGAAGAAATATGTTTGGATCATGTGTTTGGTTTAATGAATGTCGCTGGCCGACGGTGGGTTGAGTTTTCCAAACAGATTCATTTTTCCGAACCATAGGAAAATCTGAATTGCAAATTCTGCTGACGGTATCAAAATAAAAGATGAAAGAGAGAGAGATACAAGTGTATATTCTTGTATATGCAGGTATTTCAACTTATTTAGCTGTATGCTTAAAAATACTTCGCATCGATTATAAAGATAACTAATTAGGAACTGGCTACACAAAACTTTAATACTAATATTATTTTGGAGACGTACATCTTTTACTTCTGTGCTTTATTGTGTAAGCATGGTCCACGATATTGAACCTTGAAGCTGTCTGATAGTTTTATAGAGAGCTGGAGTTTTATCTGGGACTGAACACCGCTGGACTGTATTTAGAGAACGTCTCTTAGTGTTATAGTAAGTATAGACGGTAACCTGTGCCGCGAGCACGGCGGGAGGCAGCGGGCACCCGTCGGCGCTGCGCGAGCGCTCCGAGCCCTCGTCCTCGGAGTCGGACGCGTGGAACGACGCGCTCGGACTGGGGTCGCTCAGCCGCAGCCGAAGCCCGTCGCGCCGCATCTTCTACTACCTTCCCCGTCCTACCATGTCCTTGTCCTTCAACTAGCACACGATCACTTGTTACACTAACCACTATATCACTAACCACTATATCATGTTCTGCACTCCTACCGTTGGCACTAATTGAGTATGTTTGACTGCCATTAACTAATATAAATATTACTTACTATAGAATAGCACGATCTTTTGGCAATACCTTGGTTTGTTATAGAATATATTGACTGATATTATTATTTTTACTATCTTCTTCAGATTAAAGTATCTTGACGTATAAGTCAACTGCAAAGTAAAAATATTCTTAAAAATGTTTTACAAAATATTCCCAAATCCTTAAATTAATTTATTAACAAAACATTTATTAACAAACATATCTTAAGACATCAAAAATGTTTGAATGATGTGGAAAATAATTTAAATACGTATCAGGAACATCACACATGTGTGAAGTGTTATATACCTTATATATCTTATCAAAGCAGATCGTCTCGTAACAGGAGCCTTGTTAGAGCCGCACGCATATATCATAAAGATTGTATGCGAATGAAAGGAGAGAACCATTATTAATCATTGTCGTGTCCAAAGAGTTGCTTACAAATAATTAATTATAATAGAATTCATTTAAAAAATGTTTCAAAGACAAAGTCAAAATACATTAATTCAGTCTAGATACATTACATACTTATATAATACTTAAATTGTTCAAGATTAAAGAATATAATTATAAAACTGAAAACTATTGAGTTGTTAGCTAATGATAAAAGTACAACTCCAAAAATAATTCATCGTTCACTTCGTCACCTTTCCACATATGATATTTTTATGATACTACGCAGTTTTATTATTTGTATAAACGTTCCACGTTTCCAGTATACTCGTTAAAAAAACTTTTCAAATATTTTACGAACGAGTCGGGTACGTAATATCGAGGATTTGTTACAGATGCTCAAGGTCAGTCCGATGCTCTTGTGACAGATTTATTCAGCAATTGAGCTGAGATTTATTACACTTTTGTTGATAACACTATCTTAATATGCAGGCCAGGTTCGGCAGCGAGCGCACGTGTGCATCAAGACGAGGTCAGGTATCGAGATCAGCTTATGATTCGACGCAAAGCGCCAACAATTAACTGCAGTAAACTCCTCGATGAATGGATACGTAAACTGGCATCGACCGAATAGGTAATAACGGCTTGTTTTGTTACTAGCCGTCTCCACGTTAACCGATCGACCTCGGTTAGGACACAGCCAATACATTACAGTTTGGTCGGACAGAACAATCAAACGTTACGATCTTAGCTGTGAATATAAGCACTGAAATCTATGCCCTAATCGTAAATAGCTTAGAGAAGCTTAAAGTATAAAGGTAATATATATGCGAACGAAATTCGGATGAAACTGTAAATTAAACTATTAAATATTGCACGGGCGATGGTATCGAGTAATCTATAACAAATGCTCTGACAAGGACATCCTAAATATAAATCAAGGCATACACCGGTGTCAGCGTGGAGGAGCCGATGTCTGCTAGTGTTAGTGTTAGAGCAGCACGGCGTCCTCTTCTTTAAAACTCTTCCAAATTGCATTAAGAGTAAGAAAGCTTAAAGGAAGCTTGCCAATAGTTGTTCAGAGTGTCTCGAGTGAAAAATGTAAATTTTCTAAACTGGATTAAGTAGTAAAGTAGTCTGTTTCTGGCTTATCGTACTGTTTATTGGATTAATGGGTATGGTATCATCCGGCTACAGGTTTCTATCACCTTCATACAAAATGAACTAAATAAGGATGGAAAACGAATAACGTTCAGATAATGTTCCCACCATTATAAATATTTGTTGAGAATATTCATTACTATTTCATTAATATCTATTAATTCAACAAACGCTTTGTTACGCTGCTTACAAACCAGCTCAGTATCATTCCATTATTTCAAACCACTAATAACGTAGTTATCCCCCCGATTACATTGAGGAGACTCTGTTCTGCGTATTATCTAACCACGTGCTCCCCGTAACCTTTGACATTTGCGGTAAGATCGCACAACCGTCTTAAGAACAATCAATTATATTCTCTATTAAACAAGGTGGCGAATCCTAAATTAATTTAAATTAATAATTTTTAAAGATATAAAATGTATAATGAACATAGGAAGCACATAATTGGAGTAATATAAATTCGTAAGTTGCTGGCACGGAGTTGTCAGGGCATTATGCTTATGACAATGATTTCCTCAGTCATGAACTAATTTTAATAATCAAACTTTGGGGTTCCTTTCTCAACGAAAAAGAAGACAGGCAGGGAAAATGTTATTAAGATTTGAAACTCTGAAACAACTCCCTTTAATTTATTCAGGGACGGACACATAATGTTGTCTAATTTGAATTTAAATGAGATGTTTCTTATCTATTTGTCTCAAGATATGTATGTATTGCCAAAAGAGATCGCGTCTGTTCCAGTGCTGAGTGTTGACGTGTGCCGAGGGTCGGTCGGTCGGTCGGCCGGCGCGGGCCGTACGCCGCAGCGCGTACTCGCAGTAAACACACATATAACACTATTTTTGTATCGTTATTTGTAAACCATATCCGAACGACGATCACAATCGAACACGTAATCGTGTCACCTGTTGCTGCCTGCCCTTTGATTATTTACATGAATTTCCACAATCTGCATTACGCGCGGTTCGTTGAGGGAAAAGCGCGGGTTTGTGTAAATCGAGAGCGTCGTGACGCCCACCGTCGACAGTGGCGCCACGCGCGACACTGACTGAAACGAGACGCTACAGGAGCGCTCCATACCAATCGCACGCTTACGTCTGCAGTTAGCTTGTAATTTCTTCCGTAAACATTAGAAGCTAATATCGTGTGTTGTAGCGCTTTACTGAGCCGAGTGCATATAGATAGGTATTAGGATGTCCCTTTTGTTCGCGCGCCTGTTCCGCAGCCTGAGTGGATTCCGTTTCATTAGGAGCTGTGTAATCATGACATTAATTACTACCGCCGTAGTTAAATGTACTCTTTCTGTAAGTCTACAGCTCAATATAAGACGCTAGATTGTCTCTAATTATGACAGTAATTGGTTTGACAAAATCATATTGTTTTATGTTGTTTATTAATTATGATATATGTAACAACAAATATATTTTTGTTGTTACGTATTTTATCTTACCTAACACGACTTCTAGTGACAATCGATTTGTCCGACCCTGATGCTTATAAAGTTTTAATAGTTACTCTCTCAAGCTATTCCATACCAGTGCGGAATAGGATTTGTTTACAATAGATATCTAAATAATTGAACTCAGATCTATTAAAATACTGTCGTAACTATGTACGCAAAAATCGGTGTAGTTATAATTGTTTACAAATATAACATTAATCATACAAAATCCTATAACAGAACATTTATTTATATCAATAAAATATGTTCAGAATTATTGAAAAAAAGCATCAAAATTATTGTACATCCAAAAACCACGCACACTTCAACGTGCAAAACACACATTAAAAGTATTGATTTTAAGAAAATCTTCACGAGATCTTGTAGATTGTAGCACAGCGTGTTATTATACAACGGCTTCAATGAGAAATATCAAAAGGTTAAGTTTACGTCCGTTCTAAGCGCACTCGCAAAAAGTCCGAAACGACATCACGTTAAAAGTGACGTGAGCGCGATTAGGCGTTCTGTCCGCGCGTAAGTGGAAGCACCGTAATCACCATAGGCATTGTGAGCTCGAACCGGAACGAGGCCATAAACATTTTTTATCATTTATAATAAGATAACTTGTTTCTCTTACAAAATGTTAAGGCTGTTATAAAGTTTCTATTATTTTTTCTCATAAGGCTCTAAATTTGAATAAACTTAGGTGCACTTACTAAAGATTATCCTTTGAAAAGAAGCTGGATAATGGATAAGGTCGTGTCGTTATCCCACGTGGCAGTCACGTGCCGGGGCTACACCTGCGTTACGTCAGTGATCTAAGCGGTCAGCTTTTTGGGCTGTGACCTACTAAATATTGTATAATTATTGTGCATTCAAAATGAAAATAGCATGGAGTCGCATCGTCAACTTCTTTGAAAAATTAGCTTTATACTACAAAATGTCATTAATTAAAGTATAATGTGATCTAATCATACTACGGTCCATAATGTAACATGATTTCAAGAGAGTAACAATCAAATAACAGTTGACTGCTGGTGGCGACCGCCGCCAGGTGTAAGAGCCGGCGTTAGTATTTTAATTTGTACTATTTAATACTTATACATATCAATCCTAGTAGTCCGAAATAAATAATAATTATTTATTTAATATCATTAAACATAAAAACTTCTTATTGTTCGTGAGATTGGTTAAGTATTTGTAGAAGCTCCGACATATATTGTGTCTGGACTGCTTGTGCGATAACGTCTCAAAGATTGTTAATAATAATAGCTTCGATATAATACACCATGGTATAACTCACCATGTTTTTTATTGGGATACTAATGTCAATTAAAATTATAATTTCATCATAAAAGTCAAACACCACAGACAAGAGTAAAGCCTCGTCATCCGGGGCGGGCGCCTGCCGCGTTCATCCGCGCTGCCCGCGAGTATCCTAACTAAAAGATAGTAATTTAGCGAATGTTCTAGAACTTTCGGCAATCAGTTGGTCCAATAACAGCGGGCGCTATATGGCTTCCCGTACATAGACAACGTGCTCAAGTGTCGTCATGTCGTTTAGAGTCTTCATACGTTGTTGTTTTTTGTCTGAATTTAGTCACTTTATACCTTCATCACTGTATACATAATATTCAATAGAGTAGCATCCTTATCCTATTGACGTCCCAATGCTGGGCGTGAGCATAAGGGAGTAAAATGTCTTCTCCTTTTTAAATATACATTTCGATACTTGTTAGACTCGCTACAACTCAAAATCACTTTTGTTGTTTGTTTATCTTGTTCACGTTAATTCAAGAGTGGGTAACGGTAAAATCCAAGACAAACAAAAAAACTGGAATGTAGCTCGCTTCTTCCATCTCCGGTCTTATCTTCACTTACCATTAGGTGAGAGGAAGGCCTAGAACTAGGTTCTCTAAAAGTACCAAATCACGCTAATCAACACTCACAGCGCTGTGAGCGCTCTCAAAGTACTAAATGAAACCACTCTTAGTGCGAGTGCTCAAGAGCGTTATTTGGAATGATGGCCCTCAAACATCCGAACCAACTTGATCACATGTGACCATTGTAGCCTAAGGCCGTTTATATTACCAGAAGTGTCATTTTCGCATTCCCGTTTCTAACAAAACATGTATCAAACCCTTTTATAGAACTCCAAGTTGGACTCCTCTGGTGGAGAATCCGGAGGTGACTACCTCCGCAAAGGTAATTGAAAAATAAGGTAGTTATTCAATATATCACTGTTCCAACTATTGAGTGCGATAGGGACAACCGACTAAAATATACATATACAACGCCTTGTTTCCTCTAACAAAATTGGGCCGATTTAATACCTTTTTTTCATTAAAACTGGTTCTACGATCTCGTCAATGTTTGCTTATCTGAACACAGCCGAAAGCCCAGCCATTTTTAGGGTCTTAAAGATTTATCTCAGTTTTAGTTATGAATTTATGAAAAAAAGTAGTTTAATACGACCACAAACTGTTGAACTGAGCTCGAGGTAAAATCAAATTTGATTTCAAATTTTACACAGGAACTACCGAAACGAAATATAAATATAAATAAATAATTTTAACTCTATAATAACTTAATCATAATTTTTAATATTCCCTGGCGTCTCCTTCCATTGGGTTGTGTCACTCGAGTTGTTAGCAACTATGTAATACTCAGCGAAGTCAGCGAAAAACGAAAAACCAGACGATAACAGCGGAGCTAAATGGGTGTAACTAAACACTGGTGATATTTCAAGAACTCGTTCGTTTCTCGGTATCGACCCTTGTGTTCAGCAGTAATTGAATCGATTTCCGATCGAGTGCAACCGATTAAACGGCTGTAACTATTTCGATCAAGTTATCGTTATCGACTAGTCATTATCGAGATAAGATTTTCTTACAATTGCGATATTATTATAATTTACGTTATCGGATCGATTAAACCTATTCACCAAAATACAATAGAACGTGTAATGAATAGAAATATAATAGAAATAAACACGGCAAATCTCTTTGTAGCGTATGTTATGCTCGCGTATGTACATTTAAATTATTGAAATAAGTATTTTAATATTTTTAAATGAATTATTTACTTTATTTACATAAAAATTAATATATCTGTATTCGTGTTAAATATTTTTGTACGCTGTTTTTCAAGGCTAATTCATTCCAATTCCTAGGACCATCTACGTCTCTACCTGCTAATCTAAAATAAATTCTTCACCAGCAGGAAGCGAGTCAAAATCATCCCAGCGATCGATCGAGACAAGAGTATCGAATTGAAAAGGTAAATTTAAGTTACGTCGCTTTAAAATTGGCTCTTATAACAAACGAGGAAGGTACTAGTTTCAAAGATTCGCTTGATCAGCAGCCATTTTTTATTATGAGGCAATGTTTTAAAATATTATGTTCCAAAAACAAAATTTCCATATTTTCTTTTCATCATGGCGAGTTAACGATTACTCTAACCAGTTAAAAGATGTATGCAGAGTCGCATATCATAAAAATAAAAGCTATATCGAGCATATTTTAAAACACTGAAACATATAATATAATTAACGTTGTTAATATAATGTTAGTTTCTATGACTACCTAAAATACTAAAGTACTGACTCGGCGCCGGCGCACGGCTAACGAATAAGACCAAAATTTAATTTGCTTAAGAATCATGCGAGCAACGAACCGACACGGGACGTTACAAACTTAGACAAGGCGCGATGCGCGCGGGCCTTACGTCGAGCACAGATTACGTTGAGCACAGATTACGTCGAGCACAGAATCGTCCAAAAAATGAAGCTTCGAGGCTTTGCTTTTAGGAATCGTTATTTAATTGTCCATAATTAACACTTTCTTTAATTTTTTTCTTGTTGGTAACATAAATATTCATATTAAATGAAAATGTACAAGAATGGTAATCTGTAGCAATGCTGCTATCATTGTCAAAATTTACAAATCCTGGTTTCCAAATTATATATTTTTCAAGCTTTGGAATCCTTCTGACAGTTCAGCCGAAGCTATAAATAGATAGTATGTTTCATTTTACAAAAGACGAAGGCCTTAAATTTAATTAAAAACATTAATTTTTAAATGTTTTTAATTAAATTTTAAATTTCGTCATTATCACGTTAACAAACAATTAAAATGGAAGATAATCATTTATAAAATATGTCAGATGCCTCCACGATTACTGTTGATCCTGTGATACAGATTAATATTGATGAGAGCCCGCAGCCGGCGCCCGCCCGCCCGCCCGCTCCGTCAACAACAACAAACACGCTATATATACTCTGGCTCTCTTATTTACGTGCATTATATAATAATAGCTACGTCACAGATATACTACGTCACCGTAAAAGAAACTGATCAATATTATTTTTTATGCAATATTATAATTTTTCCAAATTTCGACAACTTCACTGGCAACGTTTTTGACAAATTCACTTTTACGATGCTCTGAAGCTTGATTGACTGTTTAATTTGTTGTTCTATATAAATCACTTCGGTCAACTTGTCAGAATGTGAGCCGCCATTTTATACATATTATGACCATATGCAAAACTCTTTATTTCTTTGAGCTTTTCTTTATATGAAAATGACAACATGGATTTACATGAGCATTTATTTAGTTGACAAAATATTATAGTGTGTCAACCGTAAAAGATAGACATATTATATGCTGACGCGGATAATATTTTAACTTTTTAAGGATAACAATTCTGACAAACATGATTTTTGCGTAACTTTAACCAACGCAGAGCACGCAACGAAAGCTCTGAAAAGGTATATACTGTATAGCCTTTCTCGATGAATGGACTATCCAACACAAAAATAATTTGTCAATTTGAATCAGTAGTTCCTGAGATTGACGCCTTATTTGTTCAATTAAAAGGGTAATAATAATAATATTTCTCACACTCGCCTTATTAAAACCTTGTGTTAAGGATACTATATAACGGTGACGGTGTTTATATTAAATAGTAATATGTATATAAATATTACAGTAATATACTAAATAAACATACTAACACCCATGACTCGTACTCAGCGTATAAATATCTGCCCTTACCGGGATTTGAACTGGGGTAGGTACTAACCACTTGACCAGACATGATAAATATTAATGTTGGTAAGTATACACATTGTATACTCTATTTTTTTGCCACTAATTAGTGATACTGGCCTCGATAGTGTCCCGACCAGGAGCAGGCATGCGTCCGGTGACGTCACTCGACGTGTATTAAAACGCAGCCGATAAGTATATTGGCTTATTTTAGTGCGCATCGTTATCATCTTGATTAAAGTGTTTAGTTCGACTAAGTGCCCGATAACTTGGGGTTGCCGGAGTCTTTTTATCCCTTTCTTGACTTAATTTAAGTTAACTTAATATTTGTAATGGTAACGTCACCTGAATGATTGACTGATCTTGACTATCTTGTTGTTTTAGTTGGATATATTGAACCTATTGGTTCATATCACACATCATTAGTACGCTATTTGTTAGACCCAACCTTTTTTTAATACAACTTTGTAATATACAACACCCTGGCTGCATAGTTTGTGACATATATATTTTTTCTAATAATATTGTATTCTTTTACTATCTCACATCTTTTTTGCTTGTCGAATTATATCACTGCGATCTCTACTTTTGGAATTTCATTCCTTATTTTAGAACTATTACTTAGTTAAATCTTGAATTGTGGCCAATATTTGTAGAAAGTAAATATTGGAATCGTTTGAAAACATCGCAAATACTTTAAGTGCTATTAATAGAAATATAGAAATTAGTACGTTACGTGATTTATACCAAATAAAAACCGAAATAGAAATTACGTGGCTTACGGAAATTATTGAACATTTTGTTTTGTTCAGACCTAACTACGGCGTTATTTGATAATCACTCAGTAGTAACAACTCTTCATAGTAACACAACCTTTGAATTCAACCAGAAAGTTAAACGTAAAATTATCAATTCAATTAAGTGTGCTATCGTTGGCAAATATCAAAACTAATGATTGGTCACGGCCAGACAAAAGACGGATCGGCGAAAATACCGGGATTAAAACAATCCAAATTTTTCCTACATGAAGAATTAGAGAATTACGACGATGGACTAAACACACACACACACACACACCCATACAAACGGTAGAACACAATGTCGCTTATTAATTGTATCGCTGACAGGGCACTCCGCACAGCACACGCTACGTACCACGTGATACACTAACTGTCAATAACACAAATTCGGCGAGCCAGTGACTGAGAACTGAGTGTGATGCACCGAATATAAAATGAGCCTTCTTACAGTGGTATACCCAATGTCGGCAGACTACAGGCTACAGGCTAATCCTGTCCAGAGACTTATCGGAGTGTATGCCATGGCAGCCATAATCAGGACACGCGAAGTAAATGTCAATATACTTTTACCCTTTGTTAATAAAATAAAGTTACGTTTTCAAAATAACAATTTACAATATATTTGTTTTATCCAAATGGTTGAAAGGTCTCCAACCAACAAGTGTGACGTCACACATGAAAACGTTCACCATCATTAGCCGTCACGTGATTGATGTGATCTCTGTCTGCTACCAAAATATAGTGCTATAGTCGCCTCCACGTATTTATAGCGTCACATAAAAATGATATCGTATTGGTAATAATAGGCCCCATCTGTCAGACTAAACACTACACTACATGCTATTAATATCTTTTCAACGAGTAATTTGTTTTTGAACTGACTTCAAAATGGTGGCAAAAAATCGACGGTTTGTATTTTCATAAGTTACACAGATTTATCAGAGATGTTTGATTGGTTTTTAGAATTCTATACAAATTTCGTAAGGATATAATGCAGTAATAACAGTTCTTTCCGTCCTTCTATAATCTCGGTGTCGGGTGTGCAAAGATGGTAAGAAACACAGCAAGTTTCAACTCTTCCCTGTCATGCCATAATACATTGCATTCACTAGGACTGAGTAACGAACGACTAAGATACTTTGTTCAGTGTCCGAAAAATATCAGTCAAGTAAATTCCCGAACGTCGCGTTGCAGACGCACGTCACGCTCGGTGACGTCACGGGCTATTAGTGTATTAGTAATTATCATGTTTTTGTTCAAGTCCGTATTTTTAAATGACTCAATTTAAAACTGTTTCTTGTACCTGTACACTAAGAGGGTGTTGCCATATAGGCAGATTATGTAGTGTAGAAATACCCAAATGTATCTTCAATTAACCAAAAGATAAAACAAGTCTCCTTCCTACTACCATCGCGACCTTCTCAATTATTTCGGTATATCATGATATCTAACTGGAGTCAATATAATCAGAATTGGTTTGAATTAGTTTATATATACTAAGAATTCCGTGCTTTCTTCGGAGTAATGTTGATACCGTGTTATGTACCCCGCGGAGTTACTACGTCCCACGTAAAGATGCACGCATGTAATTCGTCGTTTCCCAAAAATACGGATACCAATAATAGCAGCGTTTGGAGATTCAGTACGTCGGCTGCGCGTGAGCATCATTATGAACTCTAGTATCATTGCAACATCATTCACATTTACAGATTGTAGAGCAGGACTCGAGGGCGCTAATATTTTATGCTTAAAAGAAAGTTTTATTTAACTGTTCTTGTTAATGTTCTGTTGATGGTATTATTTTATTTTTAAAATATATTAATAAATAAATATCACGGCTAACTTCTTCAAATTACCAACCACAAAATGCAAAACTATAAAAGATTCTCTATAAGAATATAAATTAAATATAGAAATATCTTTATCATCATTATATAAAATAAAAGATACGTGACCCGCGCAAGGAAATATTAGTGTCATTCGTTCTTTTCTCCAAGTCTAGTTGGAGTTTACGTACAGGTAGACTCGGAGCAGAAAACCATTGGCCTCGATTCTAGGTAAACGATCTTTAATAAAATACAATAAGACTCAATAACTCAACTAATGTACGGTATTTATTACTATTTTATTTATAGAAATTCATTGGTAGACAAAAATTTTATTAAAAATAATATTATATAGGCCTTCCTTATTACTCGTTCACGCAGTTCATCGAGAAAGCATAAGTCATAACTATGCTGTATGCTAAACTCAACGACTCCATCAATTTTGTTTATTTATAATCTTATCTAGTGTTATTGACAGTCTGTTTATCACTTTTTAAGGTTAATCTTAGTAGCTGTTTATAGTATTGTATGCAAATAAAGAGAATTAATAAAGGTATGACTCTCGAACATGTCTGACCAATGCATAGCAATGACTATAATTGCATCTGTCACATTCCGTATTACTGGTTGTATGTCTGACAACAATTTGTTCAGCGGTATACGTAGTGGTAGTCCATCGCACTTAAAGAGACGAGACATTCAAGATCCTTTGAGGTCACTTTGAGGTTCATCTTAAACCTACTACTACCGCCTTTGTACAGTGTACCAACTTTATATTGGTTGTATATAGATGATATTTATAGTGTAAGATAAAGAACATTCTAGTTATCATTTTAAGTTGAAACAAAACCACCCCTTTTGTATATCTACAGTCAAACAAATCTGATATTAGATATTTAGTTTTATCGAAACACCTTCCCTTCAATGTATCTATCACAAGTACAAGCAATTTCTGTTTTCTTGGAAATAAATTGAAGCTATAGGAGACATTATCAGAGAGCTCATAACATCCATAATGATACAAACGGTTGCATTGCTCTTTGATGATTCCTTTCTTGTTTCGATATTGAGGATAAAAGTTGAAGAATCAATTTCGATCTTAAGATCAATAAAATAACTAATAATAATAGGAAAGAAGAAAGGCGACTTTAGTGATAATGGTGATAAATAGGATATTTCAATAATATGACTTAAAATTCGGGTGATTACTTAAACCGTTCAAATACGCAGGTCCAAGATTTGCAAGAATTCTATGAATTTGATCTAGTACTTGTGTTGAACGTTATAAACTACCGTCTGTCTGTCTGTCTTAACAAATTCGAAATCATTATCTACATTTTAACAACTCTGGAATTTCGTAAATTGTTTTCAATAGCTTTCGTTGCTGTCTGTTCAATCTCGACAATGTCTGTTCAATCAATATACACGCTGTTGTACAAGTTGGCTAATGGTCTTTACTTAACCACATCAATGATTTATTCTGATGATAAATAGTTATCAAGTTAATTAATTGGACACTTATCCTTCTCTCAAATGAGGATCAGTTCTAAAATAAACAGTCACGCTTGATGTCCTTATTCTGTTTAGAAAGTCAGCAAGTTTTGTCTCCCTTTACAAATTATAAAAAATATTGACTGAATCTAACCAGACACCATTACCATAAAGCTTATAATAATGTCCCACTAACTGATATAATATAAATAATATTATTTCCAAAAATACTGTGAACTATATTCAAAGCGCACAACTTCCGGCTGTCGCCGATTATTTCAACCGGTTATTACATTAGTTTGTCAGTTCGTCGTCCATAAACGCGAGGCGAGCCAAATCTGGGTTCGGCATCGCTGGCTAATTTTGTCATTGAAGTTATTTTGACCGAGTATTGAGGCGATGGCTTCCTCCAGGATCTGTAGTTTTTCTTGGAAGCTCTGAGCAGTGACCACGAGTCCAATCGCCGGGCGACAAAACAAATGACTCAAAATAATGTCCGCAGCTATTAATAGTACGCGCGTATCTCATTCATAATACGTGGGTCGGTGTGTATAGGTGTTACGTAATTACGGCACAAGAATTCCTTGGCAATGGCATTCGCCGCTGAAATAGATAGTTAGTGCATCGTCAGCTCCCCGCAGACCACCCCCCTCCCCGCTCCCCTCCTCTCCGTAGCTCCCGTCGCTTCCACCAAATCTCCGGTTCGAGCTCATCTAAATACTCTTGAATATAAATATTCGTGGTATGACGGTGTGCGGGGACACTTTTAGCACCGGCGATACACAATTTTGTGCGATGTTTCTTTCACGCTATTTTGATAGGCACAAATTCGCGAAGCTTGTGAACATAAAAACAGTAAATCTTTTACTGTCTGGCTCCAAAAGTTGGAGTAATGTGGCCCAAAGCGCTCCAGCGGGAGTCACGACGGGTTGTTTTGTACAACATGAATTGGTACAAAGATACTTTGGTAATTAAATGTTCTATACATAATTTTAGATATTTTTAGATACTATATATTACTTTAAAGAACTAAGTTCCCTTATGATCAAAGGAGTCCTGCCCGGGGTGTTTCTTCAGTCAGAGTTCTTAATTTTAAGGCGAGAAATAATGTCACAGATGCAAAAAACCTTTCTACAAAACGATGATAAATACAAAGAACTCTCAAAAATGGCTATTTATCACTTCTTCGTCAGAATCCGATAATTATCCTCTGTTGAACCTTAATGGTAGTTAGTGTCCTGACATTAAGCGCGTGGAGGCTGCGCGCGCGCCGCCGCCCTGACACACATACCGCGACCTTTACTGCTTCAATCAATTTTACCGTCCCCGGTACATTCAGGCTATGCTCGACGCTATCGGGGTATTATTGGTTTAGGTACAACAGTATTTTTATCATATTTAGAAGATTACATGAATTTCTGATGATCTTTGAAATGATTGTAAGGACGAGACAAGATCAAAATTATAAAATTCTTACACAAACAGATCAAATAAGATAGTATACGGATGACACTAAGATAGTCAAAGTCAAAATACATTTATTCAGTCTAGGTACTTACATAATCTTATGAGAGTTTACATTGTAAAATATGATTATAATACTGAAAAGTATTGAGTTATTAGCTTAATCTCAACAAATTCAAAATTAAACAATTCTTTAGAATTCCTCCAGCAAATGTTACTATCATTAGCGGTCGATTAAATTATGATTTAATATACACAAACTATTATAAGGACAATTTTACAACCACTTAGTAGATTTATTTGTCACGATGCCGTAAAGCCGAAGGGTGATGTAGTTATAATATGATATTTAAATATAGGAATTCTCGACTCTTAAAAATAACATTTATACAGACTTACGAGTACTTTGCAACAACTCGCCAAACTATCTGGAGTTACTAAAATCTGATAAAGTTCGATCTGCGATAAAGTAGATTATTACAATTATGATAATTCTTGTCATTTAACTATATTTATCCCTCTCTCGAAGACTAAGTTCAGCTGTTAATAAAATCAGTTCTTTATGTGATGTTAAAACAGCAAGACTTGTATACTTTAGCTATTTCGACAGTGTTATGTCATATGGCTTGATATTGTGGGGCACGGCACTTAACTAGGACGATAAAATTGTGGTCCTAATATGCATTTGACTTCTAATGAATAAAAGAGCTCTGTCTTTGTCTTTTTATTCAGTTATTTGATGAGAAATTTGTATTAATGTGACTTGAAACATATCAGTATTTAAAATAATTAGCGATTATATCGTCACGTAACATTATTCACTAGACTTTATTTAAATACATTTTGTAACGTCTATCTAAGTAACCCTTTATTGCTCCAAAGCCAATTCACAACAATTGCCTTCACTATTTTTGTATAATCTTTCAAGGAATAACCAAACACGTTTATCTTTCAATTGCCCGTGGCACACCTAGCGGACTTTAATAATCTAAGATTCTATTGCCCTCTCCAGATATTCATATTTTGATTTTAGGAGAAAGCAGTTAAAAAGATTACCCCCCTATAGATCTGTGTTGTCAAACAGCTTTCGTCACGACAGCCTCAACAATGGCCAACGGTACCCAGTCGTGAATTAATCAAATCAAACGGCATATGGCACCCACCGCGCCTCCAACACTCAATTGACAATTAGCAGACAATTGTTAACGTCATCCAGTCATTGTCTACAATCTATGCTGTATTCATGACAACTATGACATTTTGTTATCAAAGTTTTTTTATGAAAATGACATAAACGCCTTAAAAACTAGAAGTTACTGTAATAATCTATAAACTTTAATACATTTAGCGGCTGACAGATCGCATACACAAATACTATATACTAACCTAAACATTGTTACGTAGTGAAACGTATTACATATACATACTCGAATGTTAGGAGTTGGCGATATGCATATTATTAGCGACGTTAGGGAGAGAGAGGGACATGCTTGCAAAAATCTACACTTTAATATTCAAGAATCACGGATAAGTATAATGTGGGGACTTTCACACGCCGACGTCGCACAACTGATCAAAACTGTGTAGTGCGTGCAGCAGCATGCAGTCAATCGTATATTCTCCACTCCGCGCCTCACTTTCCCTTTCACTTTCACTGTATCTCTCACTCTCTCGTACCCTTTCCACACTACTCTCCGTCGCCAAGACGCTGTCACAGCTGGAGCTGGTCACATATTATTTACGAATAGAAATCCTGTAAAGTTCCTGATCGAAGAATACTAACTTTTCGTTTCGCTGATAATGTCCGACTACAGCACAGATGGCACAAAGACAAGAGGTCCCATTGCTGAAAGAAGTTATTCTCAGATAATAGAACCCTACAAATATGCCTAATACCTGATGTTGATTCATACACCACAAGATCAAGGTTCTGTTAGACAACACGTTTAAAAGCTTCTAGCCCCCAGTTTGCGGGTCTGTATTTTTCTATGTACAGAAGAGGAGTATGATCTCTAGTCAAAATTTCTATAAAACTGCTCAAGATCTAATTTTTTATTATTGAATTCTTCACAGAATATCGCAAGAGTAACCGTTGTAAATCAGTAGCTCTATAAGACCAAAATTGTTCTCTTAACCTCCTTTTCTTATTGTCGATTGAGTCGAATATCGTATTTAGATGACATGTATACGATTCATATTTGGTTGTTTCGTATCGTGGGACGGCTGATGCCTCACATGAGACGGGAATAGTTCGTAAACCTGTTAGTGTCTGCAACAGTTGGTGGTCCGGACCTATTTAATATTGTGCAGTGACCCGGTCAACGCGCGTCTCTCCACGTCACGTCCACGTTCAAATTTAATAATTATTGAGATTTTCACATTTTTCAATGTGCGATATTGCGACCTGAACCAAGTATAATATTGCGATATTTTATATTTAAGATTCGTTTTTAAAAATAATATATTTATTGAAGTATTAAATATTTCAAAGTAAGCTATGCGTGTGTGATGCCTGCCACGTCTAACCAAAGATTTAAATAGTAACGTTTGACAAGTATCACGTTTTGATACCAGCAGAAGACTGCGAGCTGCGATCACTCACTGTCCAGGTGGCGGTCGTGGAGCTCAGAGACGGTGTGCCTGTGATCTATTACCGTATGAATTAAACCATTCGAACACTTCTTGCCTAAAACATGGTCTGGTTTATATTGTTGACGTGTACCTTAAAAAAACTGTAAATGATTAATTTAGCATAGACTGTTGTTCGTCCCACAACTTTTAATTAAACGGTATTCAATTGTATGATTAAGTATCACTAATTAAGATTATCCAGACGCTTTCAGGACACGGTGACAACACAACTTTAACTTTAATGATGCATCCATCCAAATAACGACAATTGAACTAACAACCAACGTCATAATTAATAATCCTTTCAATATAAAACATGGACACCTGACACCTGACACAGCAATAATATTGTAAATCTGTAATAATAGTCTTCTTGGGCCACAACCATGTTAACATAAGCGGCGACTATTGGTACTCTATTCTGTATACATGTTTCAATTTGATTGAAGCAACGTGAGGTAAATCAATTACAAAGTCAAACAGTAAAGTCGAGCCCCCCCCCCCCCCCCCGCGCCCCCTCTCCCCGCTTCCAGGTCGTCAGCGGACGGTCGCCGCTCGTCGGTTGCTCGTGTTCCGCCAACACTGTTCTAGGAAGCGCACGAGGCGTCCCACATTACTATTACGAGCTCTGAGCACGAGGCTCACACAACATGGACGAGCAGAAGGTTCTCTTTACGATGCCGTGAAGGTATTACTGAGAAGATTTTAAGCTTAACGGGTACCTTATTATTTATTCGTCAGATCGTTTCATCGTTCGTTCGTTCGTTCGTTATATAACACAATGGTATATATCGTATTTTGTAGATATAAATCAGTAGTGAGTGAGACATTATAATTTTTTTCATGACAATAATAACATAAGTGAATTCTAGAGTTAGATCATAGGCGTATTAAAAATACATCAAATCACCAAATGGTTAAAATAACAATTAGTGATGTTACTCGATAAATATTTGTCATCGTGACATGAAAATAAATAAAATTAGTGTTTCAGATTACATACAAAGCGACTAAGATAATTTTAAGAATTTATTTTCCTTGCTTGAGATGATTGCTTGTGTTACTGTATCCATTGTTGGTAATCCAAAATATATAAATAGTCCAGTCTAAAGCTAAGTACGGAGCTGGCCTACTGGCGCCTCACACTTAGTATCGGTAAAGAGTTTGTGATTATCCAGCCATAGATATATCTCGTTCGGTTCACTAAGACGTGTGTTTACATCACCTCCTAGTTTTATTACCGATTCACTCTTGCAACTTGACTAGTACACCACTGACCTATACCCTACGTACCATACCATATCGCTGAATAGATTAGTGACCTTACTAATTTAAATTGATTGTGATTGTGATTTAACCTATGGATCCTGTCAATCCAGAGACACAAAATTTTAATTTCCCGGGAGTATATCGTGGATTAACAAATTAATGTATATCATCAATCTTCATCAACTTTATTCTTCCAAGTGCTCGGTACAGGGTTTTCTATCTTATACCAATAAAGAACTCTTATTGATAAACTATCAAAATTGTAATATAGAAAATTACCAATATGAATAAGTATTTATTTAGTTGGAAAAAAGCTGCAAATATCGGACGACTGTACAGACAGACAGAGCTGAAAACTATGTATTTATGATAATTGTAAGATTTAATATATATTAACCATCTTATTATTCACCGTTCCCCTTCTAACGTATCTTACAGCCTCCGTCGATTATCTTGAACTCTTGCTGCTTCCTACAGTATATCTATAGTTCCTGTACGAGCTCGCAGCGAGCGGTTGTAAGCGGCGCGTCTCAAAAGTACATTAGAATGAATGATGTGCCAGGGTCTATGTATGTATGGACAACAAAGATATGAAGCCATAGTAATGTATATATATTAAACTGCTCCACTGTACACATCGATAGGTTTTAGTATGTCTCTCATAGGTGTCAACTGCCGACTTCAGTTGGTAAAGTAGGTGGTCTCACTGCTGACCACGCTGGCACAAAGTCCAATGGTCAGCTAGTGGCTCCAATATACTCCCAACTCCTGGAAGAAATAATGTCTAATCTAAGGTATCTCCCTGGCCCTAACGGCCAAAACTGTTAAATGTGTAGCTGGAACAGCTCCATGTATTCTGACAGTTGCCATTGAACAAAGAGCAAGTTTATGCTTATGTCAGCATGAGTAGTTTGGGCCAGGGGACAGATATGAAGCCCAATGTTGATAGCAATTCCCATCAATTAAAACTTGGTGAATATAAAACGAGTTTGTGTCGTATTAGTTAAAATTGTGAAGATGACAATGAACGATATGAAGCGTTCGGCGCGCCGTCGTCTAAATTAAGATACACCGCATAGTTTCTTGACCTAATGATTCATCGATCGGATTCGTACCACGGATCAATGTGCGCGCTCCTCCACTGCTGGGCCTCGCGGTGTAACCAACAAACGGGGATTTCTGCTCATCTTCACTCCGAGCAAACTTCAAGACAAAGAAGCCAGAGCCGAAGCAGTCTGACCGGTTGACGCGGGTGTTTGATTGACCGACGCTCTGTAGTTTAGTTATCAATCAAATGATACATCCTACTTGCTGTAACGAACGATCGGCCACGCGTTATGTAAATTTTAAAATAAAATTCTGTGTCAGAATAATAACAAATGGAATATTATATCAGAAATATTTGTAATCCTTACAAAGATACTGGTATTACACACAATTTCAATATTCACAAATTTCTGAATACTTAGTCATTATTCCTAGGTTATTAAAGAATCCTGTGATTGGCTTGTACATTGTTTTTTATACTCACACATATTGTGTAGGCATCGTTAAGAATTTGTGATATGGTTAGAGATAAGGGAAAAATATAGAAAGTAATATGTATACAGATATCAGAAGTATAATAAAAAACCAATGACTCGTAATCAAATATAACTCCTAATACCGTAATATATCAGTATTATAGCTGCTCCTACCGGCAACCGAACCCTGAATCTGTGGCTAAGTAGACAGAGGTTTGCCCACTCAACCAGATGACCGCCTGTGAAACATTCAAATGGAATGATAAAGTATTTGCTTCGCTCCATCAGGTGTCCTTATGTTTGGTCGCCACCACAGTGGTATACATTATTTTTGTAACAATCACTAAAAAGTAATTCGACCAATATCGTATTATTATTAAAACACTCCGATATTGAGTGTTTTAAAAATAATTGGAGTGGCTACATTGCACTCGAGTACGGTCATCATTCTAAAACTGTCCAATTCCTGCGTCATTGCGATCATAAATCGACATCATAACTATAGTTTCGTTTGTTCCGAGCTATATATCACCAGAAACATATGACTGCAGTGCTCTCGGCTCAAGGTCACCTCGCACTAATATGTTGAAAATCTAGTATTAGCCGCTTTCTTGCGAATACGCCAATTTTTAACTGACGCTGAGTTAGTTTGCCCTCTGTTCATTCAAAATTATTATAATATGATCTCATTCTCATGTGATTGTTTATTTTACCATTATTTTGTGAGACGATTGTTTTCAGAAGCTTTGGAAAATGTTATTTGTGATCATGAAATTGTTGATGATGAGGCAATAATCCCATCTGAGTTTAAATCTGTCTTAACACAACTCAATATTAAGGGTTTGACGAAATTACACAGGAAAGTTGGGGAGTTCTTTGTTGTGAAGGAACAAGAGGTAAGTAATGATACATAATATTAAGAGAGAGCTTCATATAAAATACTTTAATGACAGACATTTCGCAACTTTTGTTCTTGATAAACTGATGAAATAATAAGTGTGCTCCGCGCACAAATGAAGCCATAACGTCATAACGTTATGGACTATTACGTATAAAGTATAACTGGCGCTCGGGCATTTAAACGACACGTTCATTGCTACAAAGTGGCGAGTGTTGGAACAATCATTAAGTGGGTAAATAATTGGTACTGCGTCAGGCAGGAGACAAGCTTTACAGTTGATTAACTATACCTTAATGGCTGTAAGAAAATCTATGGTGAGGATTTGAACTATAAACGGTCCTATTCATTCGTACTTTGAGATGTAACCTGATAACCACCGAGTAACTTACGAATGCATGTCCACTTTAATGTCGCGTGAAACAGCATCTTGCTGAGTGAAGCAGCAACAACAGGGACAACAAAACAACAAAGACAATGCAACAATTGGTTGAACTGAATGAAGACCGCCAAAATAATTTGGTGAGACTGCACATTTTATTATTATTAATGGTGTACCAGGTCTGCATATCGTATCACAGGTGCAACTTATTCGCAAGATTTTGTACACAAATGCCCTTACAAAAGATAAACTTCATCAACTTATATGAATATGTCAACTTTTAAACTCATAAAAGCAAACATTATAAGGAGTTTCAAAATACACTAGCGTGCCCTTAAACTTTTGACGGTTCTGGAACAGCCGCGCGTGATTCACTCGACATTGGGCCGAAGAATGCCGGGACACCGCGCCGTATCAAAAACAAAATCAGGACCTTGACGCGAACTCGGTACAAGATCATATTTTAAGACCAAAGTCAACACTAAAAGCTCACGCGATTCAAACATATACTATACTATCATACATACAGACTTTTTGACTTTGAATTAAATTGTGAACAGGAATTATTGACATGAGCTGTCATCTTACACAATGACACAATTTCCTGGACTCTGCAAGCACGGACATTGTGATCGGTTTAGTGAATCATTTCACGAACAACGTATGTGTGATTTGTATGTAAAAAAATTTAATATTCCCGAAGAAGGTTTTTATCATTATCCTGAAACTGTGTAAACTATTGGAGGCACAAGTGTTCGAGTGTACACTTTCTATATTTGAGAATTGTATGCTGTTTGATTACTTAAATAAATTAATAACAACAATGGCGTAGTAGATGAACAACGTCAAAAGTACGTTGACACGGACATACATATACATATACAAGGGATTGTAAAAGTACTCACGTTGTGTTGATGCAGCGTGAGCACGACGTTGTCGAAGGCGGCTGCATTGGAGAGAGCCTCGGAGCTGCCTCGGAGCAGCTCAGCCAGCAGATCGGCGCCGGCGCGCGCGCTCGCGAGCTTGCTCGGCGACGACGACGCGCGCACGTGCTGCGGCCCTGCGGCGCGCCCGCCGGCGTCCGACAGGCTGCGCCGCGCGCCTTCCGGCGTCCGGCCGGGCGCCCGCAGCCCGCCGCCCTCCGGCGTCCGCGGCCCGCCGCCCTCCGGCGTCCACAGCGGTGAAGGCGACGTCGTACGGTCCCGCGAGCAGCAGTCGCTGTCGGCCTCCGACGGCGAGTCCCCGCGTGACGCCACGCCGAACTTCCTGTGCACGCGGTACGAGTCGTCATCGCGCTCGTCCGAGCTCTGGTGCGACAGCCGCGAGCGGGGCAGCCTCCCGCCGGCGCCCGAGTCGTCCGACCTGCCGGCCCGCAGCGCCGGCCCGAGGTCCCCGCGGGCGGCCGCGGCCGGCTCGTCGTCGCCGCCGTCGTCGCTGGCCGTCGTGATGTAGATGCCCTTCCGTCGCTTGGTCTTGTCGAGCGGCCGCCGTCGCTCCCGCGCTCCGAGCGGCGCCGGCGAGCGCGGGTTCTGCACGGCCGCCAGCAGGCTCGCGACCTGCTCGCTGGTGATGGTCTCGTCCTCCTTGTCGCGGTCGAGCGAGCCGTCGGACGCGGTGACGGAGCGCGGCCGATCGGTCGGCGGCGTCTCTGCGGACCACTGTTTCACTATGCATTCGTACACCGGCACCGGGATGTTGCACTCGGAGACACTCGCGGAGTCCTCGAGGGACGGCGGCCCGTCGGCACACTCGCAGGCGAGGTTCGCGCAGGAGCCCGCGGGCGGTGCCGGCAGCGGCGGGAACTCGAACGGCGGCGTCGGGCCGTCGGTCTCCTCGCGCAGGCGGTGCAGCGCGCGCGGCGGCGGCGTCAGCGGGGCGGGCGCGCCGTGCGCCAGCAGCCCGTCGTCGGAGCCCACGGCGGAGTCGACGGAGGCGCCCGAGCCGCCGGCGTCCTCGTCGAGGCTCGAGCGCTCGGCGCCCGCCGGCCGCTCGTCGGCGCGCCGGCCGAAGTCGAACACGGACTGCTGGCGCGCGCGGTGGTACTTGTCGGGCGGGAAGTCGCCCTGCGAGAAGGACGCGCTGCGGTAGGGGATGGTCTTCTGCGCGTACGAGCCCACGATGGAGCGCGGCTCGACGCGCACCAGCGTGATGTTGTCGGCGTCGAAGTCGTCGTGGCGGTGACGCTGGCGCGGCGGCGGCACGGGCGGGACGGGCGGCGCGAGCGTGGCGGCGGACGCGGGCGCGGGGGCGGGCGCGGCGACGGGAGCGGGGGCGGGGGCGGCAGCGGGCCGCGGCAGCAGGCGCTCGGTGAGAGCCTGCAGTCGCTGGTGCCGCGCGGAGGCGGAGGCGGAGGCGGAGGCGGAGGGCGGCTGGCGGCCCGCGCGCGCCAGACGCCGCTGGAGCCGCTCCAGCGTGCGCGCGCCGCGGGCTCCGGGCGGCCGCACGCACGCCGCGAGCGCCTCGTGGCAGCAGCGGCACGGCGCACACGGCGCACTCCCCGCTCGCGCCGCACTCGCCGCACTCGCTGCAGTGACTGACACCCGCGGGCCGACCTCCCCGGACCTGCCGCACACGTATACGCTTACTTGAGATCCCTGAACTCGCCGGTAAACGCACGCTCAGAAATATGTCCCTAGGCCTGCCGACCGAGGACCTACTGAAATACTCATCGACATAAATTTTGAGATCTGCCGCTCGGAATTTTAGCAATCTATCGTAATCTCTAAACGAATAATTAAACATAAACATTATCTTCGAGCTATCCCGCAGTAGAGCTTCTCTACCCATTGATCTATTGATTCTCACTATATATTAAACTACATTTAGATGTGTCGCCCCAGATTATTATATGTAATCTTATCACCGATCGACCATTGATCCTTAAAAGAAATGATCATATTTAGTGAACAGACAAGAGATATAACTCAAACGAACCCGTCTTCATGAGATCGGGCATCAAATATCATTTCCTGACCCAAAATTTTAAACAGTTTACACTACGACTACGAACGGACACATTTAATCTTGAGTTGGAAACCGCGAGCACTCAGGCAGTGATCAGACATTTTAGTCTTCCAATAGCCATAAAAACCGATACCTATAACGCTATGATCCAAAGACCCGTGGCTACACTACTGCCAATGCTACTGTGTCACAGTTAAACGTTTATAGTGTACTTACATAGAGCTCACTTGTCCTCTTTGAAGAAAACAACTTACAAAGTGATGCAATCTTAAATATCACTTCTTGTGGAAGTGTATCATCAAGATAAGCTTTGTTCGATCTTTTTAGGTAAAATATGTTCACCATACACAGGAGGAGCAGAACTACTTTAAAACGTCTTCTAGACCATAGTAGTAGAGAAAAGTTTAATTAATTTAAATATAGTGTCAATATGACAATTTGTCTTACAAAGTTATACGAGGCGCTTTTATAGAAAAGCCTTATATAAATAACTTTCATCTGAAAACTCTACACCTTGAAGACATCGACGAGACGAAGCTAGTAGGAACTAGAAAAATATGTCTCTTTGAATAACGGAACATCCTAGAATATGTCGATAACTCATGATCCCTAACAAGACATGTGCAAGGAATTGACACTCAGCGAGATGTACGGTACCTGATGGGGGATGTTTCACATACACTCAGCGACAGGTATGGACACGTGATGGAGTACGCTTCCTATGTATTTTGCAACACGTACGAACTACGGACACCTGATGGAGACGCTACATGTACACTGAGCAACACGGACGAACACCTGACGGGAGACGCTTCACATACACTGACGGAGGATACCACGAACACAAGTAACAGACCACGAGCGGCCGACGCGCGCGCATCGTTCGCACTGACCGATATAGCACACAGCCCCGCGCCCCGCACCCCTCGCCCCTCGCTTTGTCGACGGAACCACTAATAAGAAAAGTACAGAGTCTTTTCTGTCCTGTCACGTCAGACTCCATCGAGCCTCCGTCGAGTCTAGTGCTGATTACCCTCGTAAGTGGATATCTATGTGATTGAATCTTAGCATAAATGAGGTAAGTCGCTGTGGTCAAAGTTAGAAGGGCGACCTTCAGTAGTGTCGACTTGCCTGTCAGTCGCTGGTTGGAATACATGTATGTTGTTATTTTCTATATTTGTTAATTAATTTCGAGAGTTAGCCTCAATTGTCTTGAAATCCCACCATCAGATACTGACTTGGTGAAAATGGGACCACCTCTAAACCAGCACCACCACCTCTTACCTTTACCAAATAAAAATCAACCCACAACTGATGTAGAAATAGATGAACATACATATAGAAATACTTTCAATGGAACACTCAAACATAAAAAATCATGGATTAGTTAAAAGTGCAGCTATCGTGTCTCGTGACAATCAGAGAGATGTGTTCAATTCTCGTCTTTAATTATATGTCAGGGAAAAAGTTTCTTCGCATTTTATGTGAAAATTCAAGACATTTTACATTTAATTACAGTATATATGTGCCAGTTTATTCGTAGACTTTCTGCCATCTTGTAGGTAGAGACATGATACCGTTGCTGTAGAAATTTTGGAGCTTTTGATCAAAGAAACGCAACAAGTAGTTTGCGCAGTCCTCTCTTGATGTTAACCTGACACTGCCTGGAGAAGAGACGAAACATGTGGGAATCTGAAGGTGCAAGGTCAGGGCTATATGGCGGATGCATTAACACCTCCCAGCCAAACTCTCTTAATTTTTGCTGAGTGGCTAATGATGTATGTGGTGAGGGTGTGGTCTTTACCACACCCTTCCATTAATCAATTCCGGCCGCTTTCTCTCAACTTCTTGCTTTATTCTCATCAGTTGTTAGCAGTAGAGATCCGAATCAATGTTTCTGCCCGGCGGTAAAAGCTCATAATGAACAATGCCCTTCCAATCCCACCATAGACACAGCATCACCTTATTGCGAGTTAACCCAGGTTTTGCCACATCCACTTTTCATCACTAGTTATCAATCTCTTCAAAAACGGTTTGGTTTCATTACGTCACAATAAAGAATCTCAAATGAGTACACGGTTCATTAGGTTACTTTCAGTGAGCTCGTGTGACACCCATTTTAAAAAAGCTGGGTACACAAAACTCGTGTGTTTTGTGTACCCAGCTTTTTTAAAATGGGTCAAAACCGTTTTGTGGTCAATTCCCATTTCTTGAACTATGTCGTTACTGCTGATATGACGATCTTGCTCCACTTTTTCAAAAATAGCGTCCATTTCCGTCATCCGTAACAGGGCGACCAGAGCGTAGTAATGTGTACAAGTGGGCTACTCTTACTGACACTGCACTACGGCCATAAAATATTTTTAAATGTATCTAATTTTTACTAATTTTACATTCGATTTGCTAATTTTGACAACAAAAAACCAAATGAAAAATAGTGGGAAACAAAATTTTCCTAATTTGATTCTTTTTTTAGAATTGTAACCTTTTTAATGAAATAAAAACTAGCCAGATACAAATAGTACAGCCAAAGATATTTTATAAAAAGTTTATACACACTATATGCGAAAAGACTTTTTCTCCGACCTATTTTTCGATTTATTCCCTGTTATGACAATTAACAAGAACTTAGTAATTGATGAAGATATTTTGACATTGAATATAATTAAAGCAAGGGTACATAAGCATCGACTCAGAACTCCCCTGATAGAGTGCGAAATATACCTTCTGTATGTTTCTATTTCCTACCAAAACTCCCGCGCTTTCTGCAGAGTTGCCCATCCCCATCTGACATATTCTTTATATACGAGGATTTTTTAAATTTCAAAGTCATTTTTGTTAATAGGCAGTATACGTTTTGACGTCAATCAAGCATTATATTATTTTGTCCCTAACAAGCCAGCCTAAGACCTGCGGCCAGACCTGAGGCAGATGGCAGACGGACGGACGGAAGACGCCGCGCACTATTAATAGTGTTGGCGATCTAGCGACAGGACGACCTCGTCGCTGTGTTTACAATATCTTACGTGGCTGGCTGCTAAGTGACTGTGAATCTTGGTTTAAATCTGAATTTTTATCTACAGCCTTACTTTTAATCTGCGATGAAAATGTACCCTACTCTTATCTATGAACGAATGCGTCATTAGAGCTAAACTTTACCTGTGTATTATTTTTTAATTATCAGCATCAAGTTCATGTTATGTTCGAAGGCATGATACGAGCGTTTGGTCAAATAGAAGTTCAAGTTCAGATCGTGCATCTCTTTCTGCTCCACCTGTGTGTCTGTGTACCTGGTGCGTGTGTCGGGGGCGGCGTGTGATGAGCGCGCCCGGTTCAGGTTCAGGTGCAGGTCCAGGTCCAGGTCTCGGTCCCGGTCCCGGTCGCGGCCCGCTACGTCACGCCGCGCATGCTGCATCTGCGACAACACGACATACATTAACTTATTTCTGTAATATATCAATTATTTACGCGTCAAATACTTAGTGAGTATACACTTAATATAGAATCTATCTATCTCGTGTCAGGTGACTTCAACCCCATGTTGTTACACAGTTTTGGTAATACCTATATATTATATAATATACCTTATGCTTTGACTTAATTTTGAAAGTAAAATAACAATAATTTAGGATCATAAACGGATATTTCAACTATTAGGAACTCCATTTAGTTCAGTTTAAGCTGTGAACGCCACCTTTTGAAATTACTTCCAATTACTGCCGCCCAACTATGCGTCAGGCGGGCGGCCGACTAGGAGCGGTGTTAGGGCGGGCGGACTCATTCTGGTAGTCATCAAGTATCAGTGTAGGTGGCGCTGTGTACACTATGGTTGGTGTTTTAAAATATTTTAATTCAATATTTTTTTAAATAAATAAATTTAAATTACATATAGAATACACATAATGGAATATATGTAAAGTAGTAACGGCTCTGAAGTTATTATATCTGTTTTCTCTCAATATATCAAATGATAACATTTCTGCCTTGATTTGGATGCCAATCTTGAAGAATGCGAGACTACAAATGTAAGCCTATTGTTAATATAATCACATCACATGATGACATTGTGATGCTGAGGAAGGCGCTCCCCCAACGAGGTATCTCCGGCACGCTCCAGTTCCAAAAAGATGTACACCATTAAATAGTTTTATTTTGGTAAGCAATTATTGAGTGTGAAAGTAAACTAGCTGCAACGATCGATGACCCTCGCCTCTGTTACACGGACTTACAGTCCATTTTGAGTTCCAGAGACCGTTCCCAGTGTAATGTAGTTCAGAAAAAGACTGAACCCATCTCTCCCCCCGCCGCGCCCCGCCCCGTCCCCGCCCCATCCCGCGCACGCGCCGCTTATAACAAGTGATGTAAGCCCATACACTGGAGCACTCATCGGTTTTGTTCCAAACGTGAAGATCAATATATAATCATATTGGTATACTTATTACTTAATGATTTTATACAATAAAATATGCACTTCATGCATATTTATGAGAAATAGTTTTTTAGAAATATTTGTCTATTATCTATTATTATATGATATAATGTAACATAATATTTATTTACAATTTGTGTGATACAACTCACAGTACCGCTATAACAATTACATTAAAAATTTACGAGCTTTCAAGGAAATGGCAATACACGGTTTTGATTTGAAGATAAAAGGTCCAAGCTGTAGCTGCCATATTACGAGTATACTCGGCGGGCATTAGCATAGATGGAGGCCGATAGTCGATAGTCGATAGCCGATAGCCGATAGCCGATAGACGATAGACGATATGCAATACATAGAAACGGTGGCAGTCTCCGTTCAAGCGCGAGGTCATCCGTACGTTTGTGTCATTATTGCAAATTTTAATTTGATGATCATAACATTGCTAATCGTTTAGATAATAACCTTAATATAACATATCACAATATAAAGACTCCCCCGATTTAACATTCTTCGTAATCCCCTTGAATCGTCCATATACACCTTTACATGCTCTTAACCGTAGTATGTGATTCATGTCGCGACAGGTTTCGACACATATTTTTCGTAAATCAATCATTGTTGTTAAAACTTGTACATAAAACTATTTTTTTTTTTTACCTATTTATCACAAATTTAACACCAACTCGAGCCTCAAAATAAAAAACTTCAGTTTAATCAATTACTCAACATAATGAACATTTACTTGTTCCCTTCCGATTCGGTTTATTCCCACTTTTTCAGTGCAAAGCATTTTGAATATCATATAAAGCTATATCTATATTTCTTTCTTACTTACAGTGGGATGAGAATGCGCCGTAGATTATGATCAATTTTGCAAATAATAAAGTAAATAAAGATAATCACACTTTTGCGCTAGTCAATAGGGAACATTTTATATCTGTGCAATAAACGTAAGAATGTACGTAAATACCAACTACAAATCAATTTGTGCAATATCTAGTATTATCGTGGATTATTTCTGGGAATCGTGTCGCGTTCTCCATATCTTTCTATGTATGCCCCGTTGAAGCGCTGCGCGCGCGCCGCTAATAACGACCAGCAACTTTATTACAAACCAAAGTAAGTAATATATATTATATATCATGAAATAAGGATGACAAACGAAGAGACAAGTGGCTCAAGATTACCGCAAAGTAAAGATTAATGTAACCAATCACCAGTGATGTTAACTCTTAGCAACAATATAATTAATATATTCTACACAAATTGTAGTTTGTATAACGATGCCCAAACATTTTCGTATTAATAATCGTTTTAACGGGAGATACCTCTCATGGTGACAGCGGTGAACTGCTACTTACGGTTCATATTTTACTCAGTTGTCATTAATTGTAAGGGGAAAGGTACTAATTCTAGGGTAATTAATTGTAAGGAACTTTTGGTTTTTTATTACATACAAAAATATTTTTAACTAATTATGTTTTGGAAGATGGCAGTCAGCCGGCATTTAAAAAAGGGAAGCTCTCAGAGCTCTTCAGAAATGGGTTAATTTACAGATTTATTTTTCACAACACTGAAAATGTGTTGAGTTTCTAACACTATAATACTCTCGAATCTATAGAAAAATAGGAAACGCGTGATACTTGCCTATAAAATTTGAAGATCAGCCGACGGTTCCACGGCCCGCGGTACAAATCGGTTCACAAATGACAGAGAAGAGCATCAGATACATACATTGGAATTTATAACCTCCTCCTTTTTTTAAAGTCGGTAACAAAAAATGAAGTTAACCAACCCTACCTACATCACTCTCTTACAGTTTTTATACTTAATACTAATAACTGCAGCACATAATTAACGACACATTATACTGATAATAACCAGACAATGTAGTTACGTATCTTGTGCTCGTATCTTCTTCCCTGCGCACGCGCAACTCATCAATACCGATGCAGCATGCAGCACGTGCTCGTATGCACTTTGAGCTCATAACACGTACCGTGCGATGCTGACACTCTCACAGAGAGATGCGTCACGACATAAAGACTATACTTTAAAACTGACATATATCCCAGACGGTAGGTTTCTATATACTTGATGTGCAAATAGTTCATATGCCCCTAGGATATTAATCGCATAAAATACCAATAGAAGAGAGAAAGAATAACCGACAAAATGCATGATTTAATAATAAAATAAAGAAACAAACAGCGACTTATGTTTCGCATCTTAGGCTAAGCCCATGCCCAGCAGTGGGGTGAAGTTGCAAGACAAACCCAAACTTGTTTAATAAAAAGTATCTTTCGAAGTTTACTTAATCAGAAACAGAAATTAAGATTACGAGGCAATCGTCGGCAGAAACAATACTTTATCGAAATCACCGGTTCGTCAACATCTTATAATTTATAGATTTATAAACAAAATAAAAATTTAGAAAAGATAATTCAATGGATATCTTATATTTATAGATACCATTTTTTATATTGCGGTATTTTAATATCGTGGAACTGAGCATATAATTTACATAATTTAAAGGGCGTTTTGTCTAACGGCGGCGGCTCTTGAGAATCTATTAAGAGATCAATACATTAATTTCAAGATATCGATAATCGACCGCCATTTCGATTACCAGTATTTTTCGTTTGTCACCAATTAATCACAGTGGCGTAGCGGTCGCGAGGACTAGCATCTCGATTAGCAATGCAATCATGTCGCCGATGGGAGGTCCCACATTAATATTAAAAAGAATATTAATATACTTCAGATCTCACTATTTCCGTGGTATCGCCATTTTTATTACTGAAATGACGATCTACGATATAATTATCTCGTAGACACTTGTCAAGATTACAGAAATAAAATCAATTTATGTGATCGTTACTGTTCTATGACACAACGTGCGCAAACGTCGACGTCGGCCATTATATTGTATCGTCTTTAAAGTTTCATTTAATATATCAATAATAACACAACCATCGGGAGCACTTTGTGCAACAATCATATAAAGAATTATTTGTCCACGACTCATGCGTGTGTTTGTTAATATGTATTCATGTGAATGTGTGCCTTAATTCGCATTTTATGTCTTATTTACTTAGTAAATTTAATTATAATAGAGTTTCATTTATAGAAAATAATTTTGTACTTTTATGAGAATTGGCCCCTTATTTGAAATCAGTCAAAAATAGCAAAGTGGATGAGTTCAATGACCGCAGTGATCGCGATAGCTTGATAAGGTAGCTATGTTGTTATCGTGTTATCTTCTTGAAAAATAAAGTGAATTATTAGCGCTTCCGCCTTTGTAGCATAATTTACATTCTATATTGTGGATCACAAAATAACCGTTACTTCTAGACATTAAGAGTGTTGACATTCTGGAGACAAACGATGAGCTGAACTGCTCGACTTGAGTCTTGGCTGCGGCGAGTGACAGCCACTAATAAAACTAAAGTCCCTCATCTACTTCAGATACCACATCGCTTCATTTTTATTGAGTATCCTTGTTTTACTAATACACTAGATGCTCCGGACGCGCAGTCTACAGGAAACAATTGATTATATTAATAAAACAAACATTATAACCGCTTTCACGATCTCTCAAGAATATACAAACATAGATCATCGTCATCGGCTTCCCCAAGGAAGACTATGAATTTTGTAATCCATAAGAGATCACAGAATTCAAAGCGTGTGAATCAAATATCAAGCAGTCATGTGGTCTGAGGTTAGCACATCAATGTCACCTGACTTTATATAAATGATACACCTCGACCTCAGACTGCTATCTACTGAAACCTTCCTATTAAAGGTAGTTACTCCCGCTAGGGCGCGCGCGTCGCTCGGTCGGGCTGCGCCGGAGTTTGGACTCCTATTAGTTAGACCTGTAGTCACGACAATATGATACAGGTGTTATACAATTTTAATTGAAGAGTATTTTTTATATAATAAGTTTCAAGGCAATCGACCCGGAGAAAAAATTTAACACCCCCTTTCACCCTCTTAAGGAGAGAATAACGAAAAACCCTTTCATAGAGGATACCATCTTCTTCATAAAGAAAACTACCTTCAATAGTAAATGGTATGGTCTCAAGGACCACCCTAGCGTTATGTTATTTAAACAGAAGATACCTATTGTTTGAAGTACATCTGTGTTTGTAAGTAACTGTGAAACATAATTACCTTGCATAGTTTTATATAAATCTGCTATCTGCGAACACCATGATAAACACATTTTGCTTTTAAATATACCAAAGTCAACTACTGTTTCAATTGAACACACGTTTCTATATCTCTTTTATAATACTTAGACATTTTAGCGTCTCATTTTCAAATACTTTAATTGGTCATTAAATGAAACAGATACATCATTTACGGCTTAGTGTTACTTTCAATAAATGTACACACCAGTGTGTGCCATCGTTTAATAAAATATTTTGACTTTAAAATGTCTCGAAACCGCCTGATGGAATCCTGTAGACGAACATACTGCCCTGGCCACCACCACCTGGCCGGAGGAGCTGATGTTGTATGCGAGGAGTACGCACGCCGCCGGCCAGTAATTAATACCGCGCACTGGCTGGGTGACACACAAACGTGGCCACAACCTTGCACACTCGACTGAACACAATCCTTATAGCTATCACGATCTAAATAGATGCTAGACTAGTACTTCACCTTTAATTACATATTTTTTATTCTTTTCTTATATATTCCCTGTTATGACGATTTAAAAGAACTTATGAGTCTATTTCAATAAAGATATTTTAGACCATGACTTTGAGTATTTATGTCAGCCTTTGTCTTTATAACTTAAAACATATATATTTTACCTAGAATGCTATTCAGTGCTGGTAAGTCATTTCAAAGATCATTTGAATAAATGAGATATCTATGAAGATAATTTTAAGATTAAATTATTTTTGCATTCAATATACGATTCTAAAGATGTTTTGTATAACATTAACAAATCAACACTCGTATTAACGCTTAGTCATAGGTGGTAAAAAATCATTTAAGTAAGTTTTAATGGGTTTATTGTAAGTAATCTGACATGTCATGATTAACGGCGTCAATATGTAGATTGAATATATAAAAATCATCATAAATGTCTTAAAAACGACACTCAGTGGGTTTAAATTAAATTAAAGACCATTAATTAATTTCACACATAAAATATATAGGTTGCAGATTAATATTCGAAAAATATTTGGTATTGTAATTTATTCGTGTTTCGTATATATATGGGTTGAATCATTTAGGAGAATAAGGGTAATATACTGAGGTACTGACGTAATATACTGTGGTGTGACGTCACACACATCCATACACAGTAAACGGACAATACCAAAGAATATATGAGTACTAACAATACATTGTATATTTTATATAAATAACGACTCGCAACATTATTGTATGAACAAGTTTGACAACGTGATGTAAAGGGCAGGAGCCGCGACAGGAACAACATTTTTTATTATTATATGAGTTAAGGCCCGAGATGGAAGCGAGCCACGACCGGATACCTCGACCACAGAGAAACTGGCCATCTTACCTGCAAGTGCCGGATCACAACAATGCTGTTGTTGTACTGAGGCTTCCAGTCACGTACGGGAGGAGTTATATAAAAGATCATCATTATCGTCGTCACAATATTGTAATTCATCTTAATCACAAGATTAGTCAGATGAACCCAACTACGATTGAAACGTCTCGATACTATTAAAAATTACACTAACAATCCTGTCCCATGGCGGCCCGGAGTGTATATATATATGTATGTGTTTTGTGGGAAATAGACCCCGCGACGACGGCGAGACATCACCCCGGGCCTACGTCATATCATATCACATCATATCGCGCGATTTTTTACAGACACATCACAAAAACTAATGCGTAGGTACTTACCGTAGCTGAGTGACGGCGTTGTTCCACAACATATTGACATACAAGTTTGATTACATGCAACAGTTCATTGGTCACGATCAAGGTCAGGTAAGAAATGGATGAAACAATAAACTATAATACTGTGTGAGCTAGCTAGGCGGTGCCGCATCCGCATCACGGAGCATTCACTCGAATACGGGGCACCTCTACTTACTACTTACATACGGTCGTAGGCCTAGGTTATTTGGATGTTGTTGTTGACCCCCGCAAAAAGAGGAGGCGAGTCTGTTGCTCCTATAAAACGAATAGACTTATATGGCGTATTTTTCTCTCAGTGAGTAATTATCTCACGCTAGAGTTGATTTAGTTAGGAGAAGGTGTACAAACGTTTTTCATCGACAACCTTATGACGTCCCACTGCTGGGCATGACACCACCGCGCTGGCCCGTCGCCGATTGGTCGATAGAAGCGGTTGCCGTTTGAGAGCTTCTATTATTAACTATAACGAGTTCAAGAGCATTTTTGTTAAAGTAACACCCTAGTGCTCTAAACGTTTATATATTACATTAGCCGGTGGTAGCTTGGTGTTGCCTGAGGAAGCAGTGGTACACTCACCACTTTAAATTTGTTTTTTTTTGTATGGAGTATGGAGAGTGTAACAATGGGCGCGTTGACCAATAACATGCCTAACAGCTTCAAGATTATTTTGGCTGCGACGACGTATCAACAGATAACGACGACTTTTAATAGTATTTCATAAGTTAATCTACAAAAGACATTCGTCAATAATATGTTAATTTATACAAAGCGTTTGACCAGTGTCAACGAGCTAATGACTCTCAAAAATGTTAATGGCATTATTACTTCTACAAATGGAATATATTAACAATATATGGCGGGCCATAATTTAATCACTGTCGAAACATAGCGGCGGTCGGTGTCGTGGTGGTCGCGGTCATTTAAAATAAAACTCTAATAACTGTGAGTGTTGCCCACCCGCCGCACGATATGGGATCGCACTTTGACTTCTCTCTGGTCCAATGATTTAACTCTCCCCAAATGAGGTGAATGTCTACTCAAGTTTTATAGGAAGCTTAGGTCACTATATCACGTGCGGTCGCTAGTACAATGGAACTGGTTCTTTACATTAATTCATGTTATTTAGATGAAAAAAAAGTGTAAATTTTTTATTAAACAAATACAGTAAAAAATCCTAACACCAATGTCAACTCTATGAAATATTAGCAATATGTAAATGTGATGACATGTTTTAAAAACAAATTAAGAACCGCGCAATGTAATCAGTGTACGCTCGCGGCTAATGGGTCCGCGTTAACCTTTTATGTCAAACATCGGACTACACTGATGTTTGTTCGCTATTTTATGTGACGAGGGTGCTCCCCCGCCGGTGGGCCGGTGAGCCGGTGAGCTGTTACCGTATAACACGACATAAAATCCAAGGGGATTTTTAAACAAGAGCATTATAAATATTGTTGGGGTCTCCCTCGGGCAGCTCAGATATCTCGGGAACACAAGTCATCAAAATTGAAGTATTTGGCACATTTATTTTATCATCGGGTTTCTTTTAATAAGTGGCTTTTTTTGGACTGACTAATGCTGTTGGCCGCAGATGGCCTTTACAGCGTTACCGGGGTTTTAAGGAGGCGAGAACCCTGGAGAGTCCTCAAGCCTTAAAGGGCGATTACCCTCTGGTGGAGTTCTAATCGATAGGCATCACCTCCAGGGGAGGTGTCCCGCTGTCTATTAGTCTTCAGGGCGCTCGAGCCATGAGGGAGCAACAAACCTGAGGGTGCCTCTAAAGGCTCGGACCTCGACTCAGGTGAGTCGTGTCGTGGAGGAGAGAAGTGCCCAGGTACGTACCTGTACCTGGTATAGCGCGACGAGTGTACGAGACCGGGTCTTTGCACCCTTGTACGACGGGTACGGTGTATAGGAAAAGTGTACCTAGTGCGTGATATGTGTGTGTAGTATAATTATATAGCGAACATATAGCAATAAAGAAAAGGCGATATGCCTTTAGTTATTCTGTGGTACAGTCCACCCTCAAACTAAAAGCTCGCTTATTACATACACTCCGAAAGTACAGTTTGACGTTACAAATATTAGTAAGAGAAGTTTTAAAATACTACTTGGGATCAGTAGTTCGCAAGATTTGTATGGACGAACTCGCCGTTTATCATTTTAAACCCTTGGAAAAAATATTTGTTATACTTCGAATCAATATCTTATTCATAGGTTTTGGGAGACTGTTTCTCGCGGTTCGTGAATGGCCTCGAAGTATCGCTCGAGTAGGATCACTTATACTAGTACTATTAAAGAAACTACAATAGGATCTAACTTTATTAATGTTTGATTGGGATCCTCGCGAGAGAGTGGAAGATGGCCCTTTCTATAAGTGTGTCTGTTCTTGTTTACAGATTCATTTATGGGGTTTTATTTCGCACTCATTAAATCAGTGGTTGTTATGACCACAACATCTGTGTACTGTATGGAGGACATTGGTGCCATATGAAGCATTTACTAATCAAGAAACGAACAGGCCAAGAGGTACCATCAGCGCTGTAATAAACTCAAAAGTTCGCTCAACCATAGAACAAGTGGTCCGACAGAGGAAGCCTTTGTAGTAAGGCTTTAGCCACTTCACTCATACATCTTTATGATGTACAAATACTTCTGTCGTAGATTAATAAAATATTAATCATTCGTTATCTCCCCGTCGTCCGATCGCAGCCATCACTTGTATTCTGTGTTCGTCCACTTGTACTTTCGTTATTGTTTTAACACTTCAAGCTACTTCTCATCAGACTTACGTATAATCCTTCCTCTCCTTTCCTTTGGTTCCTTAACACCCAGCGCGTCCGGCCCAATACAATATGTATTTTATCGTTGTATTTGTTTGATGAGATATATAAATAAACATTATCATCTATATACTTCACATTCAACATTTTATTCAGTTTTCCAAATAAGCGACAAGTCCGAATCGGAATCGCCCACCGAATGTCCCGTACATACTTGTAGGTTGGGTAATTTCATAGAAACTATTAATTGATCTACATATTGGTAATTTTTAATTAACTATAGGTAATAACAAACATTCCCACGAAATTTCAAATTCAATGGGAAGTTAAATAATACTTCGGAACAAAATTTGTAAAATAGATGACTTTGGTGGCTTCCAAAGCTTTTGTTTTCCAATATTTTTTTTTAAATCAAAAATACTATAATTGTTTACTCAATGAGTTCAAACAGCGATACATCACTCGATGAGGCCCAACAATTTTCTTTTCTTTTAAGCTGCATGTGAGCCCTCCTTATAATATTTAAAATATTTTTGAAAATTTGTATGGTCCTAACCGATTGGCTGTAAAACTTGTGTGACAGACGACAGGCAGACTGACGGACACGTGAGGTACGAAAACCTAAAAGCTAATTAATGTTTAAAAATTTCTATTAGATTTGTCACCTCAATAATAATATCTGGTATCTCGATACCACATTATAACAATGTAAGAGACCATACTGCGGAGAACAATGACGATACAAAGAATTTAACAAAGGTGAAAATAATAATTACATGACTGTATTGATCAGTAATTAGTGTTATTCTGTTCAATGTGCTGGTCGAGGACCTTTGTACCTTTGGGCCACAATGGTGGTCTCTTGTCTCATTGTTTGTGCTTGTGTTATGCTGGAAATATTTGCCGAGTCAGCGGCCGGCATATTACTTGTAGCATTCATTTACAATAAAGATTTCGTTGCGTATGCTCCAGGTATACAATGATTTATTTATATAACGTACATCAAATCATTGTCAGCGTTTTCTATTCAGAATGATTGGCACAGATATTGTAAATATGAGAATTGCGCATCATTAAGCACTTACCAGCTCATCAAAAATTAAGATATTGAAACTGTTTTTAGACTAGAAGATTACACATGACACACTTCCGAGAATCTGGGAAGGATTCATCTAATTCCATGATCAGGACATCAGGAGCAGATTCAGACTCTTCCCTTTTTATTAGAAACAAACTTATTATGACTTGCTTCTACCTTCTTACTTCTAAAAGCTGTATTTTATTAAATTCAAATGCAGTTATCAATTAAAAAGTTATGATCATCTTCTTGGTAGTTCATTAGCATAATAACTAGTTCAGTTTGATTGAAATCCGCAGCCATTGCAATATATTGTGATATCAAGACAGAAAAAGATCTTTCGACATTGAACAATGTATTATTTTAGCAAATACGATTCGATTCAATAATGCCATATCATGTTCTTGGAATATGTTCCAATCAAAGCCAACGTGCTTGCAGCGTGGGGACCGTTACGTCGTTTACGGCAAAATTAAACTTCCCAAATAAGTACGTCATTGTGTATTTAGTTAATGCCAAGTGACAACAATGACATGTTCGCACCTTTTTTAGCAAATGTCTCAGAGAATCATGGACGTGCAAAATTCTGCAAATTCCTCTAAAGACAAAGAACGCGATGCGCCTATCGTCGTCAGTCGTCAAACAAACACCGAGCCAATGTTTACTCGCCGGAGACTGCACGTTTGTGCGTCGCCTCGGAGATTACTTTAATATTGACATGTGCGTGGCGGTCCTACTTTATTATTACTTGCATAGGTACAATTTTAAAAATGCGATCACTATAAGCCCTGAATACATTCATATTATAACAAAAAAATGTCTTTTTGAGTTAAATAAACTTTATCCAAACATATAACTCGCTTAATACACTTAACAATTATTAAGACAACTGTACATACTCGTATCAATAAATAACTGACTGTTATAATCACAAATAACATCCTGTGACTATTACTTTTCTCGCCATCATCATCAAAAATATAATAATTTATAATAATCCAGTTTCCACAATAAACACATCAGTATTATCTGCCTTCGACGGCAGTGCTGCATTGGATACATCTAAATGTGACAAATTTCCTAGTTTTAGCGCAGAATTGTTCATAAAGTGTGCCAACACTGATATTAATACCTTGTTATTTGATCGAATTGATTCAAAATTGATCGCCGATCATTTCAATAAGCAACGAAACTTAAGTTTAGAGAGTTTCAAATTTTTTTTTTTTTTTTTTTTTTAATCGGAACTCATGTTTGTCATCCAGGCTATACTCTACATTATCAATCAATTCTTTTATATTATATGTTATGTCTTCTGCGCACACGCGGAGTACTGGCGATTTTTTTTTTTTTATAGCAAAGCCAATTAATATTCAAGATTATAATCTTAAATACTTGTAATTGCTTATAATTTATTCTGTACACAATCAATTACATGTGGTGTCATTTTATAGCGGGGTCAGCTACGGAGGGGCATGGTGGGTTGGGGGCTGGGGGGCTACATGCCACTAACACAACACTAATGAGATTTCCATACCACGTCGACATAACACCTCGTATAAACACTGTTGTACATAATTGATCTACCAACACACAGATACATTACTCAATCATGCACGTTTATAATATATTTCTTGACTTTTACTTTATAGATTTACTGGAATCACAGGTCCCTTAGTAACACCACGCGCTTAGGGGTAATTAAATTCTTAAGGATTCCTTATCGACAGGAATCACTCCTTAGTTTAAAGTCTTCAAAGCACTCGATTTACGTTAGCGTGATAGAGTGAGGTCCTATGATGGTCGCACCTCGGCTCAGACGTGTCGTGCGGCGGAGGGATGGGCGCGAGGCGTCGAGCACAGACCGGTTCCTGGCATCGCACCCTTGTTCGACGAGCGAGGCTGGGCGCTGTGCGAGCGTGCCGTTCGGACGAGTTAACTCATCAAATCAAAATATAAACTAGCGTTTCAAAGTTTTGCGCTTTCACGGATTCCACTTAATGTTGTCAGAATATTACTCTAGCTATAACTGACGGTCGTTTAGGACATTGGCTCACCCAGGACATTCATTTATTATATTTAGGTCGGGTGAGTATATCTTTTGATATAATGGATATACTTTTCATTGCCTCATTTATTTGGCCATTTGTCATGGCCTGCAGGTAGGTTTTAACTATGGGAAGTTAAAATACTATTCGCTACCTGCAGGCCATGTTCTAAGAAACGCGGAATAAAGCTCAAAAATTCAGTGGTCACAGAACTACAGTTTGATGTAACCAAAATCAATTTAGAAATACAGGTGAATATTATTCATAGCTTAAAATGTATGCACCGATATATCACATACACAATGCAATTACATGTCCCTATCTTTTATACAAATAACTGATCCGATAAAATGATACACTGACGTCACGTGTAATAAGCACTAAGCAGTAGCGCTGATAAAGAAGTAAATATTGTCAAGCTGATACTAGGTGTTGTAGTACAGGTAACGCTCGCATGCCGTTTGATGGCTCATCGAGCACATGGTGGTCGAGACACAGCATCACCTTATTGCGAGTGAACCCAGGTTTTGCCACATCCACTTTTCATTACTAGTCGTCGAACTACGACGAACATCGATTTTGAAAATAACAGAAAAGTGGGAATAGAATCTTCAAAAACGGTTTGGTTTCATTACGTCACAATAAAGGATTGCAAATGAGTACACGGTTCATTAGGTTACTTTCAGTGAGCTCGCGTGGCCAGTCAGCTTTTTTTTTTTTTTTTTTTTTTTTTTTAATGGGTCAAAACTGTACTGTAGTCAATCCCCAGTTCTTCAGCTACGTCAATTTTATCGCTAACATATCGACCAGAGCGAGCAGCATCTTCGACATAAAAATTCCCGTATTGAAAACACTTAAACCAACTTTGTGCTACTCTTACTGACACTGCATTAGGTCCATAAACGTCACTTTTTTTTTTTTTTTTTTTTTTTTTACAGTCAAAGATATTTAATTACAAGTTTATACATACTATATGCGAAAAGACTTTCCCCCCAACCTTTTATAATATTAAAGCCATTTAATTGGTCATCGATTCGTCAAAATAGCTGATTCTTAGCAATAACTCTGACCAGACTGTGACCTAAGCTAGTATGATGACTTCTGCCTGTTATAGATGAATGAACGACATCTCGGCTATGTCTCTGGGTGTCGAATGTCGCCGCAACGTTATCTATCAGCAAGTACTAGTTATTTTATTTTTGAAGGATATTTTGAGTGACTGGTATTTCTGGCTGGTTCAATACAGTCACAGTTGACTTTTCCATACAAGTAGTTAGGTATGTAGGTAGTTTAATTTGCTATTTAGTTAGTTTCACAGGAACATGAAATTGCGACAATTTTAGTTGTAACGAATGTAATTTCAATTGTAACTAAATTGAATTAATTTAAAAGTCATGTCCAAGCATACTTAATTGTTTGGTCTGTTTGTATTTATTAATTTAGAAAGAGCCACCAGTGTTGTCTTTTATCCTAACGATTACTAATTTCTGTATATCCAGAAGAAATAGGTCTCCCCACCATTACCAAAATGACACCTAGTCAATTTTATAGCTCTTTGAAAAATTTTGCAGCTGTCACCAGTGACAGTAAGTCACTTCCAAAGGTGCCTCAACGAATGCCACTCTCGTGACGCCAGAGCAGCGACCGACCTCCAGATTGTTACGGACATTATTTTTGAGGCAAGTACTTGTCATGGATAAAGAAAATAATTTTTTTTTTTTAATGTTAACAACCTACCTTCTATACGAGACCTATATTTACTGTATAATTACTAATTTTGTGTTTTAATTTAGTTGCTTGTTGGAGTTAACAATAATCTTATTAGAAATATTGTCTGCAAGCTGCTTAAGAACTTGATTTTTGACATCCATTTAAGCTCTCTCCTGTTATTTAATATATATATATGACTACATTACAATACAGTGGGTGTCTCTGCACTCAACATCTGGAGCAAGAGCGGGCGAGCGTCTCTCGTGAGTCGCGACCACCATTGTCAAAACAATATGTATAGCCTTCTTGTGACGGTCTTACGACTTACCAGTTTCTCGAATCAAGATAACTCGACAATGAACTTGAGTTGTGTCGGTGAACCGGCCGCGCGGCTCGCGCCCAACATTAACAATCTTCAGGACTCCGGTGCAAAAGTTGCAATGCAAAAAAAAACCACTCAAGTCGTGCCGCTCGTGTAGGCAGGAGACCATCACATACACCTCGCTGGAATCGTCCAGCTCCCACTGAACAAAGAACCGTTCTACTAAGATAGTATTTAAAAAAAAAAAGTGCGATCGCGTGGTGTGCGCCGGCGCAGTTCGAGCGGCGCGCGCGCGGCCGACGTGTCCGGGAGGCCGCGGACCACTGGCGGCCGCCGGCCCCCCCCGCCCGTTTCGCCCCTCACGCCCCTCTCGCCCCCCCTTCACGCCGCTCACTTCGTTCACGTGCTATCCTACCTGCACAGAAGAGTTCCTGCTGCCTAATATAACTATTAAAGATGACCACACAATTAATGAATAAAAAATCTACATGATTAGAGCAGACACAAACAAATTTAAAACTGTGATAAAAGCCAAGCCATTCAACAAAACTTACTATGATATAAATGATTATCTTAACGAACTTAAAGCGTGGGAGTAAGTTGCTAAAATAAAATCATGACAGGTTATGACATTAATAATTTGTAAATGTAATTGCAAACATTCAAAAGTTGAGGAGTTTCTTTGCGCCGCTTCTTCTCGAAAGTTAGAGTATTGGTCGAAGAGGTGTAACATTTAATTTAGTAAACGAGTTTAATCATCATATAGGAAGAATACAACACAACATTACTAGACCGCGATCATATCACATACATCCAGGCGTCGGTAAAACAGTTAAATGTTACGTCTTACATCAGCGGCCATCGAAATCTGTTTTTTTTTTTTTTTTTTTTAATCTCCATTTCAAAACAAACTGGTAACTGGATAAAAAAAAAAAAACAAAAAAAAAAAAAGAATATGAAACAATTAAATGCTTTATTAATTTCTAAGAAAATTAATATACATTTAGTATCTCCTGTTGTAAAATGACACACTCTGTGTCAAATAAACTTTACTTAAATTAAACTTCAAGTACTTAAAGAGCGCACGCAGCCAAGTCCGCGCGTGCATTCAATTACATTCTTTAAAATATGTTCTCATTTTCTCGCAAATGGTTCTAAAAGCAGAGTATTTGTGTACAGTGCAAGCAATGTACATTTTGTGCTAAAGCTTGAGTCAGCACTTTACGTACTACGCGCGGCTCGGACGGTGACGGTTATACAGCCGATATACGAGTATCGATCATACCGCGTGGACTCATTATCAATAAATATTATTTTCTTATCAGTCAATAATATCATTCAATCATCTAAAGTTGTATGATCTCAGACCGAATATCTTTATGGTATTATATTGTGACTAAGAAGAAAAGTGTAAACGTGTTGTTCCCGTGTGTTCGTCCGACCTTGTGTACACTGGCATCGTTTACTTAACCGCTAAGATATTGCTATCTTCGTGGATTTAGTGTTCCAGCGGAATGTAAGAGCCGGCTTAACATAAAGAAATGTTGGGAGATACTAAATTCTTATTGGGATTCTAGTTCGAACTACGACGAACATCGATTTGAAAATAACAGAAAAGTGGGAATGGAAGATTCTGAACAGGTGGTCGGCTAACGACTCACTACACTGGGAGATCGATAGTTAGATGTTCGAAGAAAATCAAGAATATGTATTTCATACATAAAATACGAGCACTTATATATATATATACACACATTAAAAACGTTTAATACAAAAATGTGGTCTGTTTGCCATGGTTTTTTTTTTTTTTTTTTAAATAGAATTAGAACCAGTAGAAAACGAAACATAATTCAATGATTAAACTTATGCAAAAACTGTCTTTGATGATCACCGGAAGCAAAGTGCCGAGAATATCAGAAAAGGTTATTAGGTCTTCCACGACAAGCATGCGTTTGGTGTAGACACCAATCAGAATAACTGTAAAGGGCTAGTTAACATCTTAGCATCATCCTTAAATTCTACCTTCACGATCCAATCTGTGTTCTTCATAATTTTAATCAAGAAATTACCTAGTTAAACATTCAAGTTCCCATCATGGTCATACCTAAAAGACACATTCAGGTCGCTGATCCTGACTGCAATATTAGCCTATTCAGATATCATCAGGGGTGGTATGGTTAACATTACATATACCAGCAATTTGAATATATGTAAAAAAAAAAAAAAAAAAAAAAAAAAACCGGGTACTCCTTTACCACAGTAGTTAAAAGTAATATGGTCCAATTTATTTGCAACTATGTTGTCTAACTTAGTTGTCTATCGCCATCTAGTTATAATAAATATAATTATTATGAGAACATATTATAAAACCAAGAATTCTTAACAGCGCCATTTAGAATTGGCTCATTTCATGCCAGCGGCATCTATGGGCAATATTAAGAACTCAACATGTAACATAGTAGGAATTTTGAATATAAATTGCACGACGACTCTAAATAACTGGTCAAAAAAAAAAAAAAAAAAAAAAAAAAAAAAAAAAAGGATGACATTGATGCAACTTACAGAAGAATAAGTTGGCAGGACATCAAGAAGCAAGAAGAATTCCTTCGTTATCATCATCAATCATCATTAACATGTCATCAGTTATCGCCATCATTAGTCATCAAAACATCATCAGACATCAATTATCAGCGAACAGAACGATCCGACTGAAACTGAAACGATAAATAATCATCGGCACTCGTCATACGTTCTGCCGCTCCTCCACAGATGGCACTGTCCAATTCTGAATCGCGCTGTTAAGGTTTGCCAATCAATGATATAAAGGGAGACAAACTTCTGTGAATTACGGTTAGGTGTTTTTTTTTTTTTTTTTTTTTTTTTGAAATAAAATTTAAAATCCATAGACTCTTTGGTCCATGCCTTTTTTTTATATTGATTGTTGTTATTTATTGTGTTTTTATTTACTACTGGGCTCCGCGTTAGCTCAAATTACATTTTGATTAAATTAAAATTAAATATAAAGTATTTTTAGTGTTAGTTTATTTTATTGTGTTTTATTTATTTCTATATTGTTGGGATTATTGGAAAAAGGGGAAGTAAGGGATGGGGGAATAAAAAGGGGGGGGGGGGAGGTAAAACAATTCTCTATCTCTAGTCCCTGTGGCTTACAATCTATATATATACTTTTTTTTTTTTTTTTTTTTTTTATAATTATTGTTATATTGTTTTTTTTTTTTTTTTTTTTTGTTTGGTATATATACTTATCATTTTTTTTTTTGTTTAATTATTATTATATATATATATATATATATATATATATATTTTTTTTTTTTTTTAATTGTTATTACTATCATTATTATACAATTACAGACTATAAACCATATATCTACAATTTGTGAACTTTGTACTATTTTAACACAGTTTTGTATCCCAGGATGCACTACAATCCCGCATCTCGGAATACCTTGTTTGTCATCGTCATCTGATTAGTCACTTCTGGTCATTTTGTCTATGACGGCCGCGTCTCCTCTCCTCACGGCCATCCGCAGGTTGTAGTCCTGATCCTCTCCGTTGTGGCCCTCTCCGCTCTTGATATTAGTCGAGCTATGGCATCGTTTTCTATGTTGTCTGTGTAATATACACAGGTCTGTGTATGCCTGGAGATGGCCACAACGGCGTGGGGGACGCTCTGGAGCAAGTGGGAATTTGCAGGAGTTGTTCGCACTATAACCACCGTCTCGAACGTCTGTCCTTGCGCTTCATGTATAGTCAGGGTGCGTGAACCTTCGTCGTCACCGTAGCCTTGGCTGATAAGGATTTCCTTTTCAGCCTGCGTGTGAACGAGATACAATGTTCGTTCCGACTTAGGTATCACTGCACCTGTGAACTGCTTCAGCGTCAAGGATTTCGCCCGAGTATTCGCTGAGTATATTCCACTGTAAATTTCACAGAGAGCATACGCGACGTCTAGGGGATTTCTATAAGTGCATAACAACTCCTTTGTTGTATGGATTATTTTGTTCGGATTGCTGTACTCTAGTTTGAAGAGGTTACACCGGTCAATGTATGGGAGTTGGTTGTTATCTCCTAGCAGCGTCACCTCGCTGGCTTTCGCAATTTGGATGGCCATCACTATGGATCCGAAGTGGTTCATAAGGGCTTCGTCCACCAAAAGGTGTCTACACGATTCGCCCTTACTTATCCCATTTACAAGTAAGGATGCCATAGTCCTCACTCTCTTCTTGGCCCTATGTCCAAATTTTGGTTCCAGCTTCTCTCTGAGGTCTTTCGCTGCCTTGGTCGTCGATGTCACCACAATGTCACTTTCCACGTCTATTTGTGACATTACCCACGTGGTTTTCCCGCACCCTGGCACTCCGTTCACCCATGATATTTTGGGATTGGTCCAGTGCTCCGGTTTTCTACCGTTGGACAGATCCCCCGATATGGTGTTTGCCATTTCGAGGATTCTGTCGTCGAGCATTACCTTTGTGCACTTTGCAATCACCACTATGGGGTCGTCCGGTGGTACTTGGAACACAAGTTTCCCATTTTCCTCATCATTTCTGTCCTCGTCCAGGGCCACAAAACCGCACGTCCCGCTGTAAGCGGCCATATACGACCCCGATTTTTGTCCATGGATCACCGTGGATGTTTCGTTGTCGTATACCGCCGCCCCCGCCTCTTTCAATAGAACTCGCAGCAGTCCCATATTGTCACGCCTGTATGTTTGGATGATCTTCTCGCAAACATCTGCAGTGACTTTTCTTGTGGCTTTTGTTACTGCTACGAATTCCAGGAAGGCGTTCAGCATGTGGTCCCGTGGTCCCTCCGCCGGTCTGAGAAATGGTTGGGAAACCTGTCCCATGTCTGCCCTGGTGCGTTCTCTTTTTTGATGTTTTTCTGCATTTTTCAGCCGTGGGGTGGTAAAATCGTCGACCGCTTTCTCAACCGATGCACTCCTCCTCAACTTTACTACTTTTTTCGACACTACTTCAGGGATTGCCAGGAAAACCCTGCTAAGTGTGGATGTCATGGAAGAGAGGTTTTTGTCTCTATCGTGTTTGCTAGTCATCGCATTTCGTTTCGACTGTTGGTGTTCTTCTCTCACCCGATTTTCCAACCGCTCGGACCCACTGATGTCTCTTTCGACAATCGGGTGGTCCCAGCAGTCGGTGGGTGGTATTGTGGGATTCTGGTCTAGAGGTCGCGATCTAAGATGACTGAGGTTTTGACCTCTGTCCTCGTAGATCACGATCTCATGGTGTTTCGAGGCTTCTAAGGCGCCGAGGTAATCCTCTGTGTTGCCTTTTGTGTAGCCTACGACCATTGCGTCCACACTGATCTTTTTGCTTCCAATGATCCCGTCCGTTCCCCTCCTGCCCATCCTTGACAGCACCCTGCAGGCCTTTTCGAACACGGTGATTTGCAGGGCATCGTCAGTGTTGAATAGTGCGATAGTTTTGTTTTTCTTCCGCACTATCCTACACTGTTCTTCCTCGATTCTCACCGTTGGAAGTTCGTTGTAGGCCTTCCGTCTCATTGACGTCTTGAGGGAACTGCCATTGATGAGCGCTCCGAGACCCGGCGAGATGTATACATTGGTCTTTGCTTTGTCGTTACAGAATGCGATGCCTATCCTCTCTGCGCTGTTGTCCATAAACAGTGCCACACTCCTCAGCCTGATCCCTGGATGCCCCGACTCTCCGGTGTTCAGTATGTGTAAGGTTTGTGGTAGTGAGTTGTTTGTTTTTTCTGTGATTTGCGTGTTTGTGTTCGTCTCTGGGTTTGATAGGACTGGTGACTGGGGAAGCAAACTATTGCGCTCTATAACTTTGGAGGCTATCGACTCCGCATAGTCGAGGAACAACTTTCGCGTTTTGGGTTTGTCCAATACTATTGGGATGTTAGTTTTGGTCAGCTCCGTTTGAAGTTCGCTTTCCAAGTTGTGGCGAGCTATTTGGAAACGTGGGCAATTGAATAGTATGTGCCAGACTGTTTCGCTTATGTTCGGGTCGCACTCGCACTCGGGACTGCTGCGAAGCTGAAACCGATGCAAGTACTCTCCGAACCCGCCGTGTCCTGTCAGAAGTTGAACCTGGGTGGGAGTCAATTTTGTTCCTCTCACAAAGCGGTAAGCTTTGTCCACATTTGGTAAGAACACTTTTGTGATTGACCCCGTCTGGGAGGAAACATATCTGTCCTGCCACCTCTTGACTGTTTCCTCCCTGATTTTCCTCCTGACATACGATAGCGGTATTTCGGCGTAGTCTGGTGTAGGCTTCATCGAGCTTGCTGCTTTTTTTGCAAGTTCATCCGCTCTTTCGTTTCCCACTGTTCCCATGTGTGCTCTAAGCCAGAACAGACGTACCTGTTTCCCTTGTGCTCGGATTTTGATATGTTCTCCTTTATGGATTTTGCCAATGGATGAAGGACAGCTGGATTGGATAGCAGTTCGAGTGATGATCTCGAGTCACTCAGTATGTTTACTGCTTCCTTTCCGCTCCCCTTCACCCTCAGCACTGCCCTATGGAGAGCATATAATTCCGCTTGGAACACCGTGCATTTCGGGTCTAGGCTGAAAGTTTCACTGTCGACCTCCTCTCCGTTCTCCCACCATGTGAGGGCTGCGCCTACTTTTCCCTCCATTTTACTTCCATCGGTGTATATCTGTGGTCCTAAAATGTTATGGTTTCTTTGGGTTGTCGGATTCATGTCTTCTAGGAGTTCGTACTCTGAGGTAGTCGTGTTCGAGGGATGGGGGAAATCCTGGAATTTAACCCGCCCCTCCAACCGCCCACCAGGGGGTACGAAGTCGACTGTGTAACCTTTCTTTGCCTCGTACAGGGTAGCTGCTTCTTGGATGCGTAGGTCCAGTGGAAGTGTTCCAGAGAGTACCTGTACCGATGTCAAAGACGTGGTTCTATATGCTTTGCAGATCTTTTGTGCAAATCCTCTCTGTATTGCTTCCAACTGTTTCCTGTTCATTTGGAGCTGACTTGCCGCTGCCCATGAGCTTGCTCCATAGGTGATTATTGGCTCTATAACTGCTACGTAGATGGTCCTTATTATTTCTCCATTGAGACCCCACTTTACCTTCGCCGCACATGCTAGTTGTTTATAGATGTCCGCTGACTTCTTACAGATGGCGGTGACATGTGATTTGAAGTTTAGGTGTTTGTCTATTGTGAGTCCGAGAAGTTTGATCTCGTCAACCATTGCAAGGTCAACTCCCGACATTGTAATCTTTGGGGCTGTGAACTTTAGCTTCTTTGTGAGCAGCATCATGTTAGTTTTATGCGCTGCAAAGTTCAACTTGTTTTCTATGCCCCATTCTACAATTCTAGCCAGCACTTGGTTGACGGTACCCTCCATCTCGGTTATGCACTTATCGGAGAAGACTAGGACTACATCGTCTGCAAAGGCCTGTACGTGGACTTTTTCTTTGGACAGGATTTGCAGCAGGGAGTCGAGGATGAGGTTCCAAAAGGTCGGTCCTCCTATTGAGCCTTGTACACAACCTTTATTGGTGTGCCTTTCACTCGACGCCCCTGCATAATGTATTTCTACTTTCCTGTCTTCCAAATATGAGTCCACTACCCTATAGAGGTTTCTCGGGCATCCCTTTTCGAGGAGTTGTTTCTTTAGAGCCGGCCACCATGCGTTGTCGAAGGCCCCCTCTATGTCCAATGAAATCATTATTATAGACTTTTTCTGTGTCTGTTCTTTGTCTATGTATTTCATAAGGTCATAGAGGGCGTCCTCGGTTCCGCGCTGTGGCATGAAGCCGTACTGATTTTTGTTTAGAGTCGGAAGAATGTGCCATTGGAGGCGTCCCACCAGTAGTTTTTCCAGTGTTTTCCCCATCACTGATAAAAGACCGATGGGTCGGTAGGACTTTGGCTGTGTGTAGTCATCCTTGCCAGGCTTCCGAAGAATGACCACATGAGCTATTTTCCAGAGCTTAGGGAAATACGACATGGCTAAGCATTTGTTCGCTATTGCCATGAATACCTCCTTTTCGCTTCTGATTGCTCGTGCGCATATGTCTGACGTGAACCCATCCGCTCCCGGTGCCTTCTTTGGGTTCTGGGCTTTCAGCACCGTTTCCACCTCCGCTATCGTGAAAGGTGGATCGTCGCCAGACAGTCTGCGTTCCTCCTCTGGCGTTCCGCTTTGTGTCAGGTTTCTGAGTTGTGTGTGGAACGGTTTGTCTGTTGCTACAGTGTCTTTTGGGTAGAAGGTCTCCGCTAAGAGGCTTGCAGAGGCTTCCGGGCTCAGTGTAGCTCCATCCGGACTCCTCAGCAGCATATCCTCTTGTCTACCCGATGTTTTACGTAAGATTCTGTAGATGCCGTCCCACATGCTCTCTCTGTCCTGTTTTGAGCAGAATTCCTTCCAACTCTCCGTTTGGGCCTCTTGTGTTTTTTTAGCATAAAGCTCTTTGGCCTCTTGGTATTCTTTCAGTACGGCCTCTATTCGTGGTGGGGCTGCGTTCTTAATACGTCTCTTCTTCCTCAGTACGTCTTTTTTTAGCTCTTCTGTTTCCGCCGTCCACCATGGAGGTTGAGCTTTCCCCTTCCTTTTGCCTATTCTCGGGATTGCGCTTTCGCACGCTTCCGTTACTGATGTTATATAGGCTTTGACAATTTCTTCCATTTCTCCCTCCGACTCCACCGCCTCTATCGTCTCTGTCTTCAGGTTTCTCTCCTCCAGGGCTTTGTGTAATTGCTTATCGAACTCAAACCAGTCTGCCTTTTTCGTATTGTAACGCCTGGTTGTCGGTTTGGCCACCGTCTGTAGCTTTTCCCCGACTTCCAGGACGAACGTGATGGCATTGTGGTCTGACGTGGTAAGAGTTCGGTTCACTTTCCACTCTTGGATTTTCCCTAGAAGAGATGAGCTACAAGCCGTAACATCTACGATGCTCGTGCACAGCTTCCCCCTGCGGTATTCTTCAAAGGTCGGTGTGTCTCCCGAGTTTAGAATATGGAAGTTTATCTCGTTTAGGAAGGAGCTGTATGCCTCTCCTCTCTGGTTTTCGGCTGAGCTACCCCACCACTGGCTCCAGGCATTTACATCACCCCCGATCATTACGTTTGGCGTTTGGAGTTTCTCGCATACCGCTTTTGTACGCTCTATGTACGGCTCTATAGGTTGGTCGCCTTCGAAGTAGACTGAGACGACTCCAAGCTTCAGAGTTCCGGCTTCCAGTATTACCGCACATTCGGTTTCGTTGACAAGTTGAGGGTCGTGTATCACCCTCAAAAGGTCGCTGAAAACTATTATGGCGGCCTTTACTGGTTTTTGCCTATTTATGGAGCATTGAATAACCCTAGTTCCTGGGTACTGTTTTAGTGTCCCTCTGGAACCTACATATGGTTCCTGAACTAAGGCTATTGCCACTCCATTCTTCTCTGCTGCTAGGTGTAGCTCTGCGGTTGCCTGTTTGGATCTTCGCAGGTTGGCTTGGATGATCTTAAGCCTTGTTTTTCTGCCTACTTCTTGGGTGACTGAGCCGTTCCTGCGTGTGGTGTCCTTAGCAGTATGCGATTTTTGAACGAGCTATCCTGTCCCGTGACTGCCATTGCGGGCAGAGCGGACTGAACGCCACGTGTGGTTCTATTCCGGTCGTGTCCTGCTTCCCTCTTGCACAGTTTTTGCAATGAGGTGTGTTGCCCTCCTCTCGGTTTTTGCACTCGTGCCACGCGTGTTTCCCTCCGCAGTAGTTGCAGAGTTGGTGGCTCTCTTTGCAGAGTGTTTTTGTGTGTCCGAAATTCAGGCATTTAGCACATTGTATTAGCGGGCTCTGATCCTCTACCGGTCTTCTTTCCAGTCCGATGTGGATCGTTCCCGCCTCAAGCATGCGCTTATGGAGTTGTGGGGACACTTCCAGAACAGGGTGGCACTGTAGCTCGTTCCTTGTCCGTTTTCTGTACTTCACACGGATTTCCGACTGTTCGGCGCTGAAGTCCTGGAACAACTTCTTGTTCTGCGCCTTGAGATTTTCTACTATCTCCGAGTCCGTGTGGTATGCCATTAAGTTGTTAATTCTGATCAGGGGGTTCGATGTTTTTGCCTCCTTTACTTTTAGGGAGTTGTTGGTGCGGATCTTGTTTTGTAGTATTTGAATGTCCTGTTTACGCTCACAGCTAAGCACCACCTTGCTATTTCTAGCTTTTCTGACCCTGTCCACCGTAACCCCTGTGGTCTTAAAATCCAATGTTGCCCTAATCGCTTCTATAACATTATCCCCGGTTTTGGTGGGGTCTGTTGAAGAAACGATTATCGCATGATTGGTTCTTGGGGCCGGTTTTGTTTTTACCATTTCGGCGTATGTTGATGGTTTCAGGGTCGGTGTAGGTGTTACTCCCTTATAGCTCGAGTTTATCCAGGTGTTCTTTATCGCTTTATTTAGGGCCCTGGATTGGGTGGCCATCTCAGACATCTCTGCTCGTAGAGGATTTATCAAACCCTCTATTTGCGTCTGTGCGTCTGTGATGGCCATCTCTGATGCAAGGCCCATGACGCCTGCGGACTGTGTTCCCCCGTTTACATACACTATATCCTTTATTTCAAGGATGTCCTCGAGGATCTGGCCAGTCTTCACCACCATTGGAGCTGTAACCTCCTTTAGCTCCTCATGGAGGTCATCTCGCGTCGCTGCCTTTGGCCCTTCAAGAAGTGTTTTAACTTCTCTAAGGTCCCCGCGGATCGCTTTGATGTCCTCCTCTATCTTATGCAGTGGCTGCTCTGATAGTGTGAGAGGAGCTTTAGGGGGGGTACTTGAGCGGGCTCGTTCCTGTTTCTTGCCCTTCTTCCCCTGAGGCTCTGTAGCTGCAGTTTTTAGACTGTGCCACCAATGGGGAGCCTTGGGGGGGGTATCTGAACGGGCTCGCTCCTGTCTCTCCTTTTTCCTCTCCTGGAGCTCAGCTGTATCCATCTTTAGGTAGTGTACTTCTGTCGATAGATCCCCCAGGGTTTTCTTTATGTCTTGGAGGAGGGTGGTGTTGTCATTGTGGGGGCATGCGACCGGAGTCGGCGTTGTGGAGGCAGCTTCCACGGCAGCTGGCTTCTTCTCCGAGATGGATGATTTGATCTTTTTGATCATCCCATCCATCTCAAAGTTCAGCCAACTTTGGACGCCTTCCACAGCTTTCTGTGTGGTCTCTTGTGTCCGTCTAGCTGCCTTCTGGTTTTCGATGAACTCTTTGTGGAGTTCTCCCAGCGCCCTCGCATGTGCCTTTTCCAGTCGCACCCTCTCCCTTTCGGCTCTCACTCTTTCCTTCTCCAGGTTCAGACGGTGTCTTTGCCTGGAGTCGGCTAGCGAGAGCACGAGCTCGTAAAGGTTTTGTAGGCATTCTACTGCTGTGGCCCTCAACTCCCTTTTCAGGGTCTTCGAGCTCTCCAGTGCCTGTTTCCCTGTTTGTAGGAACTCCCTCGCTTTGTCGGTAGCGAGATCCTTGCATACTCCTGTTGGTCCTCCTATGGGTGGTAGCATGCTGGGACGTCCGGTCTCGCTCTCTACGTCTGTCCAATTGTCCTCAGAATCCTCCGCTTTTTCCTCCCACACTCCTTGATCTTTAAGGTCTTTTTGTAGTTGTGACCATTTTTCTTGGTGTGTGTTTGGATGCTTCTCCTCCTCGTCCTCGGACTGTACCGTCTTCTCAGGTGTTGTCGAGAAGACTATACTGTAGTGGTCCTTAGCGGGGTGGACTTCTGCCTTGGATTCCTCCGACTGGGGCTGGTTTGTTTGAGCTGGGAGTTCCCCCTCCTCCTGTGGTGTTGGTTTTGCTTGTGCCGGTTTTACTGGTGTCATCACTGAGGTGTCCAGCAGTGAGAGGTTGGCCAGATTTCTCACCTCATCAACCGCTGTTTTCCGCGCATATGCTTGCGCATTTCTCAACGACGCCACCCTCCGTAGTCCTCCTGTCACCGTCCTTTTTGCCAAAACCTGCTGTTTGGAGACCTCATGGCAAAGGTTTGTAGGTCCCCTTGTCGCACAAACACTTGTTCTTTTCTGTACTTTGTGTGTTGTTGACCTGTGTTTCTTTGTTTCTCCCTGTTTTTTTTGTGTGTACCCTGGTAGAGTGTCTAGTGGTGTAGTGTCTGTGGATGTTGTTGGGGATGGGGTAGGAATTGTAATTGGGTCTTTCCCACTTGACGGTAATACCTGCTCGGCGGTGGCTTCATGTTGTGGTGAGGCACTACCGGACGCTGGCACTGCGACCTCTTGACTCAGGTCCTCCCTTGCTGATGTGGAGGGGGTAGTGTTGGGAGCAGATGACGGTGACGACATAGTTAGTGTTAGTTGTTATTATTATTTATTACAATGTAACTTAATTTACTTAAGTACTACTTAAAATTATCTTATCTACTTAGACTTCTAATTTGTTGGGACTTGAGTGGGATTTCAATTTGTACAGCCGATGGTCTCTGCTTTTCCCGAGGTGGTGTTTGAGATGTTTCTTGATGAAGGGGCTTGATTACTCGAAATCCCTTGGGGCCAATAGACTAGATTTTGTTTGCTGATTCCAATGGAATTTTTCCCGACTTCCTAGGGTCAATATAGCGGAAGTTAGGCCCCGGGGGGGTGAGGTAACCAAGGTCGGGGGGGGGGGGGAGGGGGGGGGGGGGGGGGGGTTTCGTGGGAAGGCTATTGGCGGGGGTAGGGGGGGTAGGTCACCCCGAAGGAGGGGGGTAGGGAAGTGCGGAAGGGGTGGGGAAGGTATAGGAGGGCTAGAGGGTTCGTTTGGGGGGGTAGGCGGGAGTAGGGTGGGGGGTAGGTAGGGTAGGTTTTTGATGGGGGGGGGGTAGGGAAGCTCTGGAAAGGTGATTGGGGGGGTAGGGGAGGGTAGGCGAGGGGTAGAAGAGGGTAGGCGCAGGGTAGGAAGGGTTGGGAAAAAGTGAAAATATCAATGGGAAGGTGAGGAAGGGTCTGAGGGGGTAGGGGTTGGTTTCTATGTGAGGTAGTGGGGTGGGGGGGGTGGGGTGGTTGGGGGTTTGTGAGGTTTGGAGGTTGCTCGAGGTTGTGGGGTTAGGGTGCCTTCACCTGATGTCTCCTGTGGTGGAAGCACTCCTCTGCTGTTATTATTTGAGGAGTTCCTTGGATGCACCCTTTCAGAGCTGTTACTTGTCTTCAGCCCTGATCTTCCGCAGTCCTCGAGCCGTCAGAGGTGTCTTGTGGTTCGGATTGTTGAGGTAGGTTATGTTCTATGGCGCCAGTCTGGCGGCACGCGTCACCTCTAACTCGTAAACAAGTCCGTTACTATGGCAAAATCCGTACCTTTAGACACCCCTGGATCCTTCTGGTTTGGTGGTACGAGCCTGGATGTTACGCCGTTGGGTTCGTCTTGGCGGTGGCTTCCTGATGGTGTTTAGTAGGTGTGTGTGCAACTCACCGCTTTGGTGTTATTAAGCGTCAAAGTTCAGGTCCTGTAACTCCTGGATCCTTGGGCGGAAAATGTTGCCTACAATAATCCTGGCGAGTCAGACACTTATGAATCACTACACACACTTTACTCGTAATTTTGAGCACAAATTTTTTTTTTTTTTAAAAAAATTTTAACGCGGAGCAGCGTGGTGACAGTGTCGCTGTATGCTTTGTACGGTTAGGTGTTAGGTTAGGTTAGGTTAGGTTAGGTTAGGTTAGGTTTTTTTTTTTTTTTTTTTTTTTTTTTTTTTTTTTTTTTTTTTTTTTTTATTATCTTTGTTGATTTCGCAATGGGATTCAATTTTCGCATTATGATTATGTTGATTTTTGTGATTAGTAATATGGGTGTTAGTCAAGACAAGGGGAGCCACATGTTTGGGCAGCTGCTATTGGATACAGCTGTCTACACAAGGGACATCCAGAAGAATGATGGCAAAATTGCCAGATTGATTCAGTTTTTATTATTATTATTATTATTATTTTTTTGTTTTTTGTGATTTTTTTTTTTTTTTTTTTTTTTTTTTTTTTTTTTTTTTTTTTTTGATTTTTTAATTTTTTTTTATTTATTTATTTATATATCTTATTACATTTTTGGTGTAAATTATGCGATATAATAGATAATATAGTTTGTTTGAGTGTATGGTGACATGATAATATTGAGGAGATAGATTGGTTGTGGACTATGATTGTGGATTAAGGTGAGTAAATTTGAAAGAGAGAGGGAGGTGAATGAGTGTTGCTGAGCTATGTGGTATTGAAGGCTTTAAGATTGTTGATGATATAGGTGCTTAATTTTACGAAAGAGTCAAGGCAGGATTTTTTCGTACAGAGCGATGAGAGCGAAAACGGAGAAGTTCCCAAGAACTGGCAGCGCGTGACATGTTGGTGACGAGCGCTGCCAAATCTTGGGCAGTCCTGCAGAAGATGTGACACAGTCTGGACGGCGTTTCCACAGGGGCATTGGTCGGTGTCGATGATATTAAATCGATGAAGATACTGACGGAATCCGCCGTGCCCCGTCAGTATCTGGGTTAAGTGGAACGTGACAGGGGTGCTAGCCCGTAGGTCAGCAATGTCTTCAAGGGTAGGGAGTAGTGCGCGAGTGTGTGCTCCATGTACAGAGTTGGCATATCGATCCTGCCATTTGTGTCGATTCTGTTCTTTAATGTGTTGCCGAACATAGCTTATTGGGAACGAGAAATATACCGGCGCCCTGTGGAGAGTCGCAGCTGAGTTGGCTGCCCTATCGGCCGCCTCGTTGCCGGGTATGCCGGAGTGGCCCTTGACCCAGCAAAAACGGATGCCACAGAGGGGAGGGAGTTGGTTGATGGTTTGGTGAATTTGTGCGACCATTGGATGGGTATTATCCCTGCCTCCTATGGCATCCAACGCTGATTTGGAGTCGCTCAAAATGAGGGTGTCTGGATATTTTCCCTGGCTGGCATAGTGACACGCCTGTTGGATTGCGTATAATTCTGCCTGAAAAACAGTGCAGGCCCTGTGTAGTTTAAATTTAAGTGTGCGGACTCCCGTAGGCGCATCAGGGTCGATGACAACAGCCGCTGCTCCCACTTGTCCGTCTTCCTGCTTGCTGCCGTCTGTGTATATGTGGATGGTGTTGGGGCCACATAGGGCGTCAACCTGTAGTTGATTAACAGCGAGCGAGTAACCAGGGGACAGTCGCAAAGCCGGATGAAGTAGGTTGTGGCTTGGGACATTTTGTTCCATAGGGATGTTGGCAGGAAGAAACTTGGTTGTGTGAGTGAGTCTGGTCTTTTCAATAGTGTGGACCTCAATGATACGTAGATCCAGTGGGACCTGCTGAGCAAGGGCTATGACTGCATCGGTAGAAACCGTTCGATATGCTCTGGTGGCTCTGATTGCGAATCCTCGCTGGAGCGAGGCCAGAGTGTTCTTAACACCGATCTTGTGAGCTATGTGGCCCCATATGCCAGCAGCGTATGTTATGGTGGGTTCGACCACTTGTCGGTAGATGGTGTCAATGTTAGCTGGATGTACGCCCCAGGATGGTCTGACGAAATGACAAAGCCTATTGAAGAGTCGCGTAACCTTGTTGCTGATGTACTTCAGATGGGCCTCGAAGTTCAATTTTTCGTCCAGAATGATCCCCAGTAATTTTATACTGTTCGAAAATGCGATCGGGTGGTTGTTCATGCTTATTGTGGCAGTTTTGGCTTTAGATGTGAATGCAATGGCGCTAGTCTTGCTTGGTCCAAAAATAAGCTTAACACTATCCCCCCATTCAGTAATGAGGTTTAGTGCCGTATTTATGCGGGATCCAAGGGAAATGTGGTCCGGAGCAGAAGCTGTCAGAAGGACATCGTCTGCAAAGGCTTGTAGGTGGCATCCATCCGGAAGCTTCATGTGCAGTAGTTCGTCCAATACTATATTCCACAGTAGAGGGCCGCATGCAGAGCCTTGTATGCAGCCCTTCGTCATGGTCCTCGTAACTTCAGAGCCAGCGTAGTTCAATCGCACTGTGCGTCCCCGAATGTAACTTTTTATTAGTCGGAAGATGTTGCGAGGGCACTGAATTCGTCTGAGGCCATGCATTAGCGCCGGCCACCAAGCGTTGTCAAATGCTGCTTTAATGTCCAGTGAAACGGCCGCGACCTGCAGCCCACGTTGTTTACCTTTATATATTTCATCGAGTGCGTTGTGTAAGGCCATAGTTGTACTGGTCTGCTCCCTGAACCCAAACTGATTTACGTGCATGAGGCCGTGTCTTTCGGCTTTAAATGTGATTCGGCGTATGAAGAGCTTTTCCAGCAATTTTCCATACACAGGAATGAGCCCGATAGGTCGATGCGAAGACAGCGAAGAATAGTCGTCTTTTGATGGCTTGGGTATGATGCGCACGACTGCCTCCTTCCAGCATAGGGGGAAGTATCCTATTTGGAGGCACCTGTTCACGATATCTGTAATGATATCAGGGTAAGTATGGAAAAACTGGGCGCAGATGTCTGAGGTCAAACCATCGTGTCCAGGCGCTTTTTTGGGGTTCATATTGCGCAAAATCGAACGTATCTCGTCAGCGTGGAAGGGAAGGTCGTTTTCTGAAGTGGGTTCCGATTCAAATTCACTGCGCAGCTTATGATGGTTAGGGTGGATATCAGGTCCATCATCGGGATAGAAGTGTGCCAAGAGAGCTTGACAGGTATCCGAACCGTTGGTCGTATAGGTGTTGCCGACTTTGAGAGTGGCAGGAGGGCGGCGCGGTGCTGTTTCTTTGAGGAGACGATTAGTGAGGGACCAAACATTCTCCTTGGTTTGTAACTCACAGAATTGGCGGAAGTTCTTGGAGGATTCATTTTGAATTTCGTTCGCATACGCTTCTTTCTTCAACTTTTGCCGTTCAAGTAGGGTATTTACTGGCAGTCCTCGTTGCTTGGCCTTGTGTAGGTCCCGGTGAATTTGCAGAAGATCCCTCTTGGATTCCTCGAGATGATCGCTCCACCACGGGGGTTTTGGCTTTCCGGCCCTTGCCCCTCCACCGCTCAGCGGCATAGAATTATTGCAGGCTATCTGAATTATGCGGGTGAGTTCGCAGATGTGATTTTCAAGGGATGCCGGCTCCATAAGGGAGATGTCAGAGTCCAGTAGGTCCGACGTAGTCATTTGTGTGTGTAAACTCTCTTTGAAGGCAGCCCAGTTTGCTTTAGCCGATTTATATCTGAAGGTGGAGGTAGAATGGCCGTTGCTAGATCCATTAAGGTCGAAAGTGAGCAGGCATTCAATCGCATTATGTTGAGATGCTTGACATGCTTCAAGATTGACTCTCCAGCCATGGACAAGGTTGATAGCATTATCAGAGGCGAATGTAAGATCTATAATGGATGTACGGTGTGCATCGTGTGTAGTCGTCTCAAAGGTGGGCGTGATGCCTTCGTTACAGACGTGTAGTAAGTGAGCATGCATAAGCTCAAAGATTTGTACACCTCTGGGATTGGGATTAACCGTAAGACCACCCCACGCAGGATGGTGACCATTGAAGTCGCCGCCAATCAGCACCGCTCCTTTGTCAGTATCGGCCAATAAGTTTTCTAATTGATTTATGGTATTGTACTGATCGACGACGGGCTCTATGTATACAGAAGCGATGCTAAGCCGTTTATTGTGACACGTTAAATGAACCACACACAAGTTGGGAGAGGAATATTTGTTGGAGCTTATTGCGTTCACTGAGCCTTGCTTGATCCAGATACAAGCTTTTACTGGACGGCCTGGAAGTGGCGATTGGTGGATATCAACTCCTGCAATTGTATGTACCTCATTCCGATTGCCAATATAGGGCTCCGAGATAACAGCTATTCTATGCGAACTGCGATTAAAATATTGAAGAAACTCATGTTGAGCTCGGGACGATCGGTCGAGGTTGCATTGCAGCACGCCAAAGCTGCTCGAATAGTCCCTTAAAGAGTCACTATCGTTGTTGAGGTGTGCCATAGTCGATCCGGCTTAAGATTTTATATTGCATGGCTCGCACTCTGGGGCAACTTTGGGAAATGGAAAGATGTTTAGTGTCAGTGTTTGATTTAAATTTGGCGTTGTGAGCAGTGCAATTAGCGCATATGGGCTCCCCGTTTCCAGCTTTAATGGGGCAGTTATCAGCGTCGTGAGAAGTCTGAAGACAGAAAGTACAGCGGTTTTCAACCATGCTGCATCTGGATTGCGTGTGCCCAAATTGTAAGCAACGTCGGCATTGTACGAAAGGAGAAAAGTTCTCAGCGTGAACTCGTTGATAATCGACGTTGACTCTCCCCTGTTTGGTGATGGCTTGCCATACGTGGGGTGCAGCAATGAACACTGCGTTGTATAGGTTGGGGTTGCGATTATCCCGTATTAAACGAAGTTGAAGATCGTCTTTTGAGCAGGAGTCTAATGCCGTGTTCTGATCAAGAATGATATTCGCAAGGTCATCTCTGTGTATATCTTTGGATACACCTTTGACAATAAGCATGGGGCGAAGTTTCCGTGCAGGCTCAGCCTTGAGGTCGTCGCCACGGTTCATGCGTTGCATAGCGTCACTTAGATGTTGTTCGTTCTCAAACTCTACTCGCAGCTTACCGTGAGACACCGTCTGGACTTTCGTGGGAGCGTATTTTGCTTCTTTAAAGTTTATGCATTTGCGCATCGCCTTGATTGCCTCTTGCCGATTAGTAATTGATGCATTGGGGGTGATAATCAATGCCGGAGGTGCAGGGGTTGTGGGTAGTGGCGCTGGCTGAATTTTAGGGGCAGCACGTTGAGAGGTAACCTGAGCGTAAGTCGGTGCAAGGTAGGAGGCAGCATTGGCCTGTTTAAATGTACGTAGTTCTTCCCTGATAGAATGAGCCACCTCTTGTTGAATTGTAGTCTTTATTTCGTGTCTCAGTTCATCACTTATGGAATCAGAAGATGGCGGTGTAGTCAGAGACTGATGTTCTTTGAGTGGTTGTGCTGCTGCCGATTTTCCTTTATGTGGGGTGCGTTTGGTGGTGGATATCTCATTATGGTTTTGCAAGTCCTTGACCAGATTAACCACCCATGTAGTAAGCTGCAAGACCTCTTGGTGGGCGGCCAACGTGAGGTTTCTAGTTGGTGCATTCACACTTTTGTGCGCATTTAGATGAGCAGACGAGTCTAGAATGAGGGCCCTCATGGTGGTCTCGAAAGTGACGATGTCCTTTACGTCGCTGGCCTTAGCTGGAAGAGTGAGTTCTACCGGTTTCGGTTTTACAGCTCGGACAGGTTGAACGGAGGCGACCGGATCCACGGGTCCATCGAGAGGATTAGAGCGACTAGCAGGTTGCTGTGACATAAGGGCTGTAGGCACGACAGCGTGTTCTTGTCCCGTAGAGCCTGGCGCATGAGACAGTAACTGATTTGTAGGAGGGAGGGCTACATCGAATGTCGCAGTGTCTTTTGTGATATTTACAGCTTTAGATAAAGTGGTTGTTACGCTTGCATCCTTTTTTCCCTTATTCACAGGTGTAGGAGTCGCAAAAGTGTGTGTTTGTCCAGAGGGTCTGTGTTCAGTAGACAATGACTGTTTTATTGGAAGTGGTACAACTGATATTACCGCCTCTTTCGAAACGACAGCAGTCTTAGAGGGTGGCATCGGGATGCATGCGTCCTTGATTTCTTTATATGGTGTTGACGTTGGGGTTGAGTGTCCAGAGGTACCAGACACAGAAGGCAGCGGTTGGGCTGTGGGGAGGGCTACGAGAGATATCACAACCTCTTTTGTAAGTGAAGCGGACCTAGTCAAAGGCTTCGGGGATTTCCTACGACTGGGCCTTTTAGTCGGTGAACTGGGAGGTGATCTTATAATAGGCATATTGTTGGTAATTCAACTGGGCAAGATCACATAAAATAAGAGAGAAAGAAGAATTTTAAAAGAAAAATGAACTTATAATTACAACTTATTTATTTTACACTTTTGTACACTACTTTTTATTGATTTATTATTATTATTTTTATTGATTTATTATTTTCCAGATGCTGGCAAGACAGGACAGATGATGTGGACAGGAAAGTGAGTACCAGAAGCAAGGAAAGAATGGAAGGAAGCCTTAGGGTAGGGTATGTACTGAGTAAAGTGTGAATTAAGGATAATTGTAATTTTGGAAAACTTTATTTTTGAGTATTGACGCAGAAGTGGGGGGATAACTTAACAGTAAAAGTAGGGGGGCAGAAAGAGCTAGTAAGTACCTACTAGGCGGCGCCTCGAACTCGACAATACGTTATGCCCACTAGCGCCAGTGGCCAAAAAATCAATTAGACTTAGGTTAGGTTATTTAAAAAGACTTCAACGCGTGAATGTAAACAAAGTCGTCACATGTGAATTTGTTAAAAATGATAAGTTTGTGTGCGGTTTGTCGGCACTTTATGAAAGTAGGTATTTAGCTCTAAAAAATTTTGGTATTTAATTTTCTAACTATTGACTATATCATAGTACGAACGTAAATAAAATCTAAAAATATGCTATAGATGACAAAAGAGAAAGTGAAGGATGACAAAGTTATGAAGAAAAATATACAAATTTATGGACCGCAAAATAAATTTTGACTTTTAAGACAATTATTTATGAAAATTAATTTAAGAATTTAGATTTGAAAATTATGAAAACTATTAAAAGGGGGTACCATATATTGGTGGATAATTGAAGATTAGTTATTCAACTACCTATATTCTGAGTTTCAAGACGCTAGAGCAAAACTGAGTGTCCTATCTGGAGTGGTTACCTCTCTTTGGTTAGGTTAGGTTAGGTTAGGTTAGGTTAGGTTAGGTTAGGTTAGGTTAGGTTAGGTTAGGTTAGGTTAGGTTAGGTTAGGTTAGGTTAGGTTAGGTTAGGTTAGGTTAGGTTAGGTTAGGTTAGGTTAGGTTAGGTTAGGTTAGGTTAGGTTAGGTTAGGTTAGGTTAGGTTAGGTTAGGTTAGGTTAGGTTAGGTTAGGTTAGGTTAGGTTAGGTTAGGTTAGGTTAGGTTAGGTTAGGTTAGGTTAGGTTAGGTTAGGTTAGGTTAGGTTAGGTTAGGTTAGGTTAGGTTAGGTTAGGTTAGGTTAGGTTAGGTTAGGTTAGGTTAGGTTAGGTTAGGTTAGGTTAGGTTAGGTTAGGTTAGGTTAGGTTAGGTTAGGTTAGGTTAGGTTAGGTTAGGTTAGGTTAGGTTAGGTTAGGTTAGGTTAGGTTAGGTTAGGTTAGGTTAGGTTAGGTTTTTTTTTTTTTTTTTTTTTTTTTTTTTTTTTTTTTTTTTTTATATCCTACACACCCTCGGACATAATCCGAGTCATTGTTAATCTATTCCATTCATACCAGTTCCCGCATGTGCTACTTCTCGTACTTTCATTCTTCATACTGTATCTTTCTCGCATTCATCTCTTTCGCACCAATTTACTTAAAACTATTTTAGGGTTTGGGTTCTTTTTCTTTATTTAAATAATTTGGACAATATAATTTTGAATAATAATTTCTTACAATAATACAATAGAATTTAAATTTAGAATAATAATGATAAAATAATAGTTTAAAATAATACATTACAATTTCACATTTAATTACAATAATTTCTTAAAATATAATAATAATAATAATTTTTATCACAAAATTCTTAAAATCTAAAATAAATAATAATTACATTAACATTAAAATCCAAAATAATTCAGTAATAAAACAATAACAAAATAAATTCCTTAACCCTAAAATAATTACAATACATTAAAAATTTTAAAACTAATATCACAGTGCAAATTAATAAATTAAATTTCAAATTCAATAATTACAATTAATACCATTAAAATACAATTAAATTACAATTAAAATAGAATAAATAAAGAGATAAATGCGAGATACGAGAGATTACTTAAAATTATGCTTATATCTATCAGTCTTATGTTTTGTTGCGGTTTATCACTTTGTTTGCCACAACCATGCAGAATGTAAGGAGTGCATTCCTGGTCTTTTTGTTGGATAGTATTTCAGCTAAGTTATCTTTGGTTATTACCTCTCCTACCCTTTCTTCGCAGTCGTGCCTCTCCATCATGTACGCGGGGCATGCTGTGAGCAGATGTTCGACGCTTTCATCCTGGTCAGGATCACAGACACACGATGGGTTCTCCCTGCACCTGAACCTGTGCAGGTACTGAGCGAACCCACCGTGCCCCGTGAAAACCTGGGTAAGAATACCCGTGGGTTTTATTTTCCTGACCAGGCTGTACGCCGCCACTGCATCCGGAAAGAACAGCTTCGTCCCGGAGGCCGTCGTACCACCCTCATATCTCCTGCCCCATTCCCCAAGAGTTTCCATACGGATGCATCTCTTGGCGAATGAGACAGGGCAGAGGTCGTAGTCCGGCTTCCTCCGCGACGAAACTGCTGCCTCCTTGGCGAGGGTGTCCGCCCGCTCGTTGCCAGGGAGTCCTGCGTGAGCTTTGATCCAGTGCAAGGAGACATCTTTGCCTTGGGTCAAAGCCACCCCAAGGTTCTCCCTGGCCTCGTGCGCCAGACGGTGATGAGAGCTTCGGCCGACAATGGATTCGAGGGCGGACCTCGAATCACTGAATATGCCGAAGCTCTCCTCACCCCGAGCGAGGATCTCCGCCGTGGCCCTGTGTATGGCCAGGAGCTCTGCCTGGTACACGGTGCAGTAGTTGGCCAGCTTAAGTTTGACGGCCCGGATTTCGGCGCCCTCTTTCCATATGGAAAGAGAGGCTCCGACAAGGCCGTCAATCTTGCTGCCATCGGTGTAAATTTGCACCTGCTGCACCGCGTACCTGTTCACCGCATCCTCGTCTCCCACTACGGTGAAGCTCCTGTCCACACACATGGCCGGATGGGGAAGCTCTGCGAAGCCCACCGCACACTCCATTTCCCTGTCGCCCGGCAATGACCGGCACTCCCCTCTCCTCGCCTTGTACAGGGCAGCTGCCTCCTGTACTCTGAGGTCCAAGGGGAGTATGCCGGCCAATGCCAGCGCCGAGTTCAACGAGACCGTGCGGTAGGCTCCGCAGAGCTTCTGCGCAAACCCTCGCTGCACCGTCGCCAACGCCTTCCGGATGCTGATCTTATGTGTGGCGTCCGCCCACGCTGCTGCCGCATACATGATGGTTGGCTCGACTGCCGCTGTGTATATAGACCTAACAATTTCGGGATGCAGCCCCCAACTAACTTTCGCGGCCCTGTTGAGTTGCTTGAAGATACTGAGGGCTTTTCTGCACACACTGGTGGTGTGTGTGTTAAAAGTTAATTTCTTGTCAATTGTAAGCCCCAGTATCTTCAGCTCACTCACGTTTTCTACGCTGCGCCCGCCCATGCTTATTCTGGGTTCGTCAAAAACAAGTTTTTTGGTTATCGTCATTGCCCCCGTTTTATGGGGGGCGAACCTCAACTTGTTTTGACTCCCCCATTCCAAAACATGTGCGAGCGCTTCGTTGGCCGCGTTTTGAATCTCTGTTCCGGTGTTGCCTTCAAATAATAAAACCACATCATCCGCAAATGCCCGAAAATTGATGCCTTTTGCGTCCAGTGATCTCAGGAGGGGATCCAGCAGTAAATTCCAGAGGATCGGCCCTCCTATAGATCCCTGGACGCAACCCTTCTCCGTTTCTCTTCCTACCTCACTGTTGGCGTACCTTACGCTCACTCTTCTCTCGCTGAGGTAGCTACCCATGATCTTTCTCAATTTGTCTGTACACCCCATTTCGGCAAGCCTCAATTTTATGGCCGGCCACCAGGCGCTGTCGAAGGCTCCCTCTATGTCCAACGATACCAAGGTTATCATTTTCTTTCGACTAATGACATCCCTGATATCGCTCACTAGGGCATAGAGGGAGTCTTCGGTGCTCCTTTGTGGCATGAAGCCGTATTGCCTGGGGTGTATGGCTGGTACAAGATGGTGTTTCAGCCTTTGGACGATCATCTTCTCCAGTATCTTTCCCAGCACCGGGAGGAGGCCGATGGGTCTGTAGGCTTTGGGGTCAGTGTAGTCGGCCTTGCCCGGCTTCCTCAGCACCACCACCGTCGCCATTTTCCAGGTGGTCGGAAAATGCCCGAGCTGCCAGCATCTGCGTGTTATTGCTAGAAACAGCTCGGGGTTGGCGTTGATGGCGGCGGTGCATATGTCGGCCGTCAGGCCGTCCGAACCAGGAGCCTTCTTTGGGTTGAAGCTGAGCGCCGCCTCTTTTAGTTCATGCATCGTAAGAGGCGGCTCATCATCATGATGTATTCCTGCTGTCAGCTTCATTGCCCTGCTCCTGGTCTCCCTATTCTCCTCATTGTCGGTGCTGGTATCGTCCTTTGGGTAGAACACCCTCCTCTCCGCTGAGAATAATTCCATTTTTCTTTAGGGGGAGATCTTCATTTCTATCTTCCGTCCTTTTCATGACTCTATATATCCCTTCCCATACACTCTCTCTATCTTGCTTCTCACAGAATTTCTTCCAACTTTCAGTCTGCGCCTTTTTTACCTCTCTTTCATACATCTCTTTCTCTTTCAGATATTCTTCCACCACCGAGGCTCTGCGTATCGGAGCAGCACAGCGGACCCTTCTCTTCTTCGTCGCCACCGACCGTTTGAGGGACTGGAGCCTCTCAGACCACCACGCGAGTGTGATTTTGTGCGTCGTCTTTATCTTGGGTATAGTAGTATTGCATGTTTGTGTTATAGCGCTTGTGTATTTGTGGATTATGTTGTCTAGTGTTTGTCTGCATGTGGTGTTTTCTATGGTGTCTATTGTAATGCTGTCGTTTGTTAACTGGAGGAATTTACTGTGAAATTCCACCCAGTTAGCCTTTTTTGTGTTGTATAGTCTGGTTGTCCTGTGTATGATTTTTTCTGTCTGTGTAGTGTGGACGCTAAATCCGATCGCGTTGTGGTCCGAGTTTACCAAGTCCCTCTGGACCTTCCAGCCCTGGATCTTGTCCAGAAGGTCTACGGTGCAGGCCGTCACGTCCACTATGCTGGTGCACAGCTTGCCGTTCCGCATCACCTCGAAGGTGGGAACCTCTCCTTCGTTTAATATCTGAAAGTTCTTCTCATTCATCATCTCTGTCAGTCTTTCTCCTCTCTCATTCGTCTCCTTACTTCCCCACCAGATGCTCCACGCGTTGGCATCTCCTCCCATTATGGTGTTGGTCGGCCCTATAGTGTCTATGATGTTATTTAGTTTTTCTAAATAGGGCTCAATGGGGGAGTTGGGCTCGAAGTAGAGGGAGATAACCTTCACCCACAGTGCACCTGAGCGGATCCTCACAACCGCGATGTTGTTGGTTGTGAGTTCTGGGTATTGTTCGATTTCCAGGTCAGGGTCGAAAACCAATATGGCCGCCTTGACAATACCCTCTTCCTGTCCGGTGCACTGATAGGTTCTAACACCTCGGTATCCCCTCATCCTCTTACCATTGCCAACGTATGGTTCTTGGACTAGGGCCAGCGCCGTCTTCCTAGTTCCTGCCTCTACGAGGAGCTCGCTTAAGGCGTCTTTCTTCCTCTGCAGGTTGACTTGAATGACGGCGCGGGCCCGGTCCCTGGTGGAGGTGCTTTCAGCTGCATTCACCACTGCGGCGCCCCTAGCAGTATGCGACCTTGGCCCTCGCGATTTCGTCCCACCTGGTCCTTACAGGACACCTGCTATCAAAAGCATTGTGCTGCGTCTCAGCGTACTTCGCCTGCACGCAGTTGACGCAGCACGGTGGGACTCCATCCCTCGCCTTGCCGCACTCTGCTCGCATGTGGGCGCCGCCGCAGTGACTGCAGCTGACACCTTCATTCTTGCAGAACCTCCGTGTATGGCCGTAGCCCAAGCACGTGGAGCACTGCACGAGCGGTGACTGGTCTTCAGCTCGGATATTCTGAAGGTCTATCCTCACCTTACCCTTATTCACCGCTCTTCTCCAAAGTGCTGGGGCCACCGCCAACACCACGTGGCTCGTGAGCGGGTTACGTGCTCTCCTCTCATACCTCACTTCCATTCTCGAGTCCTCCTCGCTGAGGCCTTCGAAGAGGGATCCGTTCTGGTTCTGGAGTGACTTGTAGATGTCCTCTCTGGTATTTTTCCTCAGGACATCTTTCAGCACCAGTAACGGATCCCTATTCCTTACCTCCTCAACTAGGAGTCCACTCTCACCTTCCGTTAGCCTTTTTTGCATTCGCTCTCTCGCCTCTTTGCTTTCGCAACTTACAATCAATCTTCTGTCTTTCGCTCTCCTGATTCTATCAACTGCCATTCCTCCTTCTTTCATTCTCGCCGCCTTACTGACCCTCTCTACGAGCTGTTCAGATGTTTCCTTTGTATCTTTACCAGATATGATAAGTGAATGTAGAGTGGGCCTGTCCGTAGTGTGGGGCTTGTACGGCCCTGCAGCTACTGCGGCGTACGACCTTGTATTCTTTTCCTTATTTTCTGTCATCTGTCTCTCCATTCCTTTCGTACTTACTTTTATTTCTTCACATGCATTCTCTATCTTTCCTATCTTGTCCATTACCTTTCTTAGTTCATCATTCATTCTTCCCATTTGTTCTTCTGTCTTTCGTTCTATCTCTTTCATTTCTCCCCCTCCGTTTCCCTTCTTTAGCTCTCCCTCCAGTCTAGCTATCCTCTCTTTCAACTTTTCATTTTCCTCTCCTGTCGTTTTTGTTTTGTTTGTGCTTGTGTTTGTGTTTGTTGTTGTGTTTTTGTTTCTTGCTTCGTCGATTTCCTTTTGCATTTCTCTTATTATATCTATTAACTTTCCTAATTGCGTTTGTATACTTAGTTTTAGTTCTCCTTTCAAATTCCTCGATTCCTTCAGGCATTTTTCTATTTCGCCTTCGTGGCCTTGGGCGCGTTTGATGTGGTTTTTTGCAGTTTTTGTTCCTAATTTCGGGGGCTGCCTTTCCCACTCTCCTATGCTCCTCCTTACACTAGTCTGAGTGGTTGGGCTGGTTAGGTTAGGTTAGGTTAGGTTAGGTTAGGTTAGGTTAGGTTAGGTTAGGTTAGGTTAGGTTAGGTTAGGTTAGGTTAGGTTAGGTTAGGTTAGGTTAGGTTAGGTTAGGTTAGGTTAGGTTAGGTTAGGTTAGGTTAGGTTAGGTTAGGTTAGGTTAGGTTAGGTTAGGTTAGGTTAGGTTAGGTTAGGTTAGGTTAGGTTAGGTTAGGTTAGGTTAGGTTAGGTTAGGTTAGGTTAGGTTAGGTTAGGTTAGGTTAGGTTAGGTTAGGTTAGGTTAGGTTAGGTTAGGTTAGGTTAGGTTAGGTTAGGTTAGGTTAGGTTAGGTTAGGTTAGGTTAGGTTAGGTTAGGTTAGGTTAGGTTAGGTTAGGTTAGGTTAGGTTAGGTTAGGTTAGGTTAGGTTAGGTTAGGTTAGGTTAGGTTAGGTTAGGTTAGGTTAGGTTAGGTTAGGTTAGGTTAGGTTAGGTTAGGTTAGGTTAGGTTAGGTTAGGTTAGGTTAGGTTAGGTTAGGTTAGGTTAGGTTAGGTTAGGTTAGGTTAGGTTAGGTTAGGTTAGGTTAGGTTAGGTTAGGTTAGGTTAGGTTAGGTTAGGTTAGGTTAGGTTAGGTTAGGTTAGGTTAGGTTAGGTTAGGTTAGGTTAGGTTAGGTTAGGTTAGGTTAGGTTAGGTTAGGTTAGGTTAGGTTAGGTTAGGTTAGGTTAGGTTAGGTTAGGTTAGGTTAGGTTAGGTTAGGTTAGGTTAGGTTAGGTTAGGTTAGGTTAGGTTAGGTTAGGTTAGGTTAGGTTAGGTTAGGTTAGGTTAGGTTAGGTTAGGTTAGGTTAGGTTAGGTTAGGTTAGGTTAGGTTAGGTTAGGTTAGGTTAGGTTAGGTTAGGTTAGGTTAGGTTAGGTTAGGTTAGGTTAGGTTAGGTTAGGTTAGGTTAGGTTAGGTTAGGTTAGGTTAGGTTAGGTTAGGTTAGGTTAGGTTAGGTTAGGTTAGGTTAGGTTAGGTTAGGTTAGGTTAGGTTAGGTTAGGTTAGGTTAGGTTAGGTTAGGTTAGGTTAGGTTAGGTTAGGTTAGGTTAGGTTAGGTTAGGTTAGGTTAGGTTAGGTTAGGTTAGGTTAGGTTAGGTTAGGTTAGGTTAGGTTAGGTTAGGTTAGGTTAGGTTAGGTTAGGTTAGGTTAGGTTAGGTTAGGTTAGGTTAGGTTAGGTTAGGTTAGGTTAGGTTAGGTTAGGTTAGGTTAGGTTAGGTTAGGTTAGGTTAGGTTAGGTTAGGTTAGGTTAGGTTAGGTTAGGTTAGGTTAGGTTAGGTTAGGTTAGGTTAGGTTAGGTTAGGTTAGGTTAGGTTAGGTTAGGTTAGGTTAGGTTAGGTTAGGTTAGGTTAGGTTAGGTTAGGTTAGGTTAGGTTAGGTTAGGTTAGGTTAGGTTAGGTTAGGTTAGGTTAGGTTAGGTTAGGTTAGGTTAGGTTAGGTTAGGTTAGGTTAGGTTAGGTTAGGTTAGGTTAGGTTAGGTTAGGTTAGGTTAGGTTAGGTTAGGTTAGGTTAGGTTAGGTTAGGTTAGGTTAGGTTAGGTTAGGTTAGGTTAGGTTAGGTTAGGTTAGGTTAGGTTAGGTTAGGTTAGGTTAGGTTAGGTTAGGTTAGGTTAGGTTAGGTTAGGTTAGGTTAGGTTAGGTTAGGTTAGGTTAGGTTAGGTTAGGTTAGGTTAGGTTAGGTTAGGTTAGGTTAGGTTAGGTTAGGTTAGGTTAGGTTAGGTTAGGTTAGGTTAGGTTAGGTTAGGTTAGGTTAGGTTAGGTTAGGTTAGGTTAGGTTAGGTTAGGTTAGGTTAGGTTAGGTTAGGTTAGGTTAGGTTAGGTTAGGTTAGGTTAGGTTAGGTTAGGTTAGGTTAGGTTAGGTTAGGTTAGGTTAGGTTAGGTTAGGTTAGGTTAGGTTAGGTTAGGTTAGGTTAGGTTAGGTTAGGTTAGGTTAGGTTAGGTTAGGTTAGGTTAGGTTAGGTTAGGTTAGGTTAGGTTAGGTTAGGTTAGGTTAGGTTAGGTTAGGTTAGGTTAGGTTAGGTTAGGTTAGGTTAGGTTAGGTTAGGTTAGGTTAGGTTAGGTTAGGTTAGGTTAGGTTAGGTTAGGTTAGGTTAGGTTAGGTTAGGTTAGGTTAGGTTAGGTTAGGTTAGGTTAGGTTAGGTTAGGTTAGGTTAGGTTAGGTTAGGTTAGGTTAGGTTAGGTTAGGTTAGGTTAGGTTAGGTTAGGTTAGGTTAGGTTAGGTTAGGTTAGGTTAGGTTAGGTTAGGTTAGGTTAGGTTAGGTTAGGTTAGGTTAGGTTAGGTTAGGTTAGGTTAGGTTAGGTTAGGTTAGGTTAGGTTAGGTTAGGTTAGGTTAGGTTAGGTTAGGTTAGGTTAGGTTAGGTTAGGTTAGGTTAGGTTAGGTTAGGTTAGGTTAGGTTAGGTTAGGTTAGGTTAGGTTAGGTTAGGTTAGGTTAGGTTAGGTTAGGTTAGGTTAGGTTAGGTTAGGTTAGGTTAGGTTAGGTTAGGTTAGGTTAGGTTAGGTTAGGTTAGGTTAGGTTAGGTTAGGTTAGGTTAGGTTAGGTTAGGTTAGGTTAGGTTAGGTTAGGTTAGGTTAGGTTAGGTTAGGTTAGGTTAGGTTAGGTTAGGTTAGGTTAGGTTAGGTTAGGTTAGGTTAGGTTAGGTTAGGTTAGGTTAGGTTAGGTTAGGTTAGGTTAGGTTAGGTTAGGTTAGGTTAGGTTAGGTTAGGTTAGGTTAGGTTAGGTTAGGTTAGGTTAGGTTAGGTTAGGTTAGGTTAGGTTAGGTTAGGTTAGGTTAGGTTAGGTTA